>CM052215.1:2377253-2608879 GCA_028454225.1 Lasioglossum leucozonium
AAAAAAAACTGGTAGCCATCATCTGGCGTGCGCACGTCCATTGCGCATGCGTACACAAGAAGACTGTATTATCCACAAAGAATAGGCGCGCGCATTTGGAGATCTCTTACGAAAAAATTAATTCATATTCTGCGAGAGAAATATTACATACGTGGAATTATGGGTCTTGTATTAAAATATGATGAATCGCTTTATAACGTACTACGACAATATTGCGTACAATTAATTGACAGCATACCGAACATTTTAAAAGTCATTACACTCGCTGGAGGAGTTATTGCCGTTACTTCGTATGCATTTTACCGTGCTCATGGTAAATTCACTTTTAAATATTAAAGAAATGTCAGCACATGTAACTTAGTGAGATTTTATAGACCCAATAACAATTGTTCAATCTATATTTTTTTAATTGATTTGTAGCATATCGTTATAAAAGAATCGCGCGCGAAACAACGCACAATTCAGAAAACTTCCAGGAAATTCAAAATTATAATCGTTCGATCGTCAGGCAACGAAGCATAATCAGCCATAAAGATATGTTTCGTAAATTGGAGTACTCTGCTGACGTAAGTATATAACATTTTGTTATAAAAAATATCAGTATAAACTGTTACGAAAATTATAGTTCAATGCACTTTATTGAGCTGCTTGAATTATTTTTATTTTTTTATAGAAATGTTACAACAAGGTATATGCATTGAAATGTATTGATATAGTTGTTTATTGTCCGCAATTGTTGAATGTAAAGAGTCCAATTAATGGTATAACACCCTTCCATCGAGTTTGTTATCATGGTCACACATGCTTAATAACATTTATGTTAGGAAAAGGTATGCATAAAATACAAAACAAATATAATACTTAGGAAAAGGTATGCATAAAATACAAAACTAATATAATATTTAATGAAATACATAGTTTTAAGTAAATTTGTAAAACGAACATAGGTGCAGATCCTTCTATAGCTACAACAAAAGGAGAAAATGCCTTATGCATGGCTGTTTATTATTTTCTTAATAATTCATTACAAGATGATTTTTCATGTCTTGAAATTTTACATAAAACAGGTTTGTTATTTTAAATACACATTTCTATATACACCAGTAAAAAAGTTTCTATTGTAAATAGGAAAATATATTCTTTTTAGGATGCAGATTTGGTACTAAAAATGTATGGTACACTATTTTACTAAAAATGGCAGTTACTAACAACAATACAAAATTGATACAATGGCTAATTTTACATCAGAAAGCACCATTGTATAAAATTTCTAGAAGTTATTCTTCACCACCGCAATAATGGATACAGTTAAAAATAATAGATAAAATAACATATTATGATATAAAATATAAAATAATTCAATAAAAGAACAGTATGTAATGTATTTTCAATACAACTTTATGAAATGTGTATTTTACATTAATAACATGCGGCTAATAGAGTTAATAAATGTAATAATTATTTTTTACAAGAATAAAAAGTACTGAAGCTTTCAAAATGTTTATGACAATCACTCTCCTATTTGAGCTCTCCCACAATCTTATATCTAATGGTAATATCTATTTACTGGTATCTACATATATAATACATATTTATATGCGGAATAACTTAACCTTGTCACAACGTTACATAGCCTTTGTCTGCTGGGTTATCGATGCTGCTGGCCATCACCGATAAAGTTGTCAGAGTTGTTAGTTGTAAAAGTCACTGCTACGTATAGCATCGTAATGGCAAACACCGGTTTATTAGTTTTAACGAATCCATCAAAAGTGACAAAATTATTGCCAATTATTAAAAAACACGTATTAAAAACATTGTACATACAATATTTTCCGGAAAAGAACATTTTTAAATCGGGAAAATATACAATTACGAATTCTCCACAGCAATTGACACATTATGCTCGAACTATTTCGAATATTTACATTGACACGTCTACAATATCCTCACTACTGGACATTCGAATTTTACTGAGTAATATGAAAAACTCTAATTTATCAATAATAAATACTAAGAAGCCTGTGGAATTAGTAATTTTTGATCACAACTATAGTAAAAATGAGGCTGATACATTTATACAGGACTGTCTGGCTAATGCTTCTATGAGCTGCAACTTTATCAGTTGGAACGATGATCAGAAATTTGAGAACACAAATGCAAAGGTATGTGAAGAGGAAGAAAAAACTTATAAGAACGTAGTACTCGGCGGTACATTTGATCGAATACATAATGGTCATAAAATACTTCTAAGTGAAGCTGCATTGCATTGCACAGAAAGACTTACAGTTGGAGTAACCAGTGCGAGTATGTTACATGGTAAGAATTCTAAATAATGTTATTAAAATGTAAATCTTTGGTAATTTGTTCATAACAATGTAACAATTTTTATAGGAAAATTATTATGGGAGTTGATAGAACCATGCTCAAAAAGAATAACTGATGTTAAAGACTTTTTAGAAGACATAGATTCAACATTAGTATACAATATAGTTGAAATAAACGATATGTACGGTCCAACGAAGGATGATCCAACATTTGAATTACTAGTAGTTAGTGAAGAAACAAAGCGTGGTGGGATTAAAGTCAATGAATTGCGTATGCAAAACGATCTGAATAAATTAGATATTCATGTTGTGCAGTTGGTAAAGGACAAGGACCATAGAGAACACGAAGAATCTAAAATCAGTTCCAGCAATAACAGAATGCGATTATTAGGAACAAGACTTCAACCTCCTGTATGTATTAATCCTTAGATTGCGAATCATTTTTACTATATGGAATCTATTTAACTATTGGAAGAAATTTTAATTTCATTATTCTTTTAGAAAATAGGAGATAAACCTATGAAACCTTACATTATTGGTTTAAGCGGTGGAATTGCAAGTGGAAAGTCATCGGTAGCTGAGATATTGGTAGAATTAGGGGCAGGTCTTGTAAATTGTGACAAACTAGCGCATAACGTATATTTACCTGGAAGTCAATGTAATGATGCTATAGTTAAAACTTATGGTCCGACAATTCTAGGATCAGATGGATTTATTAATAGAAAAGCACTTGGAAACATAGTATTTAGTGATAAAGTAGGTTTACATAAATTAATATTCTTTGCTATTTTGTTACTATGTTCAAATTTATGTTTGAGAACATAAATTTATTTCCAGACACAGTTAGACAAATTGAATAAAATAGTTTGGCCCATAATTTTAGATGAAACAAAGAAAAAGATAAGTGATTTGTATGCGAAAGGGTTTGATGTAATTGTCATGGAAGCAGCGGTATTAATTCAAGCCAACTGGCAAAATTATTGCCATGAAATTTGGACATGTATTATCCCTCCGGAAGAGGTCAGTGCTTTTCGATTGAATATTTCATATTCAGTTTTTTGTATTGAAATTTATTCATTTACAGGCTGTAAGACGAGTGATGAAAAGAAATGGATTAACCGAAACTGATGCAAAATTACGTATTCAAGTTCAACCTAGCAATGTGGAACAAGTTAAAGAAGCTAATGTTGTTATATGTAGTTTATGGAATCACGATGTAACCAAAGACCAAGTGCAAAAAGCATGGAATGAATTGACGAATTTCCTAACAATCCAAGAAAAAAGTTAATACAACAGGAAACATGTTGTCTGAACGGATTGTAAATTAGGAGTGAATTGCATTAGAATAAATTTATAAGATATTTTTATCATCACGAGGTAAATATTACTGGAGTAATCGTTTTGAGCATATTTGTTAAATATATAATTAAATTTCCATGTAGTACAATTATATATATTTACAGTACAAATATTTTCATGGAATTTTTCCAGTTGAAAATATATATTAAATTACCGTAAAGTCTTGATCTAAAATAATTGCCTATCCTCTCCACTGCAGGGTATAGCATGCCGATAATCATGCCGCATAATCCGGTAGAGGGTCGGGTATATCGGTATGAACCGCTACTAATCCAATTACAAAATCTCTTCATTTTTCATTATTTTTTTATGGGACATTCACCAACTTATGTGTGGAATTTTTTTGATTAAAATGACGTGTTTACACATGCTATGTCCTTTCTACGTTCGGCGTAATCGACGAGGTCGCAAAAAATAGTAGAACCACAGGATCTAAGAACCAACACGGACCCCAGGGTTTTGCTTAGATCAAGACTTTATTGTATAATAAAATATTTCATAAACATATGATTTTATATACTGTGTATAATGTATATATGCATTTGTTATTAATAAGAAATTTATAATTACCATAGGTAATATTTTGGATATGTAAAGAAATGGTAAAATTAAGATAAAAATATTATTTTGCAAATAGTATATTTTCATTTAACATATTTTTCATTTCTTCGTCTTCGTAATTGTACATTTTAGTAACTATTGTACTTATAAACGAAGAAAAATCAGCTTTAAGTTTATTTCCACCACTATCAACATTACATTTCACATGAGATACTTTCACAAATGTCGAAGCTATATTTACGATAAAATGAAAATGTCATTTTTATAAATTACAGATAACCAAGAATTAGGAATATATTAATAAGTTAGTATTTATATACTTACATATAATTTTTGATATTTCTGGATTTTTTTTCTCAGGATCATAACAAAGTATAACACATTTGTCAGGACCTAATTTTGTTTGATTAACAAAATAATCGTAAAATTCTTGAATTTGTTTCAAGCATTCATCTGATTTTTCACTGTACACCAATATAACGCCATGTAAATGTTGTTTTATAGCTGGCCAACAGTTCTCAAACCTAAAATATTTTTGTATTGCATATTCTACATTTGGTATGAAACATTGTAAATGAAACAATTATGAAAATAAAATATTGTGAAATACTTGTGATCTCCACTACAATCCCACAACTCAATATCTATTGTAATATTTTTATTATTCACATTTATATTTTGGTCTTCGAATTCTAATATTCGAACACCTTCTGTAGGATGATAATCATAAGGTATTTCAGTGGCATCAGCAAGAAAATTGGTTATCGTTGTTTTACCACTCTAAAACATATGTATATGTTTATTAATTTGCGAAACTTATTATAGAATTTAATTTTACGCTTTTATCGATAAAAAAATTTTGAAAGTGATATATTTTTTAATTAAAACATTACCCTAACAGGTCCTATAACTACTATTTTTACTGTTTGCATATTGCTAGTGTATTACAGTTAAACGTAAATGTCTCACCAGTGATGAGAAATGGGGCGCTTTTTTTCGCGCATGCACGACGATTCTAGCCTCAGTCAAGTACGAAGATCGAGTATAATCGGGTACCTTGGCCGCCCCGCTAATTTCGCAAAATATATATATATATATATATATAAATATATAATATTTAATCTTTTTCTTTATTTTAGAAATAAGGAAGGGAAGGGTACTAAAATAACTTTAAACAAAATATATAATAACAAAATTAAATATTTTATTGGACAGAAGTAATTAAAGAATACCAGCATTTGCTGTTATTTAATTTAATATTAACGATAACTTACCTGAATTTCCGTCAGCCGTCAGCCCGCTCTTGTTCCGTAACGGTGGTAACCAATGGTAACAGACTCCGCTATTTAGACGTTCCCGCCAATCATAGTCCCCCACAAACTTCGGACGTAGATACGTTCCTGCCGAAACTCGCGCATGCGCGAAAAAAAGCGCCCCATATCTCATCACTGATACGTGCACGTATGTGGCAAAACAATGATATATATATATATATCACATTTACACATATACATGTATAATAATGACGGTCAAAGTTAAGGGGCTCGATACACACGTGGCCTTGACGAATTTCGATCGTCACTAATATTTACGATGGAATAAAAATGCACTATAATACTTGTGTATATATAGACTGATTTATTGGGCTACAATAAGATTTCAATATCAATATAGCATTGAAACGGAAATGTTTAGATTGCAAACGGGACCAGTAATATACTATCTACAGAAGTAAACTAGCTAAACATGGTGAATCAACACAATGATAATACAGTAAACCCTTGATCTAATAAAACAGGATTTCATAGGATCTACGATATTCGTTTGAATATTCTCTTCACTGTGGGTGTTCGGTTCATACATTTCTTTTTGTAATATTTGTAACTGCCTGCAGCAGGCAATATGCGCACTCCCTTGGCCTTCGTCACCGGACCCAGGTCAAGGGACAGTAAAAAGCCCTTTCCCGATTTTTTGCCATCCTTCGTTATTTAGAAGAATGCTAATCCTCAAGATGCCGAACACGGCATTTGAGGATTCGAGCTGATGGCATTGGGAAAGTGGCCATAAATTCAGTCCGAGTGGTCCTCGCACCGAGTACCGTCCGCGAGGTACGCGAGGGTCCCGAATTCGGACCAGCGGGGATACAAAAACCCGCATTCACCGTGGGCAAAGTTGCACGCGTTGCACCCCACGTGTGAGCCACGCAGGCACAACATCGCAGCCCTTGGCCTGTGTCACCAGACCCAGGTCAAGGGGGCCATAAACATTGGCCGTCCACTTGGGCCTGCGAAAATACGCGACGCTCCGGGGTCCCTTAATTAAACGCACTTCGGGAATTTTCCTAACAAGCCTTGAGGTGGGGATTCTTCCTTCTCCAACAGGAGAAGAAGTTCCTCCTCCCTCAAGGCAATTGACGAATGGGGTTGCTTGTTCCCCCAAAAATGGGTTCATGCCCAGAGTCTTAGCACCCACAGGGTGACTCGCGCAAGGACCCCGGAGAAACGTTAGATTATCGCAAACCATCGAAGACTTCGTATCGTTTAGAAGTCTTAGTCTCTAACCGCTCTGAAAACTCAAGTTTTCAAACTCATTCTCTCTCACTTTTATCCGCATAATTCAACTATTTTGTCCGTTTGATTTGTAAATACCGCTTCGTTCACTGGGTCTATTTAACTAGTCGCCCAATGTTAGTTCGGCCGGCGACACGACTGTCCACGAATAAATAAATTTAATATTTATAAAAAAAAGAGTGTTCAGTCAATTATTTCGGAAAACGAGATTAAAACAGTGGGGCATACCCCGCAAGGAGTCAAGCAGTGTAAAGTGTAAGTCGGTGTGAAACACTACCTAATACAATTACGAAACTTCATTATTTTTTATGGGAAATTCACCATCACTTATTTGTGGCATTTTTTTTAAATTAAAATGATACTAAACGCGATATAATTTAAACTTTATGTACTGGTTTAATTGACGGTACGTGTTTAAATTAAACGTGTTTAAAAACGCGTCTTTTCTGCGTTCGGCGATCATAAAAAAATAGTAGAACTACAGGATCTAGAAACAGCACGGACCCGAGGGTTTTGTTTACACCAAGGCTTTACTGTATTTTTATCGACAGTTGCATCTACTTACAATTGCATTTACCTCAGTAGTATAAATATATATTGTTACATACAATAATTCACATACATTAAATCAACAATCATGATACGTAGGAAATTTCAATTTCCTAATTCATAGGAAGTAATAATGTTCGATAAAATGTCATTTTGTAATAGATATACATTAAAAGGTGTACAGGGTGGTTTATGATATTTGAACTGACCTTATTAGTATAATAAAAAATATTTCAAGCAGAAGTTATTCCTCGATTAAAAATTTGAAATCATTTTGTGTGGTTTTAGGCACATCTTTTTTAAAAATAGAAGATATTGTAATATATTTTCTTTTTCATGCAGACCTTTTATTGAATTTCGATTTGAAACATTTTTAGTGTACTATCAAAACCAGTTCAAATACTACGAGTGAATTATGTACCACCCTATATAAAACATGCTGTATTTAATCAGAAACAGTCACTTATCATAGAAAAGATCTTTAAATTAACTACAATAGTATCTATTTAAACATTGATTCAATTTATAAGAAAGAATACTCTTTAAACATTTCTTAATATTATAGACAATTGAATATCATACATATTCCATGTATGTATGTGTACATGAATTCTATTTATGTATTTATAAATATAAATTGAAAAAATCTTATATTATTATTGCAGGTTATTCAAGTTTTAGAATCTTATCTGCAATATGCAGTTGTTCACACAATATATAAATTGAAGTCATAAAATTAAAAGTTGTTGCTTTAAGCCATTGGGTGATCTTGAAGAACTGAAGTATTTTCATCTGGGTAGTTCAAAGAGTACAAGGCCAAGAGTGCTGATTTTGCAGCTATTTTCTTGGCATCTTTTTTGTTTTTTGCTGTAATATATATACATATAGTTTTAGTAAAAGAATTGTTAAAATTATAAAATATAGGTTTGTTATTTATATATAACTATATTTTAAATACTGTTATAATATACTTTGGATCTGTAAGCAAATTCCTATTTTATACTTAATTTTATGAAACCTAAAAAAAATTTCTTAGATTGTTTTAAAAAATTTCCTAAATAAAAAATTTCCAAAATAAGCTAAAAATCCTATTAATATTTTAAAAATTTGCACATGTTATAAATGCATAAAAAAAATCAGTCTAGTTATGAATGTCTATAACAAATATACAATATGTTACCTGTCCCTGTATATTCAACACCATCAATTTCTACAGCCAGTGTAAACATTGTATTAGGTGGATTACCAACACGGTTGAGTTCAACATAAGTTAAACCTGGTCTCATTTGGTTTAATAACATTACAGGGTGTATATTTGTGGCATTTGGTGGGAGCTCTTTTTGAACTGGAGCTTTTGGAACATGGGCAATTTCCTTTTTAACTCCCTTCACAGGCGATGGCAATCCAGGTCTTGAAACCGGGACTGATGTACCTTGATTATGCCACTCAAGGAATAGTTTGTACAATGCAAAACTAGCCAAAGAGCTCCATGGAATTTCGTCTGTCTCGTCTACATTAGTATCCATAGGTGTTGCACCTTCTTCATTATTATCGTCCTTCGATGCGATGGATGAGTCTGCCGATTGGTTTAACATACCATCTGACTCTGCATCGATACGTGCCTTCAAAGATGCAGCTGTCATTTTTTCAAGCAACAAAGCTTTAAGTGCATTTTCAGCAGCATTTTGTCGTGCAAGTGGCTTAGACAAGCCTTGTCCAACATAGGTCTTTCCATCAAGCTATTATTAATAATGATGAATTAAATTTCAAAATATTCATACTACTTTTCTAGATGCATGAAAATTAGAAGTGTGCGAGTACCCGAAAATGTCGAGTATCTGATGGTCGAGATGAATTAGGTTTTCAAAAATTTCGGGATTTCCAAGAATATTAGGGTTCTCGAATATTCTCGGGGATTCCGAAAACTTTGAAGAATAATGCTGAAATTTTTGAAAATCTCGATACATTTGAGGACCCAAATATTCTCGAGAATCACAAAATATTTGAGAATATCCGAATAAAATTCTCGACCCGTTCTGACCTGATATTTCCGGTTCTCGCACACCTCTAATGAGAATACATTATTCGAAATACCTCCGCGTGGACGAGATAAAGAGAGTTTGGCATTCCTTGGGTTTCAGGGAATGTAAACTGTACTCCAGCTTTCATTTCATTCAGTACCATAATTGCATTCTTTGGTTGCAATGTTTTCCTTAAACGTTGGTTCAAACGAAGTCGCTTGAGTCTTTTGTTTACCCTAACTGAATGCATAAAATTGGTTTAGCATGTAAAAATCAACATTATATATTAATTTTCTTTCCCAGAAATATCAGAAAGTAAAGTGTTCACAAGTGTTATTAAAAATGCCATAGCTCAACAATAAAATATTGGAGCAACGAACAATTGAAATTTTCAAATTTGCGCAGTGATTTGTCATCATTGTAACGAACTTTTTTATCAATGAATATGTTATAATTACTTTCATTGATAATAGACTTCTCCAACATTCAAGAATACTTACATCCAGGTACTTTACGTCTCCATCTTGGTTGTTCTTGCATTTCAACATCAGTATTCTCAGGCACTTGATTCTCATTCTTCACATCGGAAACATTGATTGTCACCGGTGGTGTAGGATTGGAATTGTTTGGTAAAGGTGTTGCAGCAGGAATTGGTGGTTGTGAAGTAGGAGCAGGATTACTTTGCACAGCTGATGGAGCTTGTTGCTGTGTATGAGATGTCTGTTTTAGAATTGGCTTTAATCGCTGAGGTTGGGCCGATGTCTGTAGTTGCACTTGAGGTTGAGGCTGTGATTGTTGTTGAGGTGGAGCTTGAGGTTGTGGAACAGGTTGAGGTTGGGATTGTAATTGAGATGGATTTGGTTGCTGCGATGGTTTAATCTGTTGCTGCTGTTGCGGTTGTGGTTGTTGCTGTTGTTGCGGTGGTTTTCCTTGTTGTAAATTCCTCGATGCAATTTGCTGCTGTTGTGGTTGTTGTTTAAATGATTGCACATTTTGTGTATTTCCTTGTTTATAATTGCTTTGCTGATTAGGAGAGGGTTGCGGACCTTGGAAGCCTCCTTGGTTAAACTGTAAAAAAGAGGGTGGGTCGCCGCTACACAAGGAACCTCTACGGTTGTGCTATCCCACCAAGGTCTAGCATCGTGTGTATACTCGGAAGCAATCTAATGCTACCCCCATAACTCATACCAATACTTTTGTGGCCAATATTTTTTCACTTATAACTGAGCCGTGTTTATGAAATATTTTAACACTTTAGCTACCTAAAACCTATTAATCCTATGACTGTTACAAATGCATTATATGTGTTCGGCAATTGTTTCTATCTTACACATCTGATAAAAGCAAAATCATCAACTTTTAAGATAAACGTGTACCTTTAGATTGCATAGCAATAAATTCTTGTTTATTTAAACAAAATTGTGTTTATATCGGCTACTTATTCTTTGTTTCTTAGAGAATTATTTCTCCCACCGTGAAAAAGTATTTCATCCTTGATGAGTGCAATGTAAAGTGCAAGTGCAATGTACCGTACACATAGAGCATATAAGTTTTAAGTACTTTGCAATCATAGGAATAATAGACTCTTCAATGATTGTGTTATGTCTGAAAGAAGTTTTAATTTTTTTAAATTTTTCTTTAATTTTTAAGAACTGTTTAATAACTGTTGGTAGATGAAGTGTTAAATAATAAAAAAATGTATACATGTAAATGTAAAATAATATTAACTATGTAATGCATTTTACCAACACAATTCAGATATCTCTGTTAAGGCTAAAAAGATATAGCTGAAGAGAAACAAATAATGAATACTGTAAGTAACAACCGACTTTATATCCATCCGAATATATACCTTGGAAACTTATGTACTTATATGCCTTGTAAGCCAACTTGTAAATTACATTGTTGAAACATCAGTTCAGTACATTATGAAAAATATGGCCTGTAGCAGGCTATGCTATGTGGGTAACTGACGAACTAGCCCCTGGCTGAATAGACCTCCTCGGTATTGTTGTATAGCTACTAGTTCCTGCATTGCAGGGGAGGGGAAAGTAGGGACCACTAATTAGTACATGCAAATGGCTGAAATATTGAAAACAACTACACAGATCGATCGCGAGGAATATAAAAAATAATGACCTCTTCTTTCTTTTTTATATTGATAGAATTTGCAAATGAAAGTATAATAAATTTTCATGATTTCGTTATTTGGTTATAAACACATCATCGAAACTATTTGTTATTATTAAAATAAAGTAGACAATAAAGAAAAATTATTCTTATTTCAAAAGATGATACTCGACTGAGTTCAGAATAAATAACTTCTCTATTTTTTATGGATGCTCCCTATAAGATCCATATTTTCTTTTTATTATATTTGTTTCTTGTCTTTAGACAAAAAAAAAGGTAATATCAAGAATTTAAATAGACAATACCTTTAAAATCGATTCAGATTCATTTTGTTGTTGCTTCAATAACTTAATTCTAGCTATTTTCAGAAATACTATGTATATCTGTACTTAACTTGTATACCAAAAGTAATATATCATTAATATTATCATCTTAATGAATATACATATGCTTATATGTATGAAACACTTTGTAATAGATTTCTGGTATACATACCAAATGATATTTTAGCGTGGAAAGAAACTTTGATATAGTTTGGTATACGTACCAGAATATTATCAAAAAATGCTTCCACTATTTGCACTTGTATACTGAAATTCTTTGTTCGTATACATATCTATTAAATACATGTACATTTTATGCTATAGAAAAATATACTCATTATATTAGAAATTGTCTTAAAATTATTGTTACAAAATATAAAATAATCAATGTTCAAATAGAATAATTAATTAAGGAAAGTAAAACTTGTGTTTTAAAGTATCACAATAACAAGAACAAGTGAAATCTTCATTTAGTTTTCAATGAATCTTCTGAATGATTCTTTACTATTTAGAAATGTAAAGGCAACATATACTTTTATATAAATATTTACTATTTTTTGAAATTTCTCAATGCACAAATTAAAATCATATAAAACACATTTTTAATGTGGAACATGAAAACTACTATACATATTTGGATTAAATTTTTTGTCTAAAATTAGATGTTAACCTAAGGTAACCATTTGTATAAAGCCACAATTATTTGTACAAGTATTTCCTAAATTTATGTAACACACTACTATACTTATATTATAATAAAAATAACGAAACTTACTGCATTTTGACCTTGGTAGTTCAATGTTGGATTATTTTGATTTCTCGCTGTAAACATAATTTTAGAAAAATATTATATTCCATTCATTGTTGTAATCGAAATCAATATTTATGTTCGAGATAGTAAATTTGATGTACTACATGTCCTTACTATAAATATGTACTGTATATATTTATACAGATGTATATAAAATCAGAACTGTGTGTATTTATGTATACATATACATATATACGTGTCCTTTTTTTTTATATGGAAATATATACAAATATTATCCCAAGCATGATGTTAATACTTATATAATATCATTATGGGCCTTCAAAATTTTGTGCAAAATTAAGGCGTAAAATAAATGTGTAACAAAAATGATTATTGAAGTAATATCCGATCAGTGACGCCATTCCCGAAAAGCCGGTATATGGAATATTGATTTTTTTTTCTATTAAAAGAATTCACGTATTTATAGCATATCTTCATTACATCAAAATTGCTGTATGATTTGTAATTCTCTATTTACAGATTTCCAAAGACTTACCGTTAGAGTAGCCTTGGCTTTGTCTGCTTCTCGTATACATATTGACTTTTAACTTTTAATTCAAATCACTTGGAATACGATCGAGAGCACAATACTAGGTATAGAATATGTATTTTTACTATGCTCAATTCTAAAACATAGAATTCAACTATTTTACGAGAAATACAGGCACAATTTAGGGTTCTATACAGTGTGATTCCCACTGGTCACGTAAAGGGGAATGAATTACAGTCGCGTTACAGAGAAGAAGGAAATGACGTTGTTTACTGTTGTCGGAAGTGGAAATTCCACCATTTTACTCATTCTGCGCATGCTTTGATCATTGAGTTATGTAGAATGGAGGGGGACAGATGAGGACTATTACAGAAAAAAAGTAACGCAATTATTTCCTAAACATTACTTATTCGAGAAAGGGTTCCAAATAAAATTTTTCTGTTTCAAGAGGGACATCTTGTGACAGCTATTAGTTATCGTTGCTTTCAAAATCTCAGGGTGACCGTTGTTTTCTAAATGGAACTGTATGTTTTTATTTAATCAGACTTGTAGCTGGTTCCGTAACAAATTCATCAATCTATATATGTTCGTGTTTGAAATTACTGTTCCAATTTTATCTTTATTAAATATGTGAAAAGACATCCTTGCACATCGATGCAAGGATATATTTGGTCCCTACAGAAGAGTTTCTCTCTCTTAAAAATTGCTCAACTAATGGTAATTCACACGAAATACTTCTGTGAACGAAGTTTTGACAATGTTCAATAAATTCGTACAAATTTGGGTTAAAAATTTTATTTTTTGTCCCTAAAGGACAGATCTTCCCTCTTAAAAAATGCGCAACGAATGATAATTCACACGAAATATATTCCTGTGAACGAAATTTTGACAATGTACAATGAATTTGTACAAAAATAATTTGTTACAAATTTCATTAGACTAACCGTTTTGGATATATTATTTAAAAAAAAAGTATTTTAAATAATAATCTCTGTATCACAATAAGTTTTACATAATAATAATTTTTGATTTTCGATTGTAAAAACCGCTAACTAATAAGTACAATGTTAATATTTGTAGTAAAGCATAAATTGCATGAATTTTGTATAGGTGTATAAGGGGTAATAAAAAAAAAAGATGAAATACATATAGGCCCTATAGTACTCACCGTGAAGAGTAAACAATGTCGAATCAATATAGGTCCTAAAAGCAATCCTTCCCCTACAAAATCAACTTTTATTATGTATTACTGTTCCATATCATAACTGGTTCTCTTTGCAGCACATTAAATGTATACACTTCATAGACGTGACTGAAGATTTGTACTACGACTTGTGTTTACAACCTTGAACTAATAATTCCAACTTCTCTGTAGTGGAAGCAAAATAATATGATCATGATATGGAATGTTAATAAAAAATAAAAGTTGATATTATAGGATAAAGATTGCTTCTAGGCCCTCTTTTTAACCGTCTCGGTGGGTACTATAAGTTCTATAAGTATTGGACTTTTTTTATTACCCTGTATGTAGATAGAAACATAGAAGTTCATAAAATTATAGGACTCTGAATCAAGGAATTTATATTAATTACTTTATCACTGCAGTAATAGTAATAACATATTTTACAAGATTTAATCATTTTCTATCTTAATAAACTTGTAGTACACTGCAATATAAATTTAAAGCAATCCTTCCATTTCTTGCATAAACTGCATGTATGCGTCGTCTTTAGTCTTAGGTTGTGTCGTTCGTAATGGTTGCGTTTCCGGTATTCTTTCTGCGAGTCTCGACAATGTACTTGGCTTTTTCTTATCGTCTCTTTTCACTCGAAGAGAAGTAGGTAAAAATCGTGTAACATCGGCAGCCAAATTTCGGATTTGTGGCTTCGCTTCGATAGTTGTGGTGCTTTTCCCATCTTTGTCTTTCCTATTAATCAATTGTGGCGCAGCAGAAAGAACATTAGGTGTTTTGGGTTGCGATCCAGTTCCCGATTGTGTCTGCATTTGAGGATTTCCTATATTCGTCATATTCGATAGGTTTGGCATTTGCATTTGTGGAGGAGGCATTCTAGGCATACTCGGCGGACCAGGTCTCAGCATCCTTGGCATTCCTGGTGGAGGACCTAAACATCAAATTTAATGATTAAAACACATTTTCTCTTGTTCGTGTGACAATGAGACCCAAGTGCCACAAAACTAATACTTTAGATTCTATATTAAATTTTAATTTAAATATCTAATTTTACTATTAAATAAATTTTATTTCAACATTAATCAATACGATTCTCATATATACTTTTTGTATGTTTGGAAAAATAATATATTGGTGATAGTAATAATAATATTGATGATATAAATTTTGGTCAAAGTATGATCATTAATCAACTTGCTATTTGTTGATTGAACTTGAAATTCATTGACAAAATACGTTGATTAGAATGGTGATTACTTTGATAAATAAAGCGTTTGTTTAACGTTACTATTAAAAACTGGATATTTCATATGCAGTAATTTAGTATAATGTCCTTACCAGGAGGTAACCTTAGTCCAATACGAGGTGGTGGTGGTGGAGGCATTCTTAAATGTAGAGGCGGCGGCGGTGGCCTATACATTAAAGGATGAGGTGGCATTCCCATAGGAGGCATGGTATGAGGTTGAGTATGTTGAGAATGGGAATGCGAAGATGCGTGTTGATTATGATTAGAAGAATGATCCGATGCTCCCGGAGGTTCAAGATCCTCTTCTTCTGTTTTATTATTGCTAGATTTGTTATTAGACTTTGAATTAGATTCATTCTCCGCTTCGAGCAAAGATAGTCGAGCATTCAAATCTTGAGCTCTTTCGGTTTCCCGTTTTTTATGGACGACTTCCATTTCACGCATAAATTGATCGATATCTTGACCCGCCATAGCCAACATCTTCTGCTGTAAAGTCGTAGGTTTCACCTTTGACATATCTCTTTCCTTTTCTTTCTCTTTATCTGTTTCTTTCTCTTTACCGTCCGATTCTTGCTTGTCTTCTTTATCGTCTGCAAATCGGATTGTCCTGGACTTTTGCAACGGTTCTTTACCCTATGTTAAAATTACACGTTTATTATACGATAATAATAAGAGAAACTTCTTAAATATTTACCTTGTCAGGTACATCTTCTTCGTCGCTTGATAAATCTGGAGGTGGAAACGGTGGAACACCTGGCGGTTCTTTATTAGGAGCTAACATTGGTATAGATGGGGATGCCGCGTATGCACTTGTTTTTTTTAGAATACTTGGTGGTATTGGTATGTTCATGAGAGGATGATGTTGAGGTAAATAATGTGGATGAGGGGGGTACATATGAGCTGGTGGCTGTGGCATGTCTGGTAAAGGTATTTGCGATGTTAAAGAACCTGAAAAAATATTACCATTCAGTGATTTGTGACTTTCACAGCCCGGTATTATACAGTTCTTCGTCGTCAAAAGCCTTAACAATAAGAACAGATATTACTATTGTAATACAGATAGAAAAATTTGTTATAAATTAGAACATAAACGTTTAAATATACCAGGGTACATTCGGGATATATCGTTGCCAGCCGAAGGTAAAGGAATTTCGTCAACTTGTACTTGTTGTGCATGCCGCACAGCTTCGAAATAAGAAACTAAATCTATTCTTCTACGTTCGTACTGTATTAATTGCTCCTTCAACTCTGCCCACTTCTCTTGATCGTCCTTTGCCTAACAAAAAATTGTATATGTATTATATCTTTTAGACAACTTTTGAATCTGAATTCAATCTTACCAATAACTTTTGAAGGAAATTAATACATATTATTTCAATAGTACTTACATACATTTTCAATACACGATCTAGAGTCTCCTTCAGCTTTTTCCTTTTATCTTTTAAAACTTTCTCATTGAGTGGAGGAGGCTGCATAACATTATACTCTACAAATAACACATACAAAATAAGAATTATTAACAGAATTTTATACAATGTTGTCCATCAAATTGTGGAAAATGGATGTCTATAATAATTATGTAAAAAGCACTACAACTTATACTAACCCATTTGATCTATCTTTTCCATTTCTTCGATGATTTGAGCAGGATCTTTGCCCTTTAAAACAGCAGCTCGTACCAGTTGTCTTTGCTTTTTATTCTTTTTTAATTCCTTCTTACGTGCTTCTTTTCCTGTAATACATAATAATTAATTAGCGATTGTTTAAAGAGAAATAAACTGTTAGGTTATGTTTTTTACTAACGTGCTTGATCTGTGGGATTCATGTATTTTCCACTTTTCGTGGTGTTGATTGAACGACGACCCATTTTTTGGCAATTAATAACACTTGCTGCACTATAGTTTTATGTTATTTTTTCACAAATTTTGTATTTCGCTATCCATTATTTACATTCACTGCAACTACAGATTCGTCATCGGTTTTTACCATATAGTTGGTGAACTTATAAGTCAGAATGTGTTCATAGGTGAAAAATCATTGTATATAAGTACCGGCAGAGAGGATATACCGGCAGAGAAAATAGATACCGGCTTCTACTGCTTCTATATGTATATGTATCCTCTGCTTCTACTGATACATTAGAGTTAGAGGAATCAGTAACCTCATAAAAAATTAATTATTTATGCAGGTTACGTTAAATACTTACGGTAATTTTAAGGTAAGAGTTTAACTAATCGTTAATAACTATTTAATTAGAAAAAAAATCTGTCAAAAAACTGTATACATATGAATATAGCTAAAGATCCATTTTATGTTCTCCAATCGTTAATATTTCTAAATTATCAATGAAATGTGTGTTATTCATTAATTTTCCATTGGATTTGATAGATTTTGAAGAAGTTCTGTGTTTATTCTTTTCTCTCTGCAAAGGTTGTATAAGTCTGTCCTTGTCGGATACCTCCTTGCTCA
The DNA here is from genome assembly GCA_028454225.1 of Lasioglossum leucozonium. Classification (NCBI taxonomy): domain Eukaryota; kingdom Metazoa; phylum Arthropoda; class Insecta; order Hymenoptera; family Halictidae; genus Lasioglossum; species Lasioglossum leucozonium. Next base: position 2,395,299 of record CM052215.1, read on the forward strand.
TCATATTTGCCTTGTATGTACCAGGGAATTCGAAGTTCCGCAGAAAAGATGGTGGCACGAGTACTTCTCTTTCTATCTCTGTCGCACATTGTTTCTGTCTTTGTCTTACACACAGCTTGTATAGGGACAATTAGTACATAAAGTCGCCACCGTATATGATGTCACCATTGTAGTACATTTTTAGTTCATGAATTCCACCGTTAGGCGGTTATAGCGTTTCTGTATTGTGGGGTCGGTGTTACCACTGCACGTGCGCGGCGAAGTGGCGACTACCGCGCCTGCGCACAACCGTCCTCGTGAAGGATCGAGTCGACGAGCGCGTCGCCGATTTCTCTCTTAGCCTTCGGGCTCGGACTGTCGAGCCGTAAAGGCCAGGGGGTATAAGCTGTAATGGAATAAATTTAATCACTAAACTTCGGCCCTGGGACGTAGGTAGCGCTAGTGTTCTCCATCACGTGATGGGGGCGCATACAGCGCATGCGCAGTGATCCACGCGGGACAAGCGTCCACATCAGTAAATCGTGCTTTCGTGTAGTAAAGTTGAGTAAAGTTCTGAGCATTGCAGCTCCGTTATTCCACTGTTGTATTGTGGTATAGTGTTTATATTTTTGTTTAATAAATGTTTACAATTGTTATTAATGTGTGGAATAAATCTGCAATGTCCCATGTAATTCCCACAGTATCAGCGGACAAACACAGTCCAATGCCGTATTTTTAATAAAGAAGACATGCCGCTATTTTTTAAAAAGCCATAGCCATAAGGACACAGAATTGAATCTCAAAATCATCACAATTCACAATTTATAATCACTAGACTGCAGATATCAACGGCCAACTCGGAAATCAATGAGCAGAATTATTTTGCATAATATAAATACACTAGATAAATAATTTTTTTTATTTCAAAATAAATAAATTTCATGCATATTGGAGTAACAGTGTTTTATTAGAATATCTTGTACATAAAGAAGTTTGATGATATAAATTGCAAAATACATTCGTTCTCCTATCGTTCGTTTGATTATGAAAATGTTTCTTACCAGTGTGTAATTGAATATTCGGCGTGGACGTAATACATTTTTCTGCTTTTAAAATTATATAAATAAGTAACGACGCAATGTAATACACTCAATTAACTGTATCAAAGAATAAAACACTTGATTTTTCCTTAGAGGAATTGCAGAAGCTGTACTAGAGTATAAGAAAGAATAAACATAAAAGACATGGCAATTAAAATAGGATGATCATACATAAGTACTATATACATATTTGCACAAACGTACAAAAAGTGTATTAAAAAAGTATTAAAAGAACTGAATAATACAAATGACCTGGTAATTGACAGCAGAGGGAACTGTAGAAGTTCTATATAAAAAAGGGAAAAAATTTGCTATATAAAATCTTTGGTATAGAGTTCGTTATTGCATTCGCTCGTACGTGTACGAGTTTAAAAATTAGCCTTCGAGAAAAATTGTTAAAAAAAAACAGTTCTATACGAGTCGTTAAATAAAATAGTCTACATATAAATGCACAAGTAATATCCGGTTTGGCCAACTAATATGATTGTAGTATTTCTTTAAAAAAATTCAATTATCAATTTGTAATTTTAATAAAATTGCGCTTTGTAAATTTTAAGTACATCGCAGTAATGTACGATAACCTTCTGATTTAAAAAAAGTGTTTTAATTGATTTTAAAGTTACTTCTAAACACGTATTCGCGTATGTAATGTAGTATAATATAAATGCATGTAAGGCACATGTAGCGATATGAAAGTAAAAATGGAACGATCGTACTTTTCGGTATAGTAATTCGTAACATTACTATTTACGGTTCTAATCGTAAACGTGTATGACAATCGCTGGGCAGAACTTTTCTGATGTCACTGATATTTTCGACTTCCATTCTTAATCTGCTGACTTCGTCTTCGTAATTCTTCACCCATTGCGTTTGTGAATTCTTAGCGTCTGTTAATGCACGAATTCTTTGATCTAAATTTGCAGCTGCGATTTCATTTTCAGCTGCTATTAGACGTTCTTCCAGGCGGTTCAAATCAGCATCATCTAAGATCAAAGAAAGAGTAAATAGAGTGTTACAAAAAATTAAATTGACTAAGTAAGTACTCTTCGCAATTGGACAGAAGTCACCCGGAGAGAATGCGGACCCGATTGATTGTACGTGTAATTTTGCTATCGCTTAAAGTAACAATGTCATCTCGCGTGACTTCTTTCTAGCAGTACAATAATCGAATACCAACCAACCTATTTCTGGCAAAACCTTAAGTTCCTTTATTATTTCAGCTACATCGGCTAAAGCTTTGTCCACTAGCTGTGACGCTGATGTTACATTGATTTTTGCTTGGACAACTTTGTGATTTGCCTAAGAAATGTAGAACATAACAACATTTATATATACTATTTATTCAAGTTAAATATAAAATTAACACGTAGATTGATACATATGACATTTTACCTCCGTTGTAATATTTGAGTCCTGACCAATTCGTATCTCGTACTGTTTCATCATGGAGTCTGTGGTATCGACTCTAAGATGCAATTTTTCAGCCTCATTTCCTACACGAACCGCTTCTATTTTAGTCTTATTTGCTTCGATTCTAATAGCATTTGCTTTTGCGCTAACATCCTCTGCATGTGTCTATTACACAGAATATTTTTGTTCAATGCAAAATGAATTATATCTTATTACCTTCTGGACATATAGTTGTTGTACCTGTGCTTTTTGAGCCGTTTCACGAGTATATTTAGCGCTATCTTCGGATCCTCGTAATATTTCTTCCGCTCGCTCAACTTGTCGAGTGGCATCCATAATAAGTTCCTCGATATTGTCAATGTCTCTCAAGGCATTGTGTGCTTTGATGCGTTCATTCTGTACTTCGGCATCAAATTCTAAAAAATAACGTTACAGTTAACCAAAATGTTGTGTTATTCCATTATTGAATAAAATAAAATAGTGCTAATCGAATGATAAATACCACTTAATTTCTTTAACATTTCTTGAGCTTCTTTCAAAGTTTGATCGCCGCGTTTCACTGCATCATTTGCCTTCTCGTTAGCTTCGTCAAGTTCTGCCAGAAGTTCAGCGGTGGCTGCTTGCTGATCCTGTGCTTTTTCTATCAATTCCTCGCTTTTCATTAGCTTATCCATCATCTCCTTTATAAGATTTTCATTGCGATCTAATAACAGTTGAGCTTGTTCTTTCAACCGCAATCCCTGTAACAATACGTCCACGTTGAAGCATAGCTACTTAACTACGTGCACAGCATTTATCGTCAACTGAAACTCACTTCCGTATTCACTTCTTCAACCTGACTTCGTAATTGTTTAATGTCAATTGTGGGAAGTGTCAAATCTAGAGTCAATAAAGCTATTGCTTCTTGCGATACAACGGATGATTTAGTAGCCGCTATGCTGGTCAAGTTTTTCACTTCGTTCATGCGATGTTCTAGCAATTCTAATTTATTTTCTAATCCTCGTATGTCCTCGCTGAAAACACAAAACGCTTTTAAAAAATGCATTATCTTTCAATTAATATCAGAATGTAACCACATACGTCAGGTTAGAATATTTCGATATTGCTTTCTTTGCAAGATTGTAAGCTTCTATAGTTGTATTTCGAGCTTGTTCTGCCAAGGTATGAATCTTCATGGCTTCGTTGACATTTCTGAAAATGGAAATCACATTATTATTTTTTTAGTCAGGAATAAATACGATTAAGTATAATTTTGAATTAAGTTATTAATATTATAAAATAATGATGTGCAAAGAAACTCGTTGCTTACGAGTCAGCTGTTCCACGCGCTTCCTGCGCGATAGTTGTCATCTGCCTATTTTGTTGGCCAACTTGTTCTGCACGGAATTTAGCATCGTTTAAAGCTGCTGTTCCATTTATGGCTAAATAATCTTCTGCTTCCTAATTTTTACAAAATTACAATTTATAATTTCTACGAATGAAACTTTGTTTCATTCAAAATTCTAAGAGAATCATACTCACATTTAACTGAACATGGATTTTATCAAGCACTTTTTCTGCTTCGCCGATGCTCATTAATCCTTCGGAAGTAGTCTTCTGCACTTCGGTAGAAGTTAAGTCTACCGTTTGAGAAATTTCACCAATTTCATTCAACTGATCACGTAGTTCGTCCAATTGTTCTACCAAGGTTTTATTTTCACCTACAGCATTCAAATATGTTATTTCGTAAAATTCGGATTAAATTAGACTATTTGAATCATACGTACTACCAGATCCTTGTTTCGCAATCTTCAAAAGATTTTTAACTCTGTCTTGAATCGTTAGCAACTCCTTTTCGAAATCGCTATCTTTTATGACAGTCGGACTACTGTTGATTTTTCGAAGTGTATTTTCCAATTCAGCTAAACGTTCTCTGTGACTATTGACAGCATCCTGAACAAGATTATAACAATCTGGACAATCAACACAGCCATTTTGTCTGTTGTGTTTGTTTTCCTTGCAACGGTCGCACCGTCTTCCTTCTACATTTGCGAGACACTGCAGTGAAAGATCAAGCCATTGTATGAAATACATCTTAGAACTGAAAACAAACATCAATATCAATCAAACTTACCGGACACTGTCCATTAACATTGCATTGCAAGTCTTGAGAACCAATATGGTCACAATCGCAAGGCTTGCAACCTTCTCTGCTGAAACCGTATTGATAAGGGAGGCAAGCATCACAATGTTGACCAATAACACCAGGTCTACACTCGCACTGGCCCGTAATGGGATTACATGTGTGATTGTAAGAACCTTCCGGATCGCAATTACAAGGCGCACAACCCTAATGACAAAAAATTCATATTTTAAATAAGACACATTTGCATTAATACTATATGATACATTTAAGATAATACTACGAAATTGTATTTACCTCGTCACTCAATATATGATAATATCCTTCTTCGCATTTGTTACAATTTTGACCGATTACGTGCGGCTTGCATTTACATTGGCCTGTCAATTGCTTACAAGGCGCTATTCTGCCATCGTCAAGTTCAACTGTACCAGGTGGATAACACTGGCATAGTCTACATCCATCTTCTTTTCGATCAGACAGAGCGTCTCCATAATATCCTAGTAACAAAAATGATTTAGATTAATTTTCAATTACATGAGATTTTATAAAATTTTTTGAATAACTTTGAATAGCAACTTATGCACGTGGATACCTGGCAGACACTCTTCGCATTGGAAACCGGCAGTGTTGTTGACACATTTTAGACACTCCCCAGTTTCTTGATTGCAGTTTCGAACAGCGTTCAAATCGATATTATTGTTACAATCGCAAGGTCGACAAGCTATACCTTTCTCAGGATTTCCAAAGTATCCATCCGAGCATGTTTCGCATCTAGGTCCTATAGCCGTAAGAAGATATCGGTCAAATGTTCAAGTCACGGAATTTTCTAAATACTGGTTCTTACCTGTTCTACCCGATGGACACTCGGAGCAAATAGGATCAGGGTTGTTGCCGAGCAATATACATGGCCCATTGTCAGGGCAGGGGCAAGGTTTACAATCGTCGGATGTACCTTTCAACGGGTGGCCATAAAATCCACGTCTACACAATTCGCAGTTACTGCCCGCCGTATTATGCTGACATATACACTGACCGGTTTCGGCCTCGCAAATATCTGCGTGACTGTTACAGTTGCAAGGAACGCAGAGAGCGAAAGGACCACCATTTGGCGGATCATGATGGAATCCAGGTGCACAGGACTCACAAAACTGCCCTACGTAGCCATGAGGACACTGGCAATGCTCTACCCAATCAGCAAGTTCACCCGCCGCTCCTCTGTGAGCGGTTTCCAATTTAACATCGTCCAAAAATCCTCTACCTTGATGGGTATAGGTTCCGCGAATTTTTATAGCCGTCAGATTAGACAAAATAGACATAAATGCTCGAGAAGATAAACGCGGTTCCCAACCGTACTTCGGATGTTCGTGGAGTTTAAAATGGTATTCTTGAGACGTCACGCTAGGCAAACGACTGTTCTGTCCAAAGATGGGTTGCGTGATTTGTTCACCGTTTCCTCCTTCGAGTATTAAATCCCGAACCGTTGCAGCTGGACCAACTTCTCCAATTCTTAGAGTAAATGACAAATCTTGATTATAGGATGCTCGTTGATCACCAAGAAATCTGTCTGGTGCAACAAAATAGACGTTGTCTCGATCCAATGCTGTAGCCGATATCGTCTGAGTCACAGGATCGTAGTGAAGTGGTATAGCGTTTCCAGCAACGGTTGCTGTCCATCGTTCGGCTCCTCGTACAAACATGCTTTCAATTACAAGTTTAGAATAGCCAGTAGCCGGTCGGCATACCGAAGAATGGCCGTAACAGAAGCACGGTGTGCAACCAAATTCGTTGTCCATCGCAAGGTTAAAGAATCCTGGTCGACAACTATGAAGAAAAAAAAAAGACTATCGTTAGATATTGTTCCAACACATTTTACTTAATATTCCATACAATAGAATCTCAATTATTTTATTTATTCTCTGTATCGCATATTTTACTTCGTATTAACATTTTATCATATTATCAGTATCGCACCATAATATTCGTTTATTAGATTATAAATGGAGATTCTACTGTATTATTCAGAATTTGATTTTGTGATCTCCACTAACATTCGACAACGTTTTCCTTCAACGTTCTCTTTGCATATGCAAGTGCCGCTAACAGGGTCGCAATTCGGTACATTTCCCAAGGAACCTGTTACGTCGCATTCGCACGAGGTACAACCGTATGAACCGAAATTAAAGTAATTAGAAGCGCAACGGTCGCATTTGTTCCCTGTGACACCCGGCTTACACTGACACTTTCCTTCGCTGTTGCACTGCAGGCTCCTAGATCCTGAAATTACATTCGGTTAGATTACATTCAGTCAGATTTTCGAACATACAATTTGCAAAGTTTGATGCATAAAAATTCGAAATAAGAAGATATTCGGTTCTTCCATTGAGGATTTTGCTGTGTTCCAAAGAATGTTCTTATTGAACATTTTTCAAGATTTTACTACGCTGAATTATAAAAATCCACAGTCTAATAATTGCACTTGCAGGTGCATAATAATTCGTAAGAGATTACTCAAAGTATTTTTGCTAGATGTAACAATACCGATGAAAGAGAGGTGGATCGGTTTACCAATTTCGTTGCAGCCACAGGGAATACAGTAGTCTCCATCCGGATGTTGGTAAAAGTTCTCTCGGCAGCGTTCGCAATTCGCGCCATCACGATTTGCTTGGCAATCCTGGCAATGACCACCGTGACCGGTGGTCTTATACAATTCCTTATCGAAGTAACATCTATCCGAATATCCGTTACAGTTGCAAGCTGGAAAAACAATCAAATTAATAACCCAGTAAAATTTAAAAAGAAAACCAGAGTACCATATTATGTATTGAATGTACATAGACATTACAAAAAAGTCATTTGAATACATTGATAATTATACTGCAGATATGCATGTTAATTTTCATGTTCATAAATTCGATTTTTCTGAATGTCCCGATGTTTCTGCAAACATTCTAAATACATAAAGGGATGCAGTTTATTAGTAACGTTATCTAAATATTTACTAGATCCAGAGTACCACGGTAGAATCCCGTCCCATCTCGAAGAGACAGAGATCGTTATGTTCGAGAATACCAAAAACACGATCGTTGCCACTTTCAATAGAAACTCCATGGCAAAGTAACAGGAGAATCTGTTTTATTTTGATTATTCGCAAATTCTGCGTGAATTGTTATTCATTATTTAATACCAACGTAGTTAACAACATCACAGGCTTTAAACGTTTATCGCATTCGAGATTATTTGTAATTCTAACAAATTTTGCCATTAGTTCGTTTGGTAGAATCGATTGAAGCTCGAGAAACTGGAGCAACTGGATGCAATATTATGGTTTGATCGTTCGTTAATATTGTCGCAAAATCACGATCCGGTTATGTTGTACGAAATAAATAAATAAATAGTTAAATCGATAAATGATGACTCGTAATTCAGCAGCGCGGTAATGTGTGCAACTGAGCTCGCGGGTTACAGAAGAGCTGCATTGTGTGCCCCTGCACTGCCAACAATCCCCACTTCGGAACAAGCAATGAACGTAAAAGGTAAAGCTGGTTAGGTAATGCCAGCATGATCGTGAACGCAAACTCTCTTCGGCTGCCCGAGAACGCGATACTCATAATGACGAAGAAACGTTTAATCGGGGCAGACTGCTAACTATCCTTAAGATTAATAACAGTAATGCTAGACCTACTATTAATTTCTGTCTTTTTTTCGTTCGGTAAACGGAAGTTTTATTGATGGGCTTTTTTATTTGATGCGAAAACTTGTTATTTGAAACCAGAAATAAATTATTCTTTAAGCCGTAAAACATACCGCGTCCAATTATCACGATTACGGAAAGTTTAATGTTTTATTATAGTCGACGTGTGTCTCATATTGATTGTGGGTAATTTGATTTTAATCAGATAATGTATCTCGAGTAAGTGGTCTTGGGTATAAAGTAATTGTTCGAGATCCATTGAGATGTACTTTCGATAACGATAGATAAGACTGGATCGCTGCTAACGTCGGGAAATGATGCATCTATCCAATCGGAAAGATTAAATTTGTGTTAGGTCAGGTAAAAAGATATTTTATCATCTCTGGATAAATCGACCACACCACGGAACAACAAAAGTGACTGTTTAAAGAGTGGGTTTATCAGAGCACACCTAAACACTATAATTATTATACCAGCGAGCTTGTTCAAGGAAGAACCAAAGCGAAACTGCACAAAGTATAAATCAGAATGATTTTTCCTGTTTCGTGTTGATGCATGAAAAGGAAAATCTTCTACAATTAGAAAAATTAATTGAGTACTCACGTTTACATTCGTGGGCGTCTGTGGCGGTGGCGCGTCCCCAAGGTGCATCGTTGTAAAATGGTAAGCATTCGTTGCAATCTGGCCCGGCAGTATTGTGCTCGCATCTGTATAGAATATGTTCCATGCAGACACACACGTTTTAAAAAAGTATGAAAGTTATGATGATCGCGCGGAAGCTGTTTCAAAGAACTCGCCACCACATCTTGCATTTTATCAATTTTGTCAAACGAAACTTGTAGGATCTATAGATAACAATGTGTAGTATGGAAACTAATTTTCTCGATAAAAATGATTTTTCTCCAAAAAAAATTATAGAATTCTACTTTTCCGCGTTCTACATGCGCGAAGTAATTGAGTCAATGAATTAAATTTCGGTGATCTTAACGTAATTACATTTTACATCTTACCTACATACTCTGCGAGTTTTTCCGTCCACGCTGGTGCTGTTTACACATTCTCCAGCGTGGCCATTGCAGGCGCAACGTGCTCCAACTGCTACATCAGCGATAGCATAGTAGTAGGATTTCAGTACGTTATCGTCGCCAAACACTTCGTCACCGAACGTATTCTGTCTATCCAAAGTAATCCTTAGGTCGACCGCTTGAACCCAATCCTTAAAACGCAAGCAACATTCGATGTTTACATCAAATTTTACATACAAATTAACTTGAAATTCTGTATCCCAGAGTTAGAATGTATTAGTCACATATTTTCAGAATTAAGTATATATATATACATAATCAGACACAATATTTACATTATTAAATTAATTAAAAACCGAAGTGTATTTTTCAAAACAAGATGGATTTAATACACATTTGGCTTCGGCTGCTGAATTTATTTACTCAACAGCACAAAAATAGCATTGGTAAGCAAACTTTCTCTCAAATGCTCTTCAACTAAACCTGTACTCGACACTAGAGATATCGCTAGTTAGTCAAAGAGTACAATTGTAAAACTAATTTATTATTATTATTGTAACATTTATAAGCCATTGAAAACGAGTTGCTTCGATTGCTCGATAGTTCTGGCATTGAAATAAAAGTTTATAAGACCAGTTAGCAGCGTTATACCTGTAAAGCCGCGTTCGTTTCGAAGTTGTAGGCGGAAGGTCGACCCTCTAAGGTAGAGAATGCGACCGTGCCCTTTGTCAAGGGCGATATGTCCGAATATTCTGAGGTGCAAAGCACTCTCGTGTCATCACCCCTAACAGTTTCTTTCGAATCCGGTAAACCATAGTTGTCTCTGCAAGTTGCAGAGTAAAACTGATAAGGCTCCCACGACGCGTCCTCATTTTTCCTCTTGTAAATACCCCAGCTCTCTGGCCGTGGCGACTCGAACAGTACTCTGACATATGTTATGTCAAAAGTTTTTCCTACAATCATATTTATTCATTAATGTCTTGAAAACTACGAGGGAATGTCAAAAGAAATGCATTATAATTCTATTTCGTGCGAAAAGATACAACAAAAGTAAGTTTTACGTCACTGTAGCGAATCTGCAGTCGTGGTCATTTATTAAAATTAATCTTAATGGTAGTTCTATTTTTCTTTGTAATTCCATGTTAATAAGAAAATTATTTCTACGCCACTGTTACTCCCGCACGATCGTGCGCGTGTACTCGGAAAAGAAAGAACAAAATATAAATTGAAATAGTCGATTTGGAAACGTTAAAATTCGTTTGCATTAATTGCACAGTTTCACCGTGAAAGAGTGCGATGAAAGAAGTGAAAGAAATAGAATTGAAAAAAATTACGAAGGGTTCGTTGATGCTGAAATCGATCGAAGAGCACGTTCTACGCCACTGCGATTCTCCACTGTAAAGCCAGCGGGGTGCAAGTGGCTGATTCTTTCGTAAATGAACATGTGGCGCACAGACAGAGATTCTACGCTATGCGGTTCCCATTCTTAAAAAGAACACTGTTCTCCGAATCCCCCAAACTAGTCTTCCGAACTGTCCTCAATTTGTCATATAAATTAATTGACGTAAAAAAATGACATAGCGATAAGAAGTTAAATTTAGCGCCAGCGAAAGCATTTGAGGCTGAGAAACGTGGTAGCACGAAGCATTATCTTCTAACGGCACCCGCTATTAGCGGATGCTGCAGTTGCAATGCAACGTTTACTGTGCTATTTATTACGGAAAAGCCATTCGCCCGTCTTTAAGATTGAAGTAGTTATTTTTACAAAAAAAAGAAAAGAAAAAATATCAAGAAAAACTGTAGAAAAGGCTACCGTCGAAAAATAAAATATTCACGCTCGAGTCCCATGACTCGCGCCTATGTTTCTTCATCGTTCATGTGCCGAGAATTATCTCATCGCGCACGCATCCTGATAGATAAGGAAGTAAAATGGAAAAAGATGGCGCCGAGAGAAAGAGAGCGACAAACATCGAGGACGTGTTAAAAGTTCATCGTGGATACTCATGAATGAACTCTTTCTTTATCTATACTCGGAAGATTCGCAAAGTTTATTTAGTTCTGAGAAGTCGACCGTGATCAAAATTAAACTACAAAACTTGATTATGGCAAGCATAATTAAGATGATTCTTCGGGTATTTAGACGTAACAATCTCTGTGAAGCCATACCCAGATGAAGCGTAAGATTCACTTGAATCGGATACTCGATGCCTTCGAACATGGTCTCCGATTGCCACCAGGTTGCATTGTCGTTATTATCGTGATCGGTGAGAAACAGAGCCGGATGATCGTCGTACCGACATATCTCGCACGATTTCTTGTGCACGCCAGTCTGTTTACAAAATTCGGTTGGCCTTTCCTGGCCGCACGTGTTCGTTGCTTCCATCGGCACGTTGAACGCTGCATTTTCGAAAGGCGGTATGCACCTCTGCAATCCGAAACATTAGAAATCATTTTTTTTAGCTGACACGGTTCATTCTCTTGCTCTATACTAACCTACCACACGTGCAACCTAGATTATTTTATTTTATTCGTTCAAGTTAAATCTTTTCCAAACCAGAGAGGATACGAGAGTACTCAAAGACCCGGGATCTTTTCTGCACACACACACACACAACCACTTTTCTCAATACGGACAGAAACATATCATACCCAGGTTTAGCATGGAACAAAACCTATACCCACTTTTAACATGTTACATATGGGTATAGGTTCTGTTCCATGCAAAACCTGGGTATGCTCTGTCTCTGTACTGACAAAAGAGGTTGCAGAAAAGATCCCGGGCCTGAGCATTCTCGTTTTCAAATTCGTGTTTTTGAGTCAACGAACGTAATACGTTCGAGAGAGAGAGGGAGAAAGAGAAAGAGAGAGAGGAAGGAGAAAGAGAGAGAGTACAGGAGGACAGTATTATTATGGGCCATCCATAGACCGGCAATGCATTGTGTTCAAGTAATAGCAGGTAGTTTTCTTCCAAACAATTCCCAGAACAATTTCTACGAGGAAATACCTATAAGGGTATTCGAGCGGCCCCTAAAGCTGCGTAGTACTTCGCATTTTACAGACAAAATTTTGAAAATAACCTGCATAATTTCAGATATACTTTCGTATAGAGTAAATTTTTTTTGTAATTTTAAATTTGAAAGTTTTCTGGCTGCGCACGAAAATATTCCCGCCATTATTTCATATATATTCTTTATCAGTGATTCATTGTAATAGTGAATAATATACATGTAAAGTAAATACTAGCTATTTATATGAGGAAAAAACTAATTTCTTTATTGAAATTTTTGAAATTCTTCAAAGATGAGTATGTTTGTCTACTTTTATCTTTCCATTCCTATCACGGAACGTTGATGTAACTCCGAACCATACTTTGATAACCTAATGTAGTATGTAATGCTCTACAAAAAAAGTTGAAATTTCGTTGACTGGGAATTAACACGAATTAATTCTGACTTATATCTATATTTCTACGTTAGCGTTACTATGTACATATATTCGTAGTCCAGAAATAATATTTTCATAAGTTCCTTAAACAGTCGATCGAAATAAATAAATAATGTTAGAGAAGTGTCTATACAAAGATAAAATAACTATGAGGTAAATAAAATTACTGCGAATATACAGACCTGTGGCCTTCCACTGTCATCGTAACACTTATCTTCGTCCCTATGCGCAAATCGACTGTATTCTTCTGCAGGATCGGGTTCCGCGAGTACTACTACCATAGAGATAGCAAGTACCATTAACATTTTCTTGTGCCTTCCTCGCGTCATATTTGAAATTAGTTCGGCAACCACTTTTTCTTTTCAATCTCAATCCACTTTTGCACAGTGAAAATTCGCAGTCCAGTTGGAACTCTCACTTTTCCCGATTTTTTTTTAGACGTCAGGATGACCACTTCTTGTCAAATGGGTCCATCGACAACAATGGGATTCGCGACGATCGTTTTTATTGTTTATTACCAGGACCACATTCCGCGAGCCGTTTTGCTCTTCTTGTTTGTCTACTGCGGAAAAATTTCTTACATTACTAGTTTCTCATAATAACAAATTGCAACAATATCGTGTTGTACGGTACAGTTCCAGAAAAAAAGAAAAACAGTAAAAAAGATGTGACTAGAAGTTAAATAATAACTGTCAGCAGTTTCAAATTTTTGCGTGAAATAAACTGAAAAAGACGTTCAATCGGATAATCAAGTTTTAACACTGATATCATTTTAAAAATTTCAGGTTCCTTTCATTGGTACACAATATCATATCGCGCGAAACCGATATAAGAGCATGTATACACCCTCTTCGGACAGGAAACTTTGAAATCACTAATTACTTGAGAAGGTAGTTCGGCGAATTATTATTCACGAAACAAAATTCACGATAGATCTTGTTGCATTTTGGACTACGAAAAGGAAGCGAGCAAAAAATCTCAATATATGTATAACAATTCTCGCGCCTCGCACGAAGGGAAAGGTGATATCTGCCGATAGTTCACAGTCACAAGCAGATCGAACACGAACCAATCCCGAATTGTTCACTAATTTACGGGTCGAACGGAGCTCGCACTGTGTGTCGCGGATTGTTTGAAGCGAAAAGGAAAATTCTTGTTCTAACCTCTTCGACCGACAGAAAACTGGGGAACTCCAAAGAAAGACTCTCGCCGCGCGACAGTTCACTGAGAAACTGAACGAGAAGAGCCGTGAGCGAGGCTGCAAGCTGCGTGGGCTGTGAGCTGTGGATTGTGGGGAAGTCGAGTGCCCAATGCCAGGAGCTTGTGGTGGTAACACGTCGCCACTCGTGGTAGAAAGTGCAGGCAAACAGCAGTTCGGGAGAAGCATAGCGATGGCAACGTTAGGGTTACAATTCATACATTATTATAAGAGCTAATACTACTTTAGATAGTAAATAATCCGATTTATTTTTAAATATGCGTACAACTTTAAAAATTATATATTTTATTTATAATACAGCCAGTTTTTAATGCACTATCTATAACATTTTATTTGAAGAGTATTGAAAATATTTGTATTTTGTCTCAAAATATCTTATCTATTTTAATGTATTCCTTCTATTTTAAATACTATTGCTAAAAATAATGAGTCGAAATCGATGAGTACATTTATGAGTATAAATAATTTCAGTAAACAAAGTTATAAAAATGTAAATTTCTTTACAAAGCCTTATTACATGAGCGACGACTCGGTACTTTTAAGCAAGATTCAAACATTATATCATGTTTTTCGAAATTCCTCATAATTACAAGTTTCTTGGAATTTTGTGTACACATCGTGTAGTAAACTAATCCGTTTAAATTCTTGAAAAAACTCAAGTAATTTGGTCCATTTCTAAAAAAAGTTACTCCATTTTAAAAAAATACATGAAAACTTTCTTGACTGCCTGTATATTGACAATTATTGTATACATAATATATGCATCTATTTATCTAGAATAAAACTATTTTTAAGTATAAGGATTTCACTTTTGTATAATTTCATTTAATTCCATATATATTCTTACTTTACAAACTTTTTGTTTCATTATCAATGAACATTTTCCATATAGCGGTAAATCTATTTTTAAAATAGGTTTTCGTTCGATGGAGGATTCAAGAAATTCGTGTTTTCGTGAGCAAAATTTGACAATTGTAGATCATTTTGTTAGCGTTTGAGAGCAAGAATCGGTATCTCGGCGGAACGGAAGTAAGAAAGAGATTACAGTGAAAACGGTGACTTCTTCTTTCATTTCTTCCTCGAACGACTTCGTGTGAATAGCATTTAATTACTTTAATGATGCACCCTTATTTTTATTTTGTATTTTGTCCACTTCGATAAAATATTATAATGTAATATTAAATTTTCAAAATCGCAAAGAAATAATAAATGCTTTTGTGGTTGCGGTAAAAAGAACTAATTTTTAAAAATTTCTGAATCGAATTCGGTAGAAAAACAGACCTGAAAATATTATCTAATATTCAAAATTTACTGTTCATTGTTTAGGGAGCGTTAAGACAATTATCTTTTTACCAGGAAATGTGAGGCGGTATCATAATATGTACCACCAACGCGTTCACAATTTCTTGATTACTTGAACGTTAATTAGTCGAGTCATAATAATCGTCAAAATTATAAGAGCAACAAAATTCGTGTATCATAAAAGAATTTACTAGTCAATTGCTAATCATTATTCTATCGTTAAACTTACAAAACATTTATTACTTAAGCCAATCTCGTAATTATTCTCACTCATCGGTGCTTAAAAAACAATTACTTTGATATTCAATACAAAATCGAAATATCTCGATGTAAGTAATAATTTATGTAAGGTACTTTTTAAGGGATACATGTAATCGAAATAATCATTTGTCTAGCTTGTTATAACTAATTTGTTTAGTAAGTAGCATCGAGAAATGTTCCTGCAGTTCTTGAAGATTTACAAAAATATCCTCTTTGGGAACCTTTTTCTCGATCGCGTCTTCGTTATCGTGTTTAATGAGAAGGGCTTTCCAATTGGCGTTTTTCGCCCCGATATAGTCATTGATTATGGAGTCACCGATATGTATGGCCTCCTCGGGAGCCACATCGATGTTATGTCGTTCCTTTGTTAATCTAAGCGCCTCGTCGAAGATCGAGCTATCTGGTTTTTCTACGCCGTAATCGTAGGACGTCAGAACGAACGAAAAATAAAAACGTATCCTGGTGTCCAGAAGTATCGGTTCCAATCTCTCATCAAAATTCGATATCACCCCCAAGATCAGTCCCTTTTTCTGCAGATATTCGAGTAAGTCGATCGTGCCCGGATACTTGTGCCAGCACAAACTCGTGCCGTAGGACTTTATCAGAGTGCTAGCAACCTAAGGGTCACAATGATAAACAGGGTCAGAGATAGTTGGTACCAGTTCAGCCAAATGGGCAAGCACGGCGCTCCCCGGTTCTTTTTTTAAATCGCTACTGTTGCGATTCCCATTAAAATGAATTATTTTCTAGCGTTCTTTGAAGACAAAAAGAACGACATTCACCTCTTAGCTACGGTAAAGTCGAAATCAGTGATGAGATACTGGCCAGGTTTTCTCACGCATGCGCGCCCGAAACAGTAACACACGTATATTACGAGGAAAATGTAGCGATATTGGCGGGAAAGTACCGGAACAATTTGTTCCAAACAAAGAGACTCCAGGACGAGTGTCCTACAGAATATACACAAATACACATTATTCTCCACAATCAAGTCATAACAATTTTTAAAAATTTTGCATGGCGATCCCAATTTTATCCAGAATTTTACTTTACTGATGCTAGAATCGTCGCGCATGCGCTAAACCGAATGCAAAAACCGAAATTGCTTTTCATTATACACTTTGTCACACTTACGTCGAGGTAAAGTTACAATTAAACAAGTGTTAACAGTTTAACATATTTTAGAAAAATTTCAATGATGTAGTACGAATAAATGTTTGGATAGTTAGCATTTTAAACACGAAATGAACAATTGAGCAACTATTTATAGTGGCATACCGTTAAAAAGACCTTAGCTGAGAGGTTAAAATACAGAATTATTTCAAACATATAGAAGTAGCAATAATTCTCGGCGCAAGGTTCGATCAATATTAATTTAAAGCAAATTTGCGATTTTGCTAATTACACTTTCGACGTTTCGGTCCTAGTTTGGACCATTTTCTAGAAAGATGGAAAAAGACCGCGTATGCTTTAAAACATAGTAAAGACGACGGAGAAGAACACGACAACGTGTTGTTGATTAGTTGTCACACATGATACTAATTAATATTGATCGAACCTTGCGCCGAGAATTATTGCTATTTCTATATTAATTTAATTACGATCGAGAGAACAAGAGAATTATTTCAAAAATAATGCGAACTGTTTTCATTGTGAGGGTTATTACTTTATCCATAGTAGCATCCGAAATATAATTATGTTGATCCTTGAAAACGTTGTGCACGAGCCGTCGCCACCAATTTTCCCATCCGATGCCAGTGTGTTTGCCGTATACAGGATGCTCTAAGCTCAACCTGTGGAAGCTATTTTTGAAACTTCGCGCCAATTTGCGTTGATCGACTGGTAGACCGTGCTGACTCCCAATTTCGACGTAATGCTCCAGCTTCGTCATGAGCAACGTACCAGTGACATCGAACGTAACCAATCGTGGTCGAATGTATTTAATCATCATTAAAATCTATCTGGAAATCGTGGCACAGGATATATCGGACACCGTTGATTTTTTGTCTAGCATGCCGTTCGCGAAAGAAATCACGCTAACTTTGCGTCGCGAACAGTACGACGGACGGGACTGCCAATGGTAATCCACTTGCCGACACAAAAGCACGTCAAACATCCCGAGCGCCACCAGAACATGATAATGAAAGTTCGAATTCTAACGTACGAAAAAAGTGATTGATGTGACAGCTTTTTATCATCCCGTCTTTTAACGCATTTGATACGGTTCTTCGTATAGACCCCAATGTGGACGATGCGTTCAAGTGTATCGCAAACTCGGTGCTCGAAAAATTATCATACGTATATGTTGGTTAAAATGAATGATGTCTTGTCACGCGCTTAAATTGCGAATGCGATTTATCAATTACATGCTTGCACTTATTATAAAGTATTCCTAGAAGTTGCATGAAAAAATGGAAATCGTTTACGCTTACCTACATAATAAAGAAGAGAGAGAGAGAGAGCTATACGAAGAACAATCGGTTCTGGTAAATGGCGTTTTAGATAAAAATGTGCTCCTCCCTCGATGCGAGCTAAAATGCGACTATTTTCACGTCGGTACACATAATATTTACGTTTTAGAGTATTTTCACAACCAATTATGTATACATATAAAAAGTTCTTTGTTTCGTAAGCCTGATTGTTCTATTTATAGTCATACAAATTGATAAACTGGTTGTTATATTTACAAAAGAGTATTGCAGGTTTCAACCGCTTTTACAGAAAAAGAAATAATTCAAATAATATTCATGAATAACAGAACAAGAGAAGAGTAATACCGCAAGCAAATTTCGTATATAATATTTTAATCAATTTTTAACAATTGGAATAAGTACATAATACTTTTTCGCAGTTTGATCACGGCGCAATAGTTAAAAATGTTGATCCGCTATGCAATATACAGAAGCATTTGAAAGACTATACATATACGGCGTGGGCCGTATGTAGCAGCACAAATGGGGTGAGGGAGATTCTGTTTACCATTTCGCCTTATTTGGCGCTATAGAATTTCCCACATCCTATTCGCACGATGCGTGTACATATCATGATTTATGTCCCAGCTTGTACGTATATATTATGTCGTACGTATTATATGATGTAAAAAAAAACTCTTATATACAATTGTACCTATATATGACCGTATATGTATAATAAGTCGTGTAAAGATATAAATTACAAAATCTAATTAGTTAGAAATATCCCTAATGCTGTAGCATATTAGCATGGTACATACGTATGTATGTCGAGTGCACGTTGCTCGGGTGATTCGAAATTGGGTGACAAATGGATTGATCAGTATAAATCATCGGAGCAGTGTGCGTAATAATACGTATGAAAAATGCAAGATTTTATTTTACGTATAGCAATGTTGTATCAATCAGCAAGAAAGAATATGAAATATCGGTAATCTTAGTTATTGCAAAAAAGACGATTTCTGTCGTTCTAATTGCACATCTATCGATTCCAAGTTTCAAAATTAATTTGCGTTTCTACTAATGAAGAATTATTGCCCCCCCCCCTTCCCCACCCCCTAAAAAATAGAACATTCTCGGAACATGATTCGGTAGAGCAGGGTTTCTAAAATTGCCTGATACCGCGTTGTTCGTCAAAACGTTATCTTCAATAATTCGTTTAATTTTCAATTTTCTAATTTTTCTTTTATTATGATTAATTGAGTTTAGGATACAAGGAATTTCTACAAAAAAAGTTTCCATTATGGGATTATTTATATAAATATATACTATTATATAATTTTTTGAGTAAGCATTTTGCACTTTCATCGGTCCAAGGTTAAATACAAGTACTATAATGCAATCGCTAGAAAATACTCGATGTCCCATTTAACCCTCTAAATGCATAAATATGTCGATCCTTTTGAGGAGATACATTCTGATCACTTCAGCGTTTTTAATTGCACTTTCATTACTTTTCATTTTTTTTTTAGACATTTCACGAAAAGACTTTTCGAGCCTTTTCGTTTAATTTAATTCGCTTATCAATCTACATACAAAAAACATAGAGGGTTAAACTATCCTCTACTCGATTGAATATCGAAAATCACCAAATATCTCGATGCAAAATGCTTTGTGCCGATGGTTTAAATAATTCTGTAATCTTACACACTTTAAATAAATCTCTAGGGATTTCCATGGTTCCAGGTAAGAATAGAAACTAAGAATCCCCGCAATAGCGAATTCTCGATTACAATCGTTCATCAACTGTACCTTCACCGACAGTCATACTGACTAATCATCACAGCAGAACAGTAACGACATAATTGTAGACTTCGTCTCCATGAATTCGTCTGTATAAACCGAGAAATTGTTGAACGAAAGATGTATATCTTAATAAGAATAAGACAAAAAAAAGAGATTATTGCGCATCCCCTAAATACATCTATGGATATACTATATATATATATATATTCATGTTATCATTTATTTATCTATCAAAATTTGGTATCTCACAGACTTCTTTTATACGTGTGTGTATGTATATATAAATGTACATATATTTATTTCGTTTTTATTATTTTCTTTTCTCAATATAGTATAAATCCATTGATTCTCAATCGGTATGTTAATTAATTTATCTCTTTTTTTTTTCTTATAAAAAACAGTTCGACAATATATTCAATACATGTATATAGTCTAAGAAATCGAATCTGAGTAAAACGGTCGATCGGTTAGAAATAGTTTTATCCATATCCTATATAATGTTCGCGATAGCATTATTTATTCTCGGTTTGTATGACTGATAGAGTCTCAAATGTTGTATCGTTCTATTACAAAGTTATACATGGCTTGAAAGTGGCATGTTCCGTTCGAAGTAATGGAACGATTATCTCTCAGCGGTTGTCATCGAACCAGCGAGATTATCGTTCAATCGTAATACTTCCACGATCATTGTACAATCATTGGAATTGGTGCGTTAGAATCTACAATTAACGTAATATATAATATAATATGTATATGTATATATATATATATATATATATATATATATATATATATATATATGTATATATATATATATATATACCTACATATAATGTACAAATATTTATACCATACAATATAATAATCATTGCTATAACGAGATATATCTGTTGCGGCAGTCATCGTTCCTTATTATTAGAATTTCATTAACATACGCAAGAAATGGTACAATATCCTTGCTTATCTGTAATAGTTGTAAATAAAAGTTATCTGCTAAATACATCAATCAGTCTCTCAATCGTTATATAAATATTGATGTAAAAGTTTTCATTCTTCTCTCGGCTGTTTGCTGCAACGCATCGTATGATGGACGTCGAATTGTCCCACAGTGTTTATAGCCGGAACAAAATCAATTGCCCACTAAACTATCATCGAACAACCGCGCCCCCCCCCCCCAGATATTATAGAATATCGTAGAAGGGAAACAGTTCGAAGTGGCTGACTGAATTTGATCCAATTATAAATGTTATTGCGAGATCGAATCCTCTCTTTAAAAAATGCCTATGCACGTAATATGATGTACACGTATAATAATGACCATTTCATGTATATCATACAAATATTTACACAAGTGTTTTCCTTGTTATGCCACAAACTTGTATCATTCCTTTTATATATCTGTCTCTTCCAGTTTGCGATTTAGAAAAATCTAGTAGGACACATCAAGTTTTACTACCCTCGGAAAACTCAAAAATAAAAAAAAAAGAAAAAGGAACAAAGATAGTTGTTAGGAAATAAGTTTCTGTAAAATATACGTAGTGTATACACTTAAAAATCGTTTAATTAGTAGATGCATAAGAGAATTCGTCTACGAAAAAAAAGCCGTTCCAAATTCTGCACCACAGGATTACCTTTCCAGCATGTGTACAGAACGTAAATGCAATTATAAATTATCATGCCTTGATAAATACTTAAAATTACAGGACATACATATAATCACTGCGGAAAAAAAAAGAAAATGATCCTAACTTGCTATCAGACAGACTACTTTCGCCTATGATCTCTTAAAATCTCAAATATAACACAAATCCGACGTAGAAAAAAAAACGTTGCAGACTACTCTTGGGAAAAGTCGTTCGTACATTTAATTTTTCCTTGTTTCTTTCATTCTTTTGTCATTGCAAAATATTCAATATCGGAATCTGCCAGGTCACTGTAGTAAAATACTTGCACCACATTTTCCACTATCTAGATTTCTTCTCATCGCACTCTTTCTCTCTCACTTTCTCTCTCTCTCTCTCTCTCTAACATTCTCTCAATCAGTCAATTATGTTCTGGTCTCCATGAAGATTTAGAGAAGTCACACAAGTCTTGCAAGATCACAATCATCGATATCGTAGACTATATACATAAACATGTATATACATTAATTTTTGCATATTCTTAGCTCCTCATGACACGTTGCATTCCAACATACTTGAATGATGTACCGCGAACTCCGAAATTTCTGCGGTAGTGATCTACTCGCGTCTACCAAAATGCATATAAAAGTCAGCAAGACGTGTCAATTTTTTTCTGCGTTTTGATTTATTTTTCTTTTCATTCTGTTTTAAAAATCTGTCTCTCTTCTGCTAAGAACAAGAAAAAAATTGACACGTTGTGAACGTGTATAAGATTCAAAATGTCGTGCATCGGATGGACCACGTGTAATGTTTTCTTTTATCGCACTGCTTAATACTTGCAAAACGTTTGTAAGATTTACTGAAAGGTAGAACAGCGAATCTAAAAATGAACAACACGAAGAGAATATTTGCTAATAACTTAGTTGCTACTTTTCTTATTCACGTATTGGTCTAAACGTAATTCACTCTAATGAAAACTGTTCAGGAAGACAATTAAAGCAGAAGAAAAATTTTAAGTACATAGGTGTTTCAATAGATCTCACAAACTGTGTGGCTTAAAGTTGTATTTTCTTTCAATCTTTTTCTGAATCACGAGAAAGATTAAGTATTTCTAAATTGTGTAATTATTTCTATGTATCTTCGTAGAAAAACGTTGTAATTCAAGTTGTATACGATAGCAATGCACACGAACTTCAATCATGTTATTTTATTTAAACAATTTTGTTTTTTTCAAGGACGTTTAACATATTGGAAATGACACATGATCTTCCTTAACTTTAATGTAACATCCCAATACTTCTATAAGATAATTTTATGTTTGTCCACAGCTATTCGCATTATCCATAAATAATATTATTTTTATAGCTGCACATACAATATATTCATTTATAATCTTTCTATCGATAAAGTTTTAATTTGTCATCCCCTTTCTGTTTTAAAAAACACACGCAATTATTTGTAGTTTTTATGTATCACGCAATCATGTTACTTTGAATATGAGACCATTTTATATATATATATATATATATACATATTCATGTACAAAATATCCTTACGCACCTTTATGGATATTTCTAGTGCCTAATCAATCTGTGGGCACCATTTATATATTTCTCAAGTTATGTATTATAACTCAAGAACTAGATTAATATTCATATTAATTGAAAATAAATAATTCCTCGAATATTGCCAGCAGATTGACCTGGAATCGAACGTGAATGCGTTCTTCTTCCCTGGCATTGCTGTAGAAAGTTTATTTCATAAAAAGCAAAGATTAATTTGTATAAAAATATATATAAATTTACGTAGAAAAAGAATATTATATATTGCAAGTAAATAAACTTACAAAATAAATAAGTTAAACAAGTATTTCTTATATTTTCCTTTGAGAGGAAGGATCATAGACTAGATATAAAGGTTATTTAAAAAATTATATTAGTTATGTGCTGAACGAGTATATTATAGAAATCTTAATTGTAATTTGAGCGTCTCGAGTAGCAAGATTCATTATATTCCTGACTGTTAAAAGATCAATCTTACACAATAGTGCTAAACATATGGCTTGTTCATCTATGATCCGACCTTAATTCTTAACATATATTAATTATTATAAATCATAACGTGCGAGTTACAACAAAAACCATAGCTATTAATATTCACAGTAAAGAGATCATAAAGTCTCCTAGGCAAAGAAATGTACAATTGAAATTTGTCGAAGGACAAGGTGGTCGACATTGTCCTTTGACAAATTGTAGTTTCGATGTTTGATTTCATATGAAAAACTGTTATCGTTTCCTTGTTATGTAACGATTGTCAATGAGCTTAAGCCAGATGGGCAGCAAACACAGTACTCTAAAACGTAAACGAACTTTTTCTGTCAGATAAGAGTTCATTGTGAAGATTGCCAATATCCCAGAAGTAGATTACTCTTAAATCTTTTATTACTATTTTTCTTGTTTTAAATGCTAAGATTTTCTCGTTTCAATTCCGCAGTCAAATATAACGCTTTCATAAAAATTTGCATTATCGACCAAATGATTTGTCGTTGCTATAAAATAATGTCTATCTCTCTCGTATCTTTGGCGTTATCGTTAAAGTTATTATGTTAACTGTACGTTTACAACTGTTATGGATGTTAGCTTTTAATAGGATCGAGTTCATATCTTGCTTCAGGTGCATCTTACATGTAATGTAGTCTTAAAAAACTTGTTTGTTGCGATTACTCCTGGGTTCCACCATAAAAACTACACCGTATTTAAATTTGGATAATCTTTGTGCGTGTGTCGTTCAAATGTTGGCCGTAAAATGAGAAGAAAAAAAAACGTATTTGAAAAATCTGAATAATCCAATGATCACAGTTAATTGGTTTCCAACAGGTACTTTTATGTGCTTTTGTTCGATCGTGTGCCCATCTCTGAAAACTAGGAACTAACAGTTTTCACTTATTTACCATTATTATACTTATTTCCGTAGGTCAATTATCTGTTGTTCATTCATTTCTTTTTTACATTAATTATACAGTAACCCTGAAATATTGTAACAAATTTTACTGGTCCAGTTTGCCAATCTGATTGCCTTATTCTCGTTCAATTTCACTCTCTAGTAATACTGCCTAAATATATCATCATACTGATATGATGCTATTCAACAGACTTCATTTAGTTTATTACAAAAGTTACCCTTCGTATTATTGCTATTAATGGGTCAGGATTTACAGTACCCGAACACATTCGTTCCTTAAGTTGAATTACTTATCTTTAACGTCATGGACCTTTGCATGAATCATATTTTTCAAATGCATCTGGTACAATGTAGCTATCGTGACCCTAAGTGAATTCGTTCTTCTTTTTTTTCTCTCTTAATTTTTGGACCCAAATGTTTGAAAAAATGATTGGCATCTTGGAACTTCTATACATATATTCACATTTACGATTGCAATTTTAGGTAAAGCCCAGAAAACGAAAAGCTATGGATAAGAAACCTTTTGTTACACTCGTACAGTTACTTTGACTAATGCTTAGAGCAAAGATACCATAAACTGCCACTTTTCGAATAATAATCTTATACGTCATGTTATATTACAATGTCATCACAGTATTTTGATGTACGTAGCTAATTATTATACTTAGAAAGTAATTGAAAACTCTCTGCATACTGGAAAACATTTCACAAAGAGTTAACAATTATATAAATTCATGGCAGTTTATAAGTATTTTTTTATCTATGCTACAAACAGCATTCCAGTAGAAACATTGTGCTCTTTCTCAACTATGCTCTGGTAAGAATCGCCTAACAGACGTGGAACATACTTAAACAGCTCACGCCCATAAAGACAATATAATATATAATTTTTATATATATTTGTATATATCTTTTTCAACAACCAACGATCGAGGGACAAACATCCCATGCAACCTATCCCAAGAGCACTATATATCTACTGTACACTATAACAGTTCTTCTAATCACAAGAATTTACTTTCCCACCATTCATAACGTTATAAACTCTCTCTGTTCGATATGATAAAACTTAAACACTCTCATCCAGAGCCTTTGTAATCTGGGATAGTAAATGATAGTATATTTAACACACAATTTTGCATTACAGCATACGTCTAGCTATGCGTAAGAAAAAAAAATAAATTAAAATTCTATGAGAGACTGACATTAATTAGAAACTGATTGCCTTGAAGAGGCTGCGTGCATCGCAAAATCGACCAGTGGATTACTTGGGACGGTAACAATGGAGTGTGAAGTACTACTGCTTAAAGTAACATTGGTAGAAGAAACTAATGACAATGGCTTACAGGACAGTTGATCGATCTGCTTAATAGGTACCAATTTGATTGGCACATCTGTCTTTAACCTGACAGCTTCCGATACTGGTATAGCTTTTAGTTGAACACTTTTCAATGGTTGTATCTTGACCGCTGATTTTATGGTAGCACTCGTACTTTGTATAATTTTCGTAATCTTACTTTCACCGACTCCTTGGTTGGAGGATTCATCGTATCCAGAATCTGATGACGAGTCACTAAACGTCTTACTTGTCTGTTTAGAGACTGTAGTCTCTGTACCAGACTCTACGCTATGGGCAGGACTAGCAGACGCAGAACTGTGGACAGGACTGGCTGATGCAGAACTACTATGCGCAGGACTGCAACTTAATGCATTTGTTTGTTGTTGTCGTTGTTGTCTAGCTATACAACCAATGCAAGGTTTTATTAGAGAAGGATCTACTATTACTTCCCCATATGGACCCTTGAATATTGTTCCACAACAAATAACCTCCCTAAAATTATAAATAACGTATATTATATTTAGAACAATTAAATTAAACGTATGAATTGATCGAGTTAATACAAGAGTTAGTTAATTTACCTTTTGAAATACGACAAATCAATAAATCCATTAACAGTTAAATCATCCTTTGATTCGGAAATATCCTGCATGTCTAATTGTTTTTCAGTCACTGGAATATCGTCGCTACCTACAGGGCTACCAGCGCGACTCGAGCCTTTACTGCCATTTCCATTCATATAGTCTTCTGTAAACAAAATTTCAAAATTATTTTTGATAAATAGAACTGTATTAATGTTAATAAAATACGCAATCTAATTATTACCAACCTGTTAAATCATCACTCATCGCTGGACTTTGTTCACGATCTCTGTCAGTTTTCAAATAGATATGTTTCTTCTTCATTATCTTTTCAAATTTTTCTGGTATGTCTTTTATTTTCTTTTTATTTTTTGATTTAAATTTTGTTAATGACTTTATGCCAGGTCCTGCACGCGCATCGACGACCTGTATGAAATAAAAATTTCATGTTTAAATAAGAATATAGCTTAGAAAAGAAGTAAAATCAATAATAATCGATTTATCGGAACTAACATGTCTCCAATTGCGATTATTTCCTGCTGGTAATTTCTTCCACCTTTTGACTAAGAGTACGCATGCATTACAAATTTCTCCGGTGCGTCTTTCCTCGAGTTGGAAACATTCTATAAAATCATCCTCGTACTTTTTACTGTCTGTGAATCGTGAGCTATGCGAATAGAAAAATATTCTTGGTTATATTCTTTGATCCTCAAAGCAATCCCTGATTAGTTTATTATCAAAAGTTATTTTGTAACGTACCTGCTAGACTTGGCTTTACAAATACAACACCCGGTACTAGATCGATACACCTTTGGCTTGTGAAAACTAAACATTTTGCAAGTTATTTTGACGCTGTTCCTGTAAAAAGCAAAAATCATTAAATATTATTTTCAATGTCGGTAGAAAGTATCTGATTAAAATTTTGTGTAAAATCTTACATAAACAAAGTATATCACACGATAAGAAATTCATAATAAAACCAATAAAAGTCTATTCCAACTGAATTCACTCCAATATCGTCGAGAATTTACAATTAATTTACATTTATAATTGTAAGTAATTACCTACAAAGAAGAATTTCATATAGGTACAAGGATATAAAAAAAATATTTAACCGTATGTGAAGAACGCGTCCTGAAAGTGATGTACCTTTATAGAATACAGCATGTTTCGATGATCGTGTGACCGTAGTCGAAATTAGCTTCGTTCTGTCCGTACGGTATGTATAAAATCGTGTATAAAATTCATTCGCGACAATTTCTCACGACGAAAAAATCGTAGATCATCACCATCTTTATTATACTTGTTTACATTGATTCGTTGCCAGTTCAGTAACTAACACCGCGATTTCGGCTTGACAGTGTATACGTGCAAGACGCTACGCGCCGTGACACACGCATTGCTACTAGGGGGCGTCCATAATCTCACGAATCCCCACTTATATTACACGATAAAACTGCAAAGAAAAACAATGTGCTGAAGGAAATCGACACTTCACCCAAACGCTTCTTTTTACAAAGAACCACTACAATAACTTTGTCACTCGTGATAGTATGTTGCACGTTGACTACTTGTTTTATTCCCGTTAATGTTAAACGTATGCAACACGTTCAACAATTACACCGCACTCTTTTATCCAGTACAAGTACCCTTCTCACCAGAATATTATTAATGCTTTTCTCCTCCCGCCATGCGGTCTTTAGAGTTAAACAGTGAACCGATCGTATTGTTTTATGATTCGACGTATTAGTAATTTTAATGTTACTTGTAGGGCTGGGGAAAATATGAAATAATTTCGTATAACGAGCAATAAACATTGAAATATTTGCATATCTAAATATTATTTGGAAATACTATTTCATTAAATGTTTAAATTATGAGAAAATACTCAAAATACTATTTACTATTTACACTCGGATTCAAATATTCTTCTATAATGTTAATAAACTATTCTATAAAATTTCTAGTTATTTACACAAAAACTAAAGGTCTTATGCTATGGATATTATTTTTACTCACTTGTAAACAAAATTAATGTCTTATATCATCGAAAAACGTACTACCTAATACTATAAAAAGTTAAAGGATAGAAACCTCTTATTTGCAATATCATTATTCTATATACTATTGTGTGAAATATTACTATGCGATGAGATATTATTTTCTTATATTTCAATGAAATAGCTACTTCACAATAGTATTTCTATGAACTACTGTTAAAATATACATTTGGAATGCTTTTTCCATGTGTAACTATAATATTTAAAAGAAAAAAAAAGTTTACTTGTAAAATTCCGAATCACACGACAAAATAAAAATATCTATATAGTCTGTTTACTATTTCAAAAATAGATTTTTCCCCAACCTTGGTTATTTGTAATTACACACAAAGACATTTTATTGCCTGTAAACATTGATTTCGCGTGTGCGAATGACCTACATCAACTGCAACGAGTTCAATAATATTATACAATGTAGAAAAGTGTTTCAAGTAGCAACTTATCAATGAATAAATACACGAAAGAAGTAATCACGATGATGTTAGTCAAATAAGATTGTTTTCGTTACGAAAAGAAGAGAAGAAATAGGAAATTATGCTGTTTGCCGACACAACTAACAGTCTAAAAATAGGGAAGCGTGAAATCACAACAGTACGCGACTAATACGACGAAGCACAACGGATTTCTTGAAATATATCGTCTCTTTTTCTACGATTAATTTTTAGAACGACAATTAAGCCATACCCCAGCCAAAGAAGCGCGTGTATATGAACGTATACGAGTTAACTTTCTTGTTCGATAAATATTATGTACCTTGAGCGATACCGGGTATACTTCTGAAGCGTCATCGAAACATCGAGAGACCTGCGTTGTTTTTCCAACCTCGTTTTCAAAAAAAACAATGGCCAAGTCCGTGGGCGTGACTTGTGTTTTCATAAACAATCGAGCGAATTTTCGATCTCTTGTTATAATTATTCGCTCTTTACTCTCCCTATGCTCCTTTTGTTTTGAGTAAATTTGAAAAGCAGGTCAGTGACGTCACAGAACAGATCGCCGACCACGGCCAATGAAAATTCGTAATCTAGAGGGGCGTGTTTGACTTCGGCAAGTTCGTTGGTCGCTAAGAGGAATATATGTACGCGCGCGAGACGGTTATTCGATCGAGATACACATGTTGGAGTAGGTACAACGCGCGGAGGCAAACCAGTTTTCCTTCGATATTCCGAATTTACTCTGTATAGTACCTCATCCGTCCTTGTCTTTCTCAAGGATCATTTTATCCAGGAGCGTAACAGCATTTTCAATGATTCGAACGTCCCAAATAACACGGAGACCGTTCATTTACGTCCATACCGGATGTTCTGGAGACATTCCGATAAGGTCCATACGTCTCTTATACGTCCTCGTTACGTTCTGCAAATGTCGCTGGAAGGTCCCATTTACGAAACGGAACGTCGACATCCTCGGAACGTTTTCCGGACGTCCGAAAGGTAACGTTCCCTGGACGTTTACAGAACTAATGAAAACCTAACCTCTTCGAACGCGTACACGAAACGTTTTTAACCATAATGGTATCAGTTTAATATGAAATAAAATCTCAATGCTACGAGATAGATCTGAACGATTCAATCGCTGGCACAAGACTGAATTTTTTTAGGTTCGTGGCGTTGTTCCATACATTGTATTATAGCCAAACTTTCGAGAGATAGAGATGTTTCTAGAACATACAAACTTTTAATATATGTTCGTCTTACGTGAGTCCTAAGAAAATTCGCAAGACATAAGATAGAACTAGAACATCTGTAGAACTTTTAAGACGGGCGTTCCTAGATAGTACGAATTTTAAGTTTTGTGAACATCATAAAGGTGTCCGAAGTGGACGTACGACGTCTGAACATAAACTGAACATGGTACCGTCGTCCTATGGATATACGGTGCGATCTGGGGTGTTAAAACTAAATCTACCACTGCCGGTCAAATGACCGGTTTTATATTTTTCATTTTACAATTATTAAAATTATAAAGTTACTTACATGGAAATTGATTCGAAAAATTTGTTTATCCAACCACATATCAAAATAAAAATTGCACAAAATCTAAAACATTTTAATCGCTTTTAGTGCTCGGTAGGTTTAGCGTTAATATCGCGTACACGGTAGCACCACCGTACCCCAACTTGCCACATTCAAATAAACAATTCCATTCAACTATATCTTACAATTAGCAAGAATTTCTCACGATTAATAACGAAAGGAAATCCGACTTTCCGCTAAATTTGTAAATACGAAAATTTCCGGTAAAATAATGTATGTACCACCTTTAATAAATATCCTTTTCGGCGAACATGCGAAGAAAGAGTAGGCGAATTTGTGAAAAAGGATAAATGCAATTTAGATCCGTGCGTCACGAGCATGCACAGCCCTGCATATTAAAGTCTTTCTCGGTCTCGACGCACACGACACATTTTTCAGTGATTCTGGGAGTGGCGCCATCGGTAGTTGAAACCACAAAGCAAGAATGTTGCAACGCACCTATACGCGAAAAAATGTAAATGTGCTTTCGCCTCGTTGCAGTCGATGAGCATGAGGGGAGGGAGAAGGCAGACGATGTAAGGAACATCGGACAACAGGAAGGGGGGGAAAAAGAGGAGGGTTATAGCGATGTTGCCACGTGGTTTGTTGATCGGTTGCTTCTTCATCCCGATACGACTCGGATCTCTGACCCCGCTGCGCGGATATTAAATAGTTATTCGTATTTTGTTAACACAACTGTACGGCTATCAATAAAAAAAAAAAGAAAACAAATAAAAATATGCTAATCAATTAATAAAAAGCTCACTACAATCGCGACGCCATCAAACGCATTGTATACAATTTCAATTTTTACATTGTCGACGTTCGTATAAATATAATCTGTTTATCATTGTAACGATTAAGATTGTCGTATATACACACGTGTGTAATAAGATAAAATTTATAAAAACAGTTTAGAGAACATCGTTCGCATATTTTCACACATTATTTTTCTGTTATTTCGAATCATAAATGAAAACGAAACTTTCGCTTTAAGGGAGGAATGGAGACAGAAAAATTGCATTGAGCCGAAACGACGTGTCCCTGACATGATAACTCGGTAGTTCAACTTTCCTTCTCACTTTTACAGTTGCTCTGCCGTTTTAAAAATAGAAAGACGGTACACACCACCCCCATGTAAAATACGTGTCACCCGATTCTAAGAATTGTCCAACAGATTACTGCGCATTCCGATTAATTATTTACGTGCTGCATATAAATAATCTGCAAGATTATCATCGGCGATAAAGTTACTTCGGACCAAGTGACTTCGATTTCATTCGGGCGATGTTTAACGATGTCGCAAGTATCTGATCGAGATGACCTACATTACGATAAAACAGGTTCCGGTATTTTGGTTGAAATAAAAATATCAAGAAATATTTTCTCTCTACCATTGTGATATACAACCTCGGGAAATGATTTTATATTTTTAGAAATAAAATTTACATATCATGAGTATCAATAAGCAATCGCAAGGTGATGGTGAGATCGATTAAATAATTTCTTCGATTGTGGTAATAAGTGTCACGTATTACGATCGGTTATGGTTGATAATAGTTTTTAATAAACTCGATATTTCGAGTCGTAGATTACGTATATAAAAATTAATATTCGATTTGAAGAAAAAAGAAGAGAAAATATTGGAATAGCATGGAGAAGCTAGAAGATCAAAGTCAAAGTTTAGAAAAATGTTTCTTGGGCTGTTTTTATTCAGCCAGGAGGTAAAGAAAAAGCAATAAATTTCGAGAGCATACGTATGAGATTGAACGCGAGCGCGAGGCTCCCTTTTCCAAACACGTTGGGCCCCTACCGGAGACCACTGGTGACAAGTCGTGTGCCATTTTCACGAACAGAGACAAAAAAAGAAATCTACGGACGAACGTGGTGCACCGAACGAAGGACGTGCGCGAGCAAGAGACCGACATGGCGCGTGGCACAGTACGGTCGCCGCCATGGTCGGCTCTTTCCCTTCCCTCCGACCTAACCAACCCCGTCGCGATCAACTGGCAGTATGTCGAACCGAAAGATCGAATAAATGCGACATTAACGTTGATCGATTGTCCGAAAATTATTCGAACGATCCCTCTCGAACAATCTATGTGACAATAAAGACTGACATGAACCTTGAGCGAACAACAAGGAGAAAAGTCAGCGAGACGATACCCGCCACAAGCGGGCACGCCATGACAGATGATACGGCACGCACAAACAAACAAGTCTACTTGCCAAGTGGAACACCACGCAGGTAAAAACGCGGGAATTATCGGCTATCCGCGCGTCAAATAACACGCAACGATCATTCGATTCTTACGATGATCCGCGAACGATCTTTTCTGTGGATTATTCGACGTCCTATCGATGCAACGGCCAGTGCCGACAATGAAAAATCCGTAAAGGTACGCGGCGCGGTACCCACGACAATCTGGTGAAAGTTTCTTGTCGCACTTGACATAAACTACGAATATTTTCGCGATTACACTAGCCCGCGGTAACGGCAGATCAAGAGAATAACTAATGAGACAGATGAAACAAGAAATAAATGTCAAATGTATTAGCGTTAATGCAACAGTAGCCTGGCAGATTTTCGTCATAGCGCCGAAGACGCTGACATCTCGGAACATATTTATTCAGAACGCACGAGTAATTTCGCATGACAATCTGCGAGCTTACTGACAACGCGTCACGTTATCAATATATCAGATTTTCGCGACACGTGCTCTCGAAATTCACATTAAGATGTTAAGATTAATGACAGAAGATTCGCTTACCTTTTCAATACAGGTGACGGCCAGATTTGAGAACTGTTTTGCGCAGACTCACGGCGCTGGCTCTCTTCTATACGCTAGTCAAGCGAGCGTTCGTAACCATCGAAATAGAAAATGTTATTTTATAGCGTTTTTACATTTCTTGGCACTCGACATGTACATTCGAGCGTGTAAAGAAATTTTTATACAATATGTTTTATTTATTATAACGATATATCGCGTTCAATATACAAGTTTATCTTGAATAATGAAAACTTGACTTCCGGTGGAGGATTTGATTTTTGTTGGACGTCAGTTCGATAGAGTACCACTAGGGTACTGAGACGGTAATAATTCAATTTTTAAGATACAAATGCAATTGAACCGGTTATCTTGGTGAAAATTCAGCTTGTAAATCCATAAGAAAACAACAATGTTTGCGGAATTCATAGGAAAATTTCTTCTATCAGAATAACTAAAAGATTATTGCGGCAGCTTGGCAACAGAGAATGCAGCGCCATCTTCGCGAGTAACGAACATAGTAAAAAAAAAGCCCGAATATAGGTTTTTTAAATGCAACGCAATGCAACTCGCAGAAGGAACATCTCGCCAATTATACAATAATACACGCGATATAACTCGATTGAATCGATCACAACGACTGAGCGAGGACTGATAGTCTTTGTTCCCTCTGCTAAATATTTAGTACAATATTTTGAACTTTATGGCAGGAATACCGATCAAGCGATTTGCCATCTATCGGCGATCCCTTCGAATCACAAAAGTACATACATGTTTTTACTTTTGTTTGCTCAGTGGTCATTGAAATGAAAACAGCTGATTGTTTCGTTTTAACCTTATTCGGCAGAAATAAAAAATTAAGTACGTTCTGTGACAACTCCGTGACAACTACAATTTCTTACAGTATTTGCTAAATATAAAAATTAGTTAGTTGTAAATTATGGCCAGTTTAATTAGCACCACTGGTAACGATTACAATTTTAAAGTGGTTTTACTTGGCGAAGGATGCGTCGGGAAAACTTCTGTTGCACTGCGATATGTCGAAGATAAATTCAATGATAGACATATCAGTACACTACAGGTTACAAATAATACTTTCATTAATTATTGCACACCTCTTCCTTCGCCTATGCTTTAAACTTTTTTGTATGTAGACACTTGTTAGATGCACTTTGACGTATTGTAATTTTTTGGCTTTCAGGCCTCATTTTTAAATAAGAAATTGACTATAAATGGAAAGAAGGTAAATTTGGCAATATGGGATACAGCGGGTCAAGAAAAGTTTCATGCTCTTGGACCAATTTACTATAGAATGTCTAACGGTGCCATTTTAGTTTATGATATTACCGACGAAGACACCTTTCAAAAGGTACGCTCGAAGAGAAAGAATATTTTTCTACATTTTCAACTGTTGCTTGTTTCGCAGGTGAAGAATTGGGTGAAAGAACTTAAAAAGATGTTAGGCAGTGAAATTTCTTTAGCAATAGCAGGAAATAAAATGGATTTAGAAAAAGATAGAAGCGTTGCTATAGAAGAAGCTGAAGAGTAAGTTTTTTCCTATACTAAAAGATATATTATGACTTAATGTGTGGATTTGATAAGTTTGCGATGATAATATAGAATTTGTATGATGTTAGGTATGCTAAACAAGTAGGAGCTATGCATTTTCATACTTCTGCAAAATTGAATCAAAATATCGAAAACATGTTTTTGGACTTGACAAGACGAATGATACAGCACTCGGATGAAGTAGAACAAAAATCGACGTTGACAAGGACAAATAATGCACGACGCAATGTTGTTGTAGTAGAAGATGAGGTTGAACAACCAGGGCGAGTTAAGAGTTCCTGTTGCGGTAGCTCTTCGCAAGCATCTTAATTTCAGATGTGATGGTTTCTAATTCTAATCATATTGTATGTATATATAAAACATTTAATTGTTTTGCAGGCTGCTGAAATATTTTTTAAAATTGTTTTTATAGTTTTATAAAATGATTATACAATAGCTATAAAATTGCGTTAATGAATTTTTTTAATTGCATTGATACAATGCAAAAAGATGTATTATGATATTTTTGTACAGACTGCCTCGGAAAGAGGAGCTTTGTCGAGCTCACTCTGCATGCCACACACTATACTGGACTTGTGCAATTATGGTTCTACGAATATGGTGGCCAGAAATCGATTTTCTTTCAGGGTCATACCATGGAAGTAACCATGATCGGTAATTTGAGCCCAATGGAAACTATGTTGCACATTATCTGCTCTTGTCTGGGTGACGTAAAAGCAGATGATAGTTTCCCAGGCATGTCTTGTCATGTTGACAAAAGTTCAATAGACACCCATTTCTCTATATAGTTTAGACAACTCGATTCTAGTAAGTCCCTCTCATCGGCTGCATCCTTTCCTAATTCCATCATAGGCATTCTGCAGTGCGCTCGACATGTTTTTTTGCTGAGAAATCAATCGTGCAAACAATATCTTGATTCTTCTCAGTTTTAATAATGTACATATTAATATTGGTAATATATTATTGTACAAAGTCTATAAAGGGAGCGACTGATAAGCTATGTATATCATAAAATTTGTAATATTTTATTTCTTTGAATAGAGCGATAAGTATAGGTATAAATTGTGATGCCTAAAAATAATTTAACTGAGCGTATCATAAGAAATACTGACTATTTTGAGAGTTCATTTTCATATATTTCAATATTTCATTACATTAACAGATCCTCGGTTCACTCGTAAACCAAATACGTTGTTATTCATGTATATCGTGTAGCTGGAAAATTTATCATAATTACCAGATGTATGTATTTCTGTCATATAAATGTACGTATATTTAAATACCATTGTGTTTTAATAAAAAGTTAATTAACATATACATACGCTTAATATGATGTTATTTCTTGGGAATGTTATTTATAGTTTATTTTATAGAATTATCATTTATATTATAATTCACAATTTCAATTAATCTATTATTAGTTACAAAGTAAAAGACTGTTGGAAAATATAGTTACCTTAATTAATTAATTACATGCACGGCATTCATGAGACTAAAAGACAAATATTCTACTCTATCACAGGTACATACGTGGATCTTAAGATCCACAAATCTATCTACTGTAGCAACATAACTATATTTCGCAACGATTCATTATTTTTAAACATAATCTTTATCGTTAGTTTCATGTAAATTTATGGATGGACTGCCCATGGCCGTTTATGAAAAAGTAATTAATTTGGAACATTGGAAAACTGACAAAAAATTACTAATTCTGTAACATACACTTAATAACATATTAATTATCCTAGTTCTTGTATAAATAATCATGCTTTATTACAGTAATTTTATTCTACCAATAATAAAAAGGAATGTAATTAAATTGCATCAGTTCTATATAGGTCTGGGTTAGCCTTTTTTTATAACAAAAACAGTTGTATTAGGCAATTAGCCTCTATTTTATCCCAGGAACCCATAATGGCAGGACTATTTAAGAAAATGTACAAAGACACGTATTAAATCTGGAAATGATTAGTATAAGTCCTTTATCATAAAAATGATAATAGACATATTATGCTAAACAGTACATTACATAATACCCTGACAATTATTTTTAATCTAATCGTTAATATTCAAATAATAATGAGTAACAGTTTCTTTTAGTTTCCATTATTATTTTGAACCAGAAAATAATCATATAGATCATTCTCTTTCTATTTTCATAGTTGTTATTTTACAAGCTGTAATTGTGTACAAACTTATGGATCAAACATCACATAAGTATGCTAATCACATAAACTATGTATTTTACTGCATTTATGTGGTAATAAATTTTATTGCAATTTATACCCAATTTGTCTGTGTATATTGCAACACTTTCAAAAACTCATCGTTTCTCGTGTTTCTATAATTAAAAAGACATTCCGATTTAATTGGACTAAAATTTTACATTACTATCAATTTTTGTACGTATGTACACAATTTCAATACAACGGATGCCGCCTGCCATATGCTATTGACACTGACTAATTCGTTATATTTTGCTTTGGCTATATTATTCAACTATAACAAGATATAATTAAACCTTAAATTATTATAATTTCTACAAATCTTGTCTTATTCACTTCCCTTATAAATTAATAAAATTATGCGATCAAGGCATCCTGTAGATTGCCGTATTCCTATTTTTATTATATTGTACTAATTCTAACTTTTACCATACTTGTTTGAGATTTGCATGTATCTTTGGTATACCATAAATTTCCATGTACGTTTAAACGTTTTTCATCTAGTACTCGGATGTCTCCATACATTATTTCAATAATCAGTATTGTTTATTCGAAAATTATCGTACCAATTCATTAAAAAATCTTGTGCAGATTGTATAACTAAGCGCTATTTGTGACATTAGTAGGTATGCAAATATTTCTCTGTTTGTATATTCAAATATAAAAATATTTTAATCAACGAAGTACGGATGTTATAATTAAATATGAATATTATACATGATTTGTTATGTTCGTTCTTCAAGTTCCAACAAGTTTGATATGACTTCGAAGAGTTAAAACTGATTACATAAGATTCCTTTGTTCCTTCTTTTATACTCTAGGATGAAGATCTCAAATACTTGTCGAACCTTCCATTAAAAACCCTATAAAATTTTCCTTCGAAGTTAGTT
This sequence comes from Lasioglossum leucozonium, assembly GCA_028454225.1. Taxonomy (NCBI): domain Eukaryota; kingdom Metazoa; phylum Arthropoda; class Insecta; order Hymenoptera; family Halictidae; genus Lasioglossum; species Lasioglossum leucozonium. The sequence continues at coordinate 2,433,102 of CM052215.1, forward strand.
TGTGTTAGTTTATACAATATCAAACTTGGCAGCAAACTTTGTAGGATTTCTCTTCTATAACATACATAAAGTACTAATTTCGTTTCAAATTAGGCCTCCAAAATTTGCTTCTAGAATCTTTTTAAATAATAAATATCGTATCTTGATGAATGAATAGAAAATCTATGAATTGGTTAATAGGACCTATTGCTGAGAGTGACATTCCACGTGATGGTGGTGCTCTGACAAGATTTGGACCAAATACCACAGCAAGATTACTGGATGTCATTTTGTTTAAATCGCATCTATCCATTACCTGTTGGAACAATATGTTTTATCACAAATTATTATCTATAACAAAAACAAGCGAATGTAAATATTAAAATAACATTATCTTACCCTTGATAAAAACTGTACAATATATTTTAAAACTTGGTAGTTATCCTCTGGGAGTTTCTCAAGTATTAATATTTTCACTTTTCTTGGACGTTCATCTTTCGATAGAGCTGAAATAGAAATATTTTATGTATGTATATAAGATTTCTATAAGCTACGAACAATGGAAATATAGTGAAAAAGGAAATACATACTCTGAAATTGTGTGATTTCATCGTATAATTCATATGTCATAAGTGGTTCATCCAGTTCACGTAGAAATGTTTTGAGTAGAACTGCTGCTATATGTGGATCCCCATGGAAATCGACAGGTAACCCTTGGTTACAACGACTCTGGAGTTCTTTAACTACTGCTACATTAGCCGATCGTCTAAAAATTCCTTCCGTTTCTAATGCTGTAAGAGTACAATATTAACATTATTATTATTACATGTTATTAATGGTAATACGATTACAAATGATTAGTTAATTAGTACTACCGTCAGGAGTATCGAGAAATTCAACACACTGCCGCACTATTGGTGGTATGGGATCCCCATTGTTGTTTTCCTTTATGAAAAGGAGACTTGCTCCAAATTGAGTGGTACCAACTGGAGTTGTTACCGTACTCTGAGGTGGACTTGCGGGCAAATTCTTTTTGTTCTTTAACATTAGCTGTTCATTATGTCTATAATAAATATAAACAGCTGGTAATTTATCAAAACAAGATGAATCAAATTTGTATAATCATGGAAAAATTGCTTACTCTATTACTTGAGGAGGTATAATAAGTTGATCAAGATTAATATATTGTGCCAGTTCTTCTAAGTAATTAACATACATCATTTTCCGACCAAATTTCGCACTAAAATAATAATAAGACAATTATTAACGATAAAATAGAACAAACTTAATGTGCGATACGGGGAAGGTATTTAATATCCGAAAATAAAACAAGCAGTTACCTAATAGCTGGCTTAAATATTTGCCATACGATCCTGATGAAATTGGTTGGATGTACTAGATATAAAGCTTTTAAATTCTTTTTATACTTTCTATCGAATGCTTTATATGCTTGCCATAACCAGGATAATGGTGGTTTATTTTTAGAAGTGAGACCATAGTGGAAATAAACGAGGCTATAGTCTTGTTCCACAAATGTGTCTAAAGTATGCGTAAGATACCTGTTACATAAATATGTTGTTACATATTTATCGTAGCAATGGATAATCTTTAAGAACATTAAAATAAAAATAATCAAACCTGAGGAGCTTAGCGTGATTAAATGCTTCTTTTCCAACAGGAGGTAACTTACACGCGGATACAACTATTACTTTGCGACCAGCACTGTCGTCTCCAACCACTTCTACAATACCGTATCTCGATATATCAATATAATCTTCTTCATCCGCAAGGTCACCATCCAATGCAGCAAGATCCTCCGCTACTCATCATAAAAAATTATATTCACAAAATAGTTCGACATTAATTTTCTTTTTCCCTTGTATTTTGTTACAAAATAGGTACCCAATATAATTCGATTATATTAACGAACGTCGCATAACTCTCGCTTCTGTGCATTGTTATACCATGCAATGAATAAACTGTACAATGGTCTACATAATTCACCTGCTATGCCCCAAATGCCATGACATTTAGTGGCTACTAACAGAAGATAAAAGGTCACACACCGGATTCGATAACTGGAGCATCTACCAAAGCTTCTTCAAAGTTCTCTTCGATCGTCCCATCGCTCACTGGACTCTCTAGATAATCAATCCTGGTACCGGCACTACTGCTAATTAAATCCAATTTAACTTCTGAGAGTTGTACAGCTATAAAATGATTATTTCCATTATATCTTATGACAATTATGAAATATATTTACAAGTAACAAACATTTAATGATTCTATTGAAAGGGTAACACATTTAATTTAGATTTATCAAAAATTGGTATTATTATTTCCATTGAAATACCTTACCATTATTTGAAGTAGTCTGTAACTCTGTGTCGTCAAACTCCAAGTTGGGCTCATAATCATGATAGTCTGACAAACTTGGGTATGGATCTTCGACGTCATTAGCTATTGCTATTACAAAAACAAAAGGATGCGCATTATTCTCTATACCAAATATGCATCAATGAATCGGGGATCATTACACTGACCAATGTAGTTCTTTGTCTGACCAATAGTTTTGTCTTATAAGCAATTAATTAAAAATTAGCAAGCAGTAATTTAAAAAAAATTATAAGAAAACCCGTTTTGCGTAAGAGATATCATAACAAATTGATGTCTTGTATACATCTCGCGGTTTCACGTTATATATCATTTTCCCGATCGCATTACATGGCATACGATCTCCAATAAACATTTTATTAGGTTTCGTCGATGTTTACAAACCACCATGGATTCGTGAATAGTTAAAAATAAATTCTCTACCAATATATGTGTACATTAAAAACAGGCGACAGGATTGTGTCAAGATATATGGTCGGTCACCAATTTTGCGATACGCACTATCGTTTCGAAAAGCGAAATTATTCATCTCTTATCGACGTGCGTGTCCACATAGCAGACCGAGGTCCATGGTGATACGTTCTGTCGCTAGAACGAACACGAAAAAGATCTGTGTCGATTGCCAGATGAATTTTCAACAATGACCATTTCGAGGAGAATAAGCATTTGACGTGACGTTTATTTGACACCTTGGGCAGCGTCAACAATCTCGATAGATCACAGAACACTCACCTGTCAAAGTTCGCGTTGGGCTGAGCGTTGGTTGATAGTCTGCTTCCATTTTCTGGCAACTACACGAATAAACAGTGCCCGAATTAATTTACGGGGCGTTCCGTGTACCCTGCCTTTACAAACGGACAACGTTTCTCTTCTCGAACGACATTATCTCGACGCGGTATGGCAAGCCGACGTATTCACGTCACGCTTTCATCTGTTGTGTCGCTAATTGTAATTCGTAGTCGCTCGTCACTCCCTTTCCCCACCGTGCGATTAACGAATATCTTCATACTCTATCTCCTATTGGTCGATCTTGCGCTTTTGCGATTCTATCAACTGCGCGCTAAAAATATTGAAACATCACGTGACAAATTCAAATTTAAATTTCGATCGAATACGTACATATATATAGATATGTTTTGGAAATAAATTAGTATTTACACAACGATAAACTGCACGTGAAATTGATGTAGAAATTATATACGATCTACAGATAATCTTGAAAACGATTGAATCATTAGGATGTAAATATTCTATTCAAATAATAACAAAGGAAGTTTACTTTGCGGTTATAAACTAATCCAGCTACAAAAATGGTACTGTTAGTTTTATTGGAACAATTTTTTTATAAAATTTTCATGATTTTTGAGATGCTCAGTTTCAACCATAGAAATACAAAATGTAATTAAGCCTAATGTAATTGTGCTTTAATAAACGTTACACAATTTTTAATATTTCTTATTTATTCTTTTTTAAGAGACTAGCTTTATTTGTAAAAAATTACACAGTTTCATCAGGATTCACAAAAACTTAAAATGAACACATGAGCTCCCAGTTTACATTTCTTTTCGATTACATATGTTGCACAATTCCAGTTTCTAGGCACACGTGATTCCTAAAATGATAATACAGTTTCCCAAATATGGTTTAATATTGTATTTTAGTGTTTGGAAAAATTGGTTAATTAATCTACAATTATTAGGCACAATGTTTGATAAAATAGTTTGATAGTAGAAATGATCATTAAATGAAGTAGAATTAAGCCATAATACATTAAATGTATATTGTACATTAGATATCCATAACGAGACTAGTGTCAAATTAGAAAGTATGGATACATTAAAAACAAAATTGGTTATTATTATATAGTTTTAAATTTATCATATTCCTCAATGTAACTGGTGTATTCTTGATCGTGGGAATTCTAAATGGTGCCATGACATTCAGTATGTATTAGTCTTTAATTCAAATTGTTATTACCAGGCAACAATTCACGTTTGAAGATAATGCGCTTTAATTTTCTTCTGTCCTAAATATTTTATATTGCATATATTTATCAGCATATCTATAACAGCATTATTATTACATGAAAATAGTTTTACATACTACTACATATTCTACTTGCACTTTGAAGTTTTGTTTAGCAACGCTTACGGGCAAATTTTTCTATCAATTGTATTTATTTATTTAGTAAATATTATTATATCATTCTACGTCATTTAATTGCTCTAATGTCTAACACCTGAGGCTAAAAAATTGGCAGCTTGCTTTCGATGTATGTAACTAACGATGTGAACTATTATGCATTTGTATATGTGTAAATATGTATAAATTAAAATACGTACAAGTATACATATATATTTAAATAAATATTTATACGCTGAATAGAGCAAGGAAATCAGAGGCTCACTTCCAAATCTTATTCTGATTATAAATATAAGTTCATTTTCCAATTGTGATTACATTTCATATAAAATTTTTCACGTTCGTGGCTTATTATTATTTCATAATTCTTCATACATTTTGTTTACCAGTCTCTTTGTAAACATAAAAATAGATTTCTACATCTTATTGAATTATAGAATATACATATGATGCACGTGTGTATATGTAAACAATATTTACTATTATCACTTCTTTTGTAGTTACTCTGTTAAATTGCAAAATACAACATTTCATGTATACGATAATCGAGTTTATATATGTGTATGTATAACGATTACATTTTGATTAATGTACACGAAAGGCAAAATGATCTTTTTCATGATAAATTATTTCACGATTATGGTCAATAATATTTTACGCTGACAAAATATATATGTATTCACAAGGTATTTTTTAAAATCCGTATGTCACATCGTGTTTCTGTACAGATTGCACGATGCGCGTGCAATTATTTGCATTGTGGTCGTATAAATATTTCTAATCGTATTACTCGTGATTCGTCTTACCTTATGTTTTAAGCAATACGGAACCAAGTTCGTTTATTACACAATTCCACTTGTTTGGACAATTTGAAAATTCCACGGTTAATATAATACGAACTGTGTATACTGTTAATGAATGGTGGACTTTTAAAAAGAGTACACAGTGCGTATGATTTTAAATAAAAATCTGCTCTACGTGATTTACAATGTGAATAATTTAAAAACAGAACGTTTGGTCCGTGCTTATAAAAGTGGTAATATGCACGATTCGTTTATATGCGCAAAGAAGACTTATATCAATGTATATTTCGGTATGCATAAAAATTATTTGCAACTTAAGGTGCGATTGGTATAAGTTACTATATATCTGTTCCTTATTTACAGTATCATTAATTCAGTTAATTGTTAAAATTCATCAATGAAAATATAGAATGAGGTATATGTACAACATTAATGTGTTTCCTATTAAACCGAATACTTAGGACCACACTTTTTTATTGGCGTTAATCTGAGGCCTTTAGCCAACATTTGAGCTTCAAGGTCGCGATCTTCGTCTTGATACCTAAAAGAAAAGTATGTTTCTATTAACTGCTAAATCTTAAAACAAGATGCATTGGTAACACCTTTTATTTCGTGCAGATGATAAATCTCTGTTATTCATTAATGAACAAGCAAAAAAACATTAAAATAATTTGTTATGCGACAAAATTTGTTGTATTTTATTATCACAGTTAAATTAAGTGGATCTACAGAAAAGTATACAATAGATTTCCATTCTTTTAAACATTTCAGTGTATGGCATTAGCGATTCTGTATTTCTAAATATGTTTTCAAAAATATGATATGTGTTTTTTAGGAATAATTACCATAAACACATAATAATATATTTTATTCTTCTTAGAGTATTCTTTAAAGAATAATTGAAAATTTAACAACAGGTACATCACTATAATTTAATGATGCTATAAATATTTTTCAAATGTGTATACAACTAAAAAATAGATTTTAGTACAATTAAAATATTATTTATTCTTACATTGGCGTTACAATACAGCCATGTATATATATAAACACATCACTTTATCACGATGCAAAATTAAACACTTGTAAGAGAAAATAAAAAAAATTGTGTATAAAGGACTTTCATGCGCAGTTGGGTCATGATCAAGGTTTCAACTACATAGAAAGGATTTATCAAAAATTCATGCTTTGTATACTTAACGTATTTCGTAATTCATGCTTTGTATATATTTTGTATATACCATGCATTGTAAACTTAACAGTAAGTAGATAACAGAAAGTAATTGTATAAAAAAAAAGCTATTTTGTTCGTTAGTTTCAATAGGAAACACATTTACAACATATATTAAAAAGTAAATTGAAATTGTATTGCACTATGAATCAATTTAAAATTGATTAAAGAATATGATATTGATTGGAAATATTTTTTTGCATTTATGAAATGAAAATGAAATTTGTGTTAATCGATACGTTTTAACAAAGCATCATAACTTGAAAAATGTTAGAGGCTCTTTGTAAAGATTAACACATAATTCTATCAAGTTAGAAAAGAACATGTATGCAAATAAGATGACTAGTAATGTGAGCACAGAAGATGTATCTTTTGAGTCGTGAGAAAAGAGTGAATTAGGTACGTGCGAGGAACAGGCAACTGTATGTGTAGGGAAAGGAATTAGTGTTTGGCATGTAGGTTTACACCACCTTCGTCGCTCTTCCTCTAAAAGGGCGATGAGCGAATCCCTCTTTGCGACTATTTCCAACATTTCTGTCAAAATTTCTCCTTCCTTTTTCACATCGTCGCTGGTTTTCTTGTCATCTGTGTAATTGTAACACATTTTAGTGTATGTAATGTTGTTCAAGATTTACAGCATTCACAACTATAAAAATAAAATAAGAAGAGAAGAAGATAATAACCATCGTCAGCTAAGCGTTCCCGTAGTTCTTGTTGTAGTCTGTCATGGCGATCTTCAAGCTGTACCTCCTGAGCCCGTACTAAAAGTTCTTTTTCATATCTACGCAGTTCAGTACGTTCTTTCATCAGGTCAAACCATTCTGTGAGCAAATCTGCTTCTTCTCGATCGGAACATTCTATGTAAAGCATACATTTTATTCAAGCGTTTGTTTAAAAATATTAATTGATACGTAATAATTGGTCTTTAGAAGAATACATATAACTGTGTATGTTAAGGAATATCAATAGCATTTTTTTCTATAAAAATGGGAATTTTTATAAAGATTCTCAGTCTACTAATAATGCCTGATTTTACCTCCTTCTCCACGTAAAGCTTTCTCGACGCTGACCCCTCTGCTTTCCAGTTCCCTCTGTTTGACTTCTGTTTCTTCCAGTTTTCTTTGAATTTCTTGAGCCATTCGTAACCTATCAAGTATTTGGAATGACTATTTATGTCGTATCATTGTTTAATCTTTACGAACTGCGTACCTTTTTAATTGTGCTTGTCTAGCTAATCGTTTTGTAGTCTTTGATTTTCGAGAAACACTATTACACGATCCTTCAGTTACTGTGGCCTTCAGCATGCAAGATGCAGATACTGCTGTCGTTTTGGTATCATCCTCTGATAAACTGTCGTCTGTTAAATATAATTTAATATATATTCTAACGTTCTTTTTACTGTCTGCAAATTGGAATGGTCAACTTTATAACTATTTACCTGATACATTTGTAGTAGGAATAGTATAGTTAAGTGGAGGTGGTGGAATTGGTGGTGGATTTTCATTCAGGAAGTTCCTTGCTAGCATTCCTTCGCATACACTTTTTGGTCTTGTATTAATCTTTGGCGGTGTAACTTTATCAAGCTGAAAAAAATAATTTACTGTAGTAGTACTTTTCAAAATTTCTTTAGCATACGTGTAAAACAAAACACATCATTGAAATTATATATTGCCTTAACAATAGAATTATTCGATTAACATTGGAAATTGTAAAGAAACACACTGAAAAAATTGTGAAAACTTGTAAATAAACTGGAAGCTCAAATTTGTATAGTTAATGCAGTTATAGAACACATACATACACATACACATAAAATAATCTTTTAGGAACTATTACAAAATATTTGGCCCCAAAAAAGAATGAAACAAATGTAATTTGTTATAAATACCTAGAAATTTGTTGTTAAACAATGCTCTCTTATGATTGAAATTCGAAACTAATGTTAATAATTTACGATCAAAAGCATGCTTTCTTTACTGGGGAGACTGTTACTACGAAAATTTAATAATTGTATACTAGAAATGGAATTGAACAGAGCCTGTACGCCAAACAGTATGTTACCCCTTGAAAAAGCAGACGATAAAGTGCAGCAAAAGAAAAATAAAATCATAGTACCTGCACGATATACAATAGCGAATACAAATAGTGGCATAAGAAAGCTAATACTGGAAAAATTAGTATCAATGACTTATGAGTTGCTTACATCAGACCCTTCCGAATACGATTTACATAACTGAAACATTTTAGAATCTAATTAGTTGAAGAAAATCAGAGACATGTACTTTTTGAATAGCAGAAGAGACTTCAAAAGTACAAACTGGAAAGAAGAGTGCGTAGATACATACTTTGCCTTTCGATTTAGTGGTCAAGCGGAACATAGACAACTTGTCTTTCTGATTGGTGGGCGACTGAGAAGAGTCCTTTTTGAAGAAGAAATCTGACACTGCTTGAATGATACTCTTTCTTCGTTCTGGGTCCTTTGTCTTTTGCTTTTTATCACGTTTCACGACTGCTATAGAATTATCAGGTTTCGGAGATTCACTGGCACGTAACAACTCGTCCATCGATTTTGCATTGGTAGCACATAGACCTTCAAAGTTTATTGCTTCTGCCACAGATTTCATGTTATCTGTGCTTTTACTTGTTTGCAACTTCAAACCAGTCTTTTGTGTTCCAGCACTATAAAGTCTGGCTCGAGGTTCAACTTGTGTTTCCTCTTTACTTTTCTTCTCTTCCATAGAAAGCTGTCTTCGCGCCACTTTCATTCTTAATTCTTTGATCTTGTCTTCTGGGCTAAGACCTAAATCTTCGTCGCTCATCAATCTAGCTCTTTCCCTAGCATCTTGCCTTGCTTTCTCAGCGGTTCTTTTCGCTTCCTCGTGCTTCAATCTGGGTGGAGCTATCGGCGTTTTGAATGCATTCTCTGCTTCATGATGTAGTTTCGATGTATCGACCATCGATTGAACATCATTTGTATTTTTCTCACTATTTGTATTTTTCTCACTGTCCAATTTCAATAGAAACTGTCGAGGCTCTCGAGCTGTTGCTGTCTCCGACGATGATTTCTCTTCAATAAATGTGGTTCGCAGTGGACTGTTCGTTGGTGTTCCTATCGAGGTAGGTACAAATTTACTAACCGGTGAACTGCTAGGTAGAGGTGGTTTTATGGGTGAAAGAGCAGGTGTAGAGTTGAATGAGGAAGCTCTGGCAGCCCTTCTTGCTTTCTTTTCCGCGGATTTCTGTTTGTGCGCTTCTAATTTATCCATCAGTAAATCTTGTATCACGTTCTTTTGCTTGAACCTTTCTCTGGTAATTTCTTCTAATTTTCTAGAGGTAACTGGAGAATTAAAACTGTTGTTCACTACAGCTTCCTGACTCTTGATCTCTTCTGCTATCATTTCAGCTGTACGAGATTGTATAGAACACTTTGAATTCTTCCTTTTTGATTTCCTGACGTCTATAGAGTCTTTTGCGTTGCTAAACTCTGCGATTCTAGATTGTAGACGCTTCACGTATTCCAAATAATCCGGGTTGCTGGAGTCTGCTACAGTTTTTGCTTGTTCTTCCTGATTCGACGGCCCTTGCGTCTGAATGTTTTGCGTTTGAGAATTTAAATTTGGAACTATCGACACTTGTGGGTTAACTGGACTAGCAAGGATTGTAATTACTTCGCTAGTGGTAGTATCTTCGGCTGGTTCAACAATGAGCAAACTATCTTCTTCCATCGAAGGATACATTTCTTTGTTTGTTGCTTCTGCAATGAGTTGATCTTGTTGACTAGTTAATTTTGAGTCTACGTTTGTCTTAACTTCATCTTCTGACTTATTTATCGTACTATTCAGCTTGTTCATGACATCGTCCATGGTGACGGGGTTTATCTCTATGACATTTCTGTCGTTGTAGGCTTCCTCTTCCGAACAAGAGTCATTCTCCATTTCTAATTTTGCTATGGGAGCATCCGCGGTTCGTTTATCTTGAGAGCTTACGTGGATCGGGGAGCTTTTAATATTTACAAACTCAACGTATCCCCTGTTCTTGAGCATTACCATATTGGAAGCATCTTGTAGACTATCGTCCAGTAACGAATCATTATCCGTATCCATAAAGTCTATATTCTCACCATTCGCTAAAAGCTGAGAAGTATTATTGGCAGGTATACTTTGTTTCTTATCGATTTTAAAGGAATCCAAGTCCATGTCTGTCAAGTCTTCTTCCTTAGCTATAGTGATCGAAGGGTAATTTACTTTCGCGGAATTTGATAATGTTTTTCGAGTTGTTATGAATTCTGGGTTGATGTTGAATTCTGCGTCTCGTAGATCATCCGAAGCTAAAACCTCTCCATCTCGAGCCCATTCCGAGAACTCAGTTTCAGTGAGCGCTGCCGTAGTGACGTCATTCTCTTCAGAATCATCACATTTATTAGATATAGTAGATGCCACTGATATAGGACTACTGCAATTGCTAAAGCCTTTCTTGCCATCATCTTGCAACTCCAACTGTTCAATCTCATTTTTTACTATTTCCAGTTCAACAGACGTCTTGTTCGCACAAGTAATCGTATCGCGGGCAATAGGATTTATTTTTTGGTTCAATTCCTGTTCTCTTAAGAGGGAGCATTCAATAGAGTCCGGTTCGAACGACTGACCGTCATCGAAATCCTTACACTTGTCGGCTTCTTCGTCCAATAGCAGATCTCCATCTGTACTGTGAATTTGCAATCGTGGTGGAGACAGATTGATGGCAATCACTTGGTGACTCTTTGCCTCTTCTTCTGCTTCGTCACTCGAAGACAAAGAATCACTGTCTATCTCCGAATCGCCAGTGCTAGCTGCATCTTTTGTTTCTTCTTTTTTTTTACTCCAGTTCACTTGGGGTACGATGATCGATGTCTCGTGTAGTGGACTACGTGGCCTGAAACCATTGTTCTCTTCTATATTCCCTGCAAAATTAGTCTCGATAATTTGCGAGTTTTTCACGTTCTCTAGTATTTCAGTACTTTTAACTTGACTAGGTACAACTTGATCTCTCTGGAGTTCCTTCTCCGTTGCATTCTTTGATTCACTGCAGACAATATTGGGGGCAGTTTTTGACTTCAGGATACTAGACTCTTTCACCAAATCCGGCAACTGAGTTTTCGAGATTTCTGGTAAGATTGTTGCCTTGTACATAGGGTTGTCGTTGTTTAGTAAATTCTGGGTTGAACGATTGATTGTATACGGTCGTATAGGGGTGGACGAAAACATAGCTGTGGGTGATATTGGAGACAGTTGAGTATTGTTAGACCTTAGTTTGCTAGTTCCCTGTAAAAATGCTTGCATTGTTGGACTTGGTTCCGGCGCTGGGTTCAGGAGTTTCTGGTGTTGAGAAATGGCATCTGTCAGATTCCGTAATTGAGTATCTACGTTCGATGCTGATCCAGATTTCATAACAGATCCACCGAAAGCCGACCCACCAAGTAAATACTTCTTCTTCAGCTCTAAAGACAACTTGGAAGCGATACACTCTGTTGAATGAGTTCGGTTCAACAAGTAATCCCCTTTTCTTGGATTTATTAGTGGAACTCGGTTTGCGTTATTGGATCCCAATAAGTTCGAGTTACTTTCCTTCTTCTCAGGGTGAGAAGAATTTACGGGATGATCCGACGTTTTTAGCTGAGATTTCAGATTTATCTCTGTGGCCTGTTTTAAGTTGCCATTGATCGACGATATGACTTTGCTTTTCACTTGAACTCTTTTCGGCTCTACATAATTTCCTCTGGTTTTCCTGATGTAAGAGTCGTTGATCGTGATCTCTGGAATCTCGTGCTGGGTTGGAGTTGCTCCATCGTGCTCGAATTCAGAGTCTGTTGATATTTCTGTAGCTGAGTTCTCCTCGCTCTCTTCAGACGTGCCATCATTTGAGGCAACCTGCAGAAAAATGTATCGTTTTCAGTAAATGAAAATAGTATTACAGGTGTAAATAGTTTGGGGTGTTACAGCAAAACAGAAATGTATTTTTAGTAGATTAGTGAAAGACCAAGTAAAATGCTGAAGAACAGACTGCATTCTATCAGGGTTGCGTTCTGCGCATAAAATCTCTAACATTTAACACATTTTAGAATTTGACAAAACAGAGACAATGTCAGATTAATAAATAAGTTGTGAGTTTAACATGAATGTATTAAAAAAAGTATATGATGCTCCTAATCTGTAATCACTCACGCTTCTTACTGCGATATGGATCGTGATGATAACTTTGTATTTCTTTCAAGATGACAGAGTGAGATTGTTTAATAAAGTATTGGCTGGTGGTAATTTCAGAATTAATACAAATTCGGTCAGTTACGTTACCAGTTATAGCATGAACACTAAACAAAGCACAAACGATTAATCGGTTTGAGTCACTGTTAATTTAAAATTAGTTTAATAAATGTCACTCCATTTATATATAAAAATGCTTTACCTTTTCTTCAATGGCCTTGGGTACTTTTTTTTTTTAAAGAAAATACATGTATCACCATCAGCCAACTATAAGTAATATCTAAGTTTACTTTATTAACATATCTCACAGCATTTCTTTCAATGTAAATCATAAAACTGAAAAATACACTTTCGTAAAGATATAACAATCGCGCTTATAGGTTTCTTCATCGTACTCGATGCAATCGTATACAGTATATAAATTAAAATATATATGTATATGTATGTATATGTTACGACACTACGCATTTATCTTTTCTCGATCTATCATTCTTAGGAGGTACAGAATTTGTAGATTCACGCTGATCAGTTTTAATTGATGGTGGAGACATTGTGGAATAAGAATATCTCTGTTCCATAGAACTATTTCCTAACGTATCTGAATTGTAACTTGTATCGTTGCAATTGTCAATACGCCCTAATGTCTGACTCATACTATTCGTTTCTACTTTATGTTTATCGGTAGAAGTATTTGGTACAGCCAATCTTTCGTTTGATGTAGTGCAAGACGGATGCACGTTGAAGACAGGTTTTTCCAAAGCTGGCGCAACATTAACCTTTTTCTTCGCAGATCTTTTTCTCGCAGGAACTTCGGGTGCAGATGATGCACTCGAGGAACTCAAATTTACTAGGGAACTGAATTCGTGTGGTGTATGTTTTCTTTCTGGCTTTATCGGAGCTTCGTTCAATGAGTTCAATGAAATTGCAATATTGCCTTCATTTATTTTATCCACCTTCCTCAAAGCTTCCACATTTTGCTCTACAACTTTAACTTTTGAAATTGAATCGTACCTCGGTGAAAGGCTTGCTAGTTCACAAGAAGATTGATAATTTCTATGTAATTCTTCAATTTCATTGGCACAATCTTTCTGTATGTTTAACTTGCTGTCGCTTGCATGTAAATTATACTTGTTGTTAACATCAGTTATCTTCACTCTGTTGAGCTGTGGGCTTGACGTTATTTGAGTTCTGTTGATCTCAATATTTTCATTAGATTTAGTTGTAGTATCTGGTTCACTTATGTCCAGTAGACTGTTTAAAATATGACTCTTACGTCGTGGTAATAATGGTTGTGTGACATTAGCGTCCATTTTATTATGAGGTTCAACGGACATATTTGTTTTATTTGGAAGCGACTTACTTTCTAAGATGTTACTGTTAACTCGAAGCGTCGTAGTTCCTAAGATGTTAGTATCATACTGTGGAATTGACACTTCTTTCTTCGAGTTGGTAGCAATCTGTTCTGAAGTTAAGTTGTCAAGTTCTGGACACAACATTGTTATATTTGGCTTCTCCATATGTAATTGTTTGTCCAGAATATTATTTGCAGCAGTCATATTTGCCACTTTCGGAGACTGTATTTGAGATATATTTCTATCAACTTTATTTTCTGTAATTCCAGGCAAGTCTCCTATTTTGTTTGCAACTTTTGTATTATTCTGGGAATCTATGTTCTCTAAATGCAACATCGTGGCGGGAACATCGAACTCTAACGTAAACTTCATATCTTCAACGTCAATCGGAGGTATATCTTCATTTTGCAATTCTATCTGGTTAAACTGTGTAGTGATAGAGTCGATATTATTGTCGTCAATGCTCATGCTTATGTCACATTCATCTTCAGATTGTTTATGCTCGCTCGAATCTCCAGATTTCTCATCGTTGTCGCTTTTTGGTTTGTCGGAAGTTTCAAGCATGGACTTCTGAAAATATTTCATTATGTCCTTTGCTTCAACTTTGTTAGACAATTTAGGTTTAATGTCTAACTCGACAACTTTAACATCGATTGTTTCCTCATTTGTATTTTTTACGCTTGACCTACTCGTGCTATTTTTCTTTGCTTTTTTCTCACCCTTGTCAAAATATTTATCCATCTTTTGTTGAGCATTTTCTCTAGATAACGGTCGAAGTTCAGCAATAGGAATCTTGTTCTTCGCTTTTCTTTGTCGCAAGTCTCGTTTCAATTTATCGAATGAACTATTTCCATCGGACTGAACTGGTTGAGGACGAACTTCCTTAGGAACTCTTAATTTAGCGGCTTCGACGGACGTTAGTTCCAACGGTTTCTCATTCGTTGGAGACGGAGATGTAATCGTTACAATTGGGATTTGCTCGGGACCCATTATGGATAGCTTCAGTTCACTGTATTTTTTCTTTAACGCGTCACTTTCCAATTCTTTTACATCATCCAATTCGAATTCTTCTGTAGTTTTGGCAAGAGCATCGGATACACATAATTCGTCGTATAACGTTTCGGTCGAGTTGTAAATTTCAGACGAGGACGAAGGCGACGATTCTCTACTGCGTTTTGAGAAGGAAGTTACCAGATCTGGAAGTTTCTCTGTGGCACCCTCTTCGGTACCAGGTTGCATTGCACTATCATAATTAGCCTGACTAAATGGAATAGCATCTGGAAGCATAATTCCTGCAAACGCTGTTTGCAGTTCAGTTTCTAATGTATTACTGGCAGCAGGAGTTGTAGCATCTATACCAGGGGTTACTGTATTATTTAATTCGTTATCGACAGAAGTTATTTTTTGGTGCGATTCGTTATCAATAAATTTTGGTTTACCTAAAGATCCACTGTCAGAAATTATTGTATTATTTAAGTGACTGCTATCATTATCGTTATCATTTATAATGGTTTGAGTTGAATTTAAATTTGAAGAAGCATTCTCTTCCACTAATCTTTCGTGTCCCAAGTGACCCTCTTCCGTATTATTAGAGATATTACTCTGATTAACAAATTGATCGAGAGAGGTATCTGACTTAATGGTGTTATCTATCACTGTATCTGGAGTTATATCAAGTGGGAAATCAAGAACTGGAATTACGCTTCCACATGCTTCACTCTCGGATACGTTTTCTATCTGTTGATCTGTGTCTGCGGTGGGTACATCAGTTTTTAACGCTTCTGCATTCAATAAGTTTTGAACATTTTCTGTGCCAATAACGTTTTGATTAATTATAGTTTCACTATCGGTTGCACGCGTCTCCTGGGACGATATAGAGTCAGGAATTTGTACGGAAACGGATTCAGGGAGTACAAGTGATTCTTGAGCTATATTATCTACAGAATCTTGAGAAATTTTCACCTCCGTTTCCGAACCAGAATCCGTGTCGGAACTGCGAGTGGGATGCTTCAACCATACTTCTAGCCTTCTGAGTTCCCGAGCGCGCACGTCCTCTTCATCTTCTGTGGCCGTAGCACTCTCCTCATCTATACCGAAAAGTAGGATTAGAAAGAGTTTTTAAATACTTTTTATTCTAATTTCAAAGATTTCATTTTGGTGGTCAGGATCTAAAAATTAAAAATAAATGTGACCATATTCCTTGAAAATCTACTGCAACGGTTTAGTTGAATTGTTATTATAATTATTATTAAATTATCTCGATTATCTTCTGTGATAAGAAAAAGGTTAAATTGATACGCTCTTTCATATTTTGTCTCGAATCAAATATTTTCACTGTTTAAATTTTTTCTACTATAAAAAATAAGAGAACACTCTGTATAAGAGTACCTTCGTTCGTATATTCATTGCTCGAGTCTTCGTACTCGTTGCTGCCTGTATCCGATTGTCCCATTGCAGCATGTGGATGAGAATACCGCAACGTCCAATTTTTAGCGAGTTCAAGGGTTCCTTCGGTCGTCAATGGTTGATCTATCGCTTCCTCGTATACTTCGTTGTCATCTTCCGAGTCGCTATTAAATCAATATAAATAAGTTGATAAGGATATTTAAGTACCCGATGGTCGGGAAGGCATTGGGTCGAGACGAGTCGGGTTCTTGAATGTATTCGGGATTCCCATTCGGGTACCCGAATATTCGAGAATTTTGAAATTTCCGACAACCCATCCCGACCCAACATTTTCGGGTTCTCACACATCTCTAGTCAAAACGTACCTCATATCCGAGATGTCGTCGCTGGAACCCATTTCCGCAGTAGATGCACCGAAATTTCTATCCGTCCATTCATCCTCGTCCATTTGACTTTGTGGTTCTTCAGCGTCTGATATACCCGCTAAATTTTCGAATTCTATTCTCTCGGGTGTTTGACCACGATCGAGTAAATCGAGCCCAACAACACCTTCCAGAGGTGTCTTCACCTGAATTTGTACAAAATTTTTTAGAACCCATTCTAATGTATGTATACAATTGAAGTTCAGGTTCTACCTTTTCAGGTGTTTTTACATTTGCAGATGCGATAGGTATATTCTCCTTGTTCAGTGAAGTAAGTCTCTTTTTTTCCACGCGAGCTTTTATCGTTCCCGAGAAGCCGAAGTGTTGCGTACAATAGAATCGTCCGCCATTTTTCTCTCTGTCGAATGTGTGATTTCCTACAAATAGGAAAACACGGATCAGCGTACTTGTTTAGAGTTATTCAATTCTAAAGGGTACCAACGAACCTATTCTTAATGAGGTAGAACAATATTCGCAACGGAAACAGCCTCTATGGAAGAATTTCCCTTCAGCGCTTAGTCTCTCCATCAAATAAACTCTCTTATTGCAGAAATGACACATCTCCGAACCTCCTTGAGCAGGCAACGTAATGGTAAGCTTAATGTTCTGTAAGAAACACATTAAATGGCGTAGTAATTGTTAATTCGAAATCTTCAATACAGTAAAATTTTAGCCAGCACATATGCTTTATTCATTACGGTATATTATATAATTAAATGTTACGAAGAATATTCTAGTATCAATGTGATTAGTAGTTCATGTTTCAACAGTTTAGTAAAACGTTTAGTCGTGGACAATTTGCAGTGACATAAAATATTGCAATACTTTACACATGGGTCATGTTTACAGGTAGACGGGTACACAATACTAGTTTCTCCAAGTAGACGATACAGTACGAAATAAGAAACGAACTTGACACGTTCGAACACCTTGCTGACTAGATCTTCGAGTATTGAGAGATTTTGTAGTATCGTATTTACCGATTTCTGCACCTTGGGCTCCGCGTCCTGATTTTTATTCGAAAATTGTTCGGCCATAGCCGAGACTTTATTGTACCCGAGCACATTACCCTCTTTGATCTTCTTGTCTATATTCTTCAGGGTATTGTCAATATCAGCGTACTTACTATCTGACTCCTTTTGATCACGCCCCTTCTTCTCCATCTTGATTTGTCGAGCTAAAAACTGAATCAAGCATATACACATCTGAAAAAGCGTTGACTATCGTCGTTCATTAATCTTTTGTATGCCAACCTGTTCTCGACTCCATTTTGGCACTCGTTCTACTTTGTCGTGCCGGGCCGATCGGCCCATCTTACTCTCTTCGATTTTCTTTTCAATCTCCTTCACGTTCCAATCGGTTTTCTCGATCTTGCCTTTATTCAAATTTCCGAAATATTTATTCCAAGTAATTACTCGATGAGCTTTCTTCCGTTAATCGATAAGTTCTAGTTTGTTAAGAATAAATGCGAGCTAAGAGACAAACCAATTGCGCGTAGAAGATCCCTCGGTTTCTTCTCGGACGGTGCGGAACCCTTCAGTTTGTCCTCGATATTTTTTATTCTTCCGGAAAACTCCTCGTCTATGCTATTTCTACGGTGTCCGGCGTGCATCTTAGGTTCCCTGTCCTAAAAGAAATTTACGATATAAGTTGAAACGGATGCATATACGCGGCGAACAATTACGAATTCAACAAACTTGTAAAAGGAAGCGTACAAACAGAACATTAACGTTTCAAGTTTATGTTCCCCTCAAGTAATAATTTACATGTTAGTGTAATAGCGCGAAAAAAACTATACAGAAGTAGTAGCCAGTTTAAAAGTGTACAAAATGTAATAGAGCTTTCGTAAAACTATGCAAGAATAGTAGTCCGATTATGAAAAAATACACAAAAATCGTTTACGGTATAAGTATTGTACTTTTTGCCAAACCGGTTAGTAGTATAATTTTGTAGCCATCAACTTATACAATATTATTGCATATCGATCGCATGCACGAAATTCTCGTTTGTCGACTCTGTCGTTTTCCTTGTATCGTACATTGTTAGTGTTAAACACGCTTCTCTTTAATTTCGACTGAAGTATATTCGAATCAATTAGTATGTAAATGAGCAGTACATGCCGAAATCATTCACATACAAGAATTATTACGTGATCCACTGTCGGATCGTCGGGCTAATGATAATAGTTTTAATTCACAAAACTGTTTGTTAAGAGGAGCAAAAGTGCATTATGTACACTCCGAAAAATCGTTCGGTGTCTCTGGCTTACTGGGTATAATATTTTCTGTTCAAGGTATTTCACTCTATCCTTGAAATCCGGCGCAGTTTGACGGTACAAGAATATCGAATAATCTTCGAACGGCTCGTCTTTCTCGCGTTTCGCGTTCGCCTGCAGCATCTGCACACTTTTGTAGAATTGCTGCGTCGCCATCTTTCGTAAATATTGCCGTCTTCGCATGCGATCTGCACGATTCATTTCGATATCGGCCAGTCTCTTCTGCCTTTCCTCCTTTAACGCGTGCAGCGCGAGAACGTGAGAAAAATATCGTCAGATTAATCTCTCGTCCCCGTCTACTTTTAATGGAGTTCGAAGCTTTAGCCTCCATGGCAACTAGTTCTCAAAAATTCTCAATTAATTGTAACACACCGCTTCGTATTAGGTGGTTCGGTTCTTTCTCTATCAAACTCGTACGATCACAACTCACATAAAAGGGTAAAAAAAAAAGAAAAGGAAGACTCGGTCTTTCGCTTCTATCATTTACACAAGAAGGTTAAACATTACTTTGACTTTTACGATTTCTACTCTACTTTCTCAACAACTACAGAAACTCTACCGTAATCTATTTGAGCCTAATTTATTATTTATTTCTTTTCAGTTTCATCTATTTTCTTTTTTTAGTCAATAGGACAAATACGAAAGCTTGCGTGGCAAGTATATCACAACATAAATATAAAGAGACATAGATAGAAAAAGTTTTACAACATAACCGATACGTATTCGCAATGTTCCACTGTTACTTTCGTCGATCTATGCGAAGCGATTAGAATGCAATGAACTCCTTCTGCGCCATGGTTATGGTAAATCCAATAAATACGATTGACGATACGATTATCCCAGAATAAATAATTGGTTTAATCTTCTGCCAGCGTGACTATATAGAATATAAGCATTCGAAGTTTCGTGTAAGTGTATGTATGTGAAACGTTAGTGGTCGATTTTTCAACCCCTTATAAAAGCGACAGTCTTATATACATTCTTTAAATATTCTCTATCACTGCATACTGTCTTCCAAATAATTATTTACGAATATTCATCGCATAAGGGGTTGAATCTGCGAAACAACCCTTTGCCTCAAAATATCATCGATCCTATTTATAAAAATTCCAAAAAGAAACTTATCAAATTATAGTAAGTGCAAAGGGTCGATCTTGAGTTTAACCCATCCGGTTACTTTTTATTCGTTTCATTAAATAACAAATTTTATACGCATCAGGTTATTTTAATTTTTCAGTCTGTTCTCCTAGCAATAGATGCACATTTTTTTTGGCCGGATGGGTTAAATGGAACAAGAACACTCTAACCTTTTATAGCGTGCTAACTAAAAGCTTCCAAAAAAAAGGTATGATTAAAAAATTGATAGATAAACATTCGATATTTCGGACGACTTTGTTATTAGACGTACAATATGTAAATAGAAAAAGGGAAACGACAGGAAAACTTACAACTGTCGCACCCATCTTCTCCGTGCTGCGTCTCTTCCGAGAACGTCGACTGATAGTGTCCTTTTTGTCAGCGGGGTTCAAATTTTCGTTGTGCCTTGATCGCGAGTGTCTCGTTCTCGTTCCGCCTTCCTCCCGCTCCCTATTGGCAATTCGTTCGAGCAACTGGACTTTTTGACCAGGTGTCATTTGGCTCAACTGTTTGCTGTGCGATGGTCTTTCCTCGTTTTCCGGTTCCTTTGGCAAATACAAAATGATTCGTTAAAATGAACGTATTCGTTATATGCGTATTCAACAAGTTCCATAAGACCATTTCTCAATAAGGAAGAGAGACATTATTGATTCTTTAACTTTACTATTTCCCACGCGACATTCTAGATCGTTATCATCGGCGAATTTCAACATTCTTCGCAACGACTCGAGTTTGTTTCGGATCCAGCTGTGTTCGGACCTCCGATCTCCTATGGTTATTTTCCTCGACGATGTCCGACGATTGTTATTATAATCTAGCGAACCGATCGTTGTTCGAGAAGACGACCGGGAAACAGAGTTTGCCGATCGAAATTCGGAGTGTTGTTCATAAACGTTATACGATCGAGAACAGGAGTTTTTATTCGACGAAGGATCAGGAATTTTAGAACAGGGGTACGTCTTTCCAGAGTAATGATATTCCGCTGAGGGTAAATGATGTTTTGTCCGCGACTTCGAGCGCGTCGGTGAACGCTATAAAATATTCTTTCCTTTCGATAATATGTTTACCACATATGTATATATCTATTTATATTTTTTATAATACACTTACGAATTTTGGATGTTTGACGTAAGGGATTTCACCGCGGAAGACGTCATATATTTGTGTCAGATAGGAAAACATGGCCAGCTTGTCGGGAACGTCGCATTCAGCCATCTCTTCTCCTGTCATTATCTGAACAATTGATCAAGGGATTCAACAAAACTGAATCGTTTGAATTTTCAAAGACAGTTAAATTTTCCATGGTAACTTACCGGCGGTATGCCCAACTCTTTCTCAAGAATATCGAACGCCAGTTGGTTATTCTTTTCCACATCGTCCGGTTGTAAGCTGTGAAAATCAATGAGATTTGGACGGTATCTGTGGATGATGGCGCAAATCGCCAGACCGTTTTTGAACGAGGCGCCCATGTCTTGAATCTTTGCCGTGTCGTAGAGAGCTACCTGCTTTTGCAGCCAGCGGAGTAGCATGTCTGGATGGATTTGGGAATCTCCATGGAGATCTACACAGACGTAGCGTAACACACTTTAAATGAAGTAACGGCAATCGACCATCATAAATAAATAAGATTCTTGAAACTCACCGCGGCGACGGCGTTTCTTAGGGATATCAACGTCAGCTGGTGCCGGAAGCTGCTTGGTGCTGTCGGGATCATCTGTATCGAGGAGACTTCGCACTTGCATTGGAGTTACAGAGGATACATTCAGATTTGGGTATCTTAAAGAGAATTCAGTTACTGTAGATAACCAGAATAAAATTGTTCAAAACTAATTGTAAGGGACAAAAATAATTAGATTAGTGTACATAAAATATCAGTTTTATTGATTGCCTCCTTCGATTACACACTTTTATTAAATGAAAACTAGAAAGAAGATACCTTGGCTCTCGAGAACGGAAATTTAGCAAGAAAGCAATCAATACTGTACATGCGTAGTCCCAGAAAATTTCATTTGAAGAATCTTTGAAATGTTTACATGAAAACAATTTGCAAAGATCGCCCCCCATTTTTTTCAGTATTCTAAGTCTACGAGGTCTCTTCAAAGAACTGCGTTATACCTGGTGTGCGGGTCCAGAGTGTATGCAGCGTAGTCTCTGTTCAAGTTTTCCGGGGTAGTCTGTCCAAGAAGTCTATAGATTGATTCTCGTTCCCCGATCACTTCTAGGGGCGATATCGATGATCCCCATTGCTTGATCGCCCAGCAGGCGTCCAACGAGCTCAAAAATCCCCTCGCGCAGCCGGAACCGGTCGGCCAAAACGGCTGCAATAGGTTTATCATTTAATTTTCAATTTCTTATAAAAAGAAGTACATACCGGTCGCATATCGCAGTTCTATTTAGGTAGCGTGCAGGAAACGAACGATCGAACGAACCTCCAGCAGGCTGTCGCCGACAAGGATCATGAGCAATCTATGGCCGCGACGCTCCAAAACCCGACTGGCATTCTCCGCCGCGTACATAGACGTGAAATCGAACATAGCCACGTCAGGTTGCCCGTAATGATTCACTGCGAATTCCATATCCATCATTTGGTATTCCGTCGAGAATTCAGCCGCCTCCCGAGCGTAAAGCATCAATGCCTCGCGATCCACGTTCTCTTTGGCGAGCAATTTGGCAGTGTCCGCATGATCCTAACGATGTCGTGATATCGTTATTGCATGGAATACTGTTTAAGCTAGCAATGGCTTACCATTATTCTTAACTTCTATAACATCTGAAATCTAGATACCTGCAGAATAACTCCCTTGTCGATTAAACTGTGCTTCTTCGCCGTCATCACGAAATAATGTGTATCGTCTTTGTAATACACGATATTTTCCAGATCGATACCAGTCTCCTGATACAGTTCTTTGAAAAACTTCTGATTGAAGATAAAAGCCACTCCGCTGATCTCTTCCACTCGAGCCTCCGCCTCAGTGCGTTTGTTTATAAAATTCGCCGTTATGGCGATCGCCAGCTTCCCTCGGAACTCTTTCCGTTTGAAACCTTCGAGCGTGTTCCTCTTACCGTCCGCGCCTATTAGCACGTCAAACTCGTACTGGGAAACTGGATGATCAGCGGGGGTTGCTTTCGCTCGCCAGCCAATTTCTGAAATAATGATGACTTGATGAACAGTTCCCTGACGCAGTCAGGGATAAAAAGATAGGACACCCAACTTTCTTTGTTCCCATATTGTCCGAGAGCAAATATATATATGTATATATTGCGGAGGCTCCGCCTCGCCGGTGAACACATCACGATAATAACTATAGAACTCTAATGTTAATAACTGTTTATTCTTTGCCACAACTTCTTTTGATCACTGCGGTATCTTCAGAATTTAGAGCCGTCGTAACAATATGTTACAAGAATTGTTGCTACTAATTTCATATCTGAACATGACAATTCCTAGGTTCATACAGGCAAAATAGCTAAAACGTTTCTTGAAATTGAACAAGTTATAGACTCGTCAGAAAGATCTGTGGATCTTAACATTACTGAAAATATCTTGAGAAACCTAACGCGAATGTTATACGCCAAAACCTGTCAAAGTTTTAACTCTCGACGAATTCAAACAATGCATTGGACATGAATAGCATCGATAAAAGCAGGAAACAATGAAAAATTTCTATAAATCTCTGCCCAAGCGAGTAATTTCTAAAAAGTAAAGGAGGTTCAACGAACTATCAAATATTACACGAAACTGGTAAATCCTTTCAGTACATTCCATTTTCTAAACAAGTATCTTATCATTTTGTCCCATTTATTTTTCTTGACACTTTTCTAGATAAATTCACGCAGAGCACAACATTTCAGTTTTACCATCTGAAATGTATGTTATCTAATAAATAGAAATTAACGAATCAATAGGATACCGTATCCTTTTTCCCCTGACTGTAGAAGCGAACTACTCACTGCCTTCTTCCTGGTTATCCGGCGGTGGTATCAGAGAATCGAAGCTTACGCTCTCGTGGAACTCAACGCCCAGGATTAAAGCGACTTTCAGCAAGATACACTGAAGCTGTCGGATGCTGATGTGATCGATAGATCCGGCGCAAAATTTCCCGAAGAATTTCTTCGCTCCTAGACCACGGAGATCTTGTATAACGAACGGCCAAAGATGAAGAACATTGTTCCTGGACATCCGATCTCTCTTCTCCACGACGACCACCTTTGCTCCCAACAGCTGAGACTCTATAGCCGAACGAAGTCCGCAAGGGCCGCCCCCGATGATCAACACCTGCAACGATATATCTCCATTCAGTTTGTATCCCTTTTCACCCTAACGGTGAATCGAAATGAAAAGGATGATTACCCTCGTATTCGGGCATGCTTTGCCACGATTGTAACATTTATGGTTCGCCCTCTGGTCGAACTTCTTCCACAGAGCCTGCGCCTTCCACGATCGCAGCTTACCCTTCAGTTTCGGGTAGAACTGTGTGATCGTGTTCGGCCTAATTTTGAGCAGGTCGCAGAGGTGTCTGAAGTGGCCGAGGATGGTCTTCAGAGTGGTCGCGTTGCAGAACAAATTGAACACCTCGTTCGCCAACGCGAGTTCCGGCGAGTTCACCGCTTGCTTGCGACCGGTTTGCAGATGATCCATCTTGCCGATTCTGTAAAATGTACAAATATATCTTATCATATTGTTCATTTTGAGTAAATTCTATTTTATATTATACTATTATTATACTATTATATTTTGATTAAAATTTGCCAGAAATATCGACAGATCTTGTCTCGAGATTTCGCGAGGCAACGAGAGGACTCGCGACGACGATTAGTTTCGCGTATGCATACACACCGAGCACTAGTTCAAGACTATAAACGAAAGAAACCGTCCGTGCCATTGTTTCGTTTCCGAACGATGACGGCGTCTCGCCGCGTTCGTTCCCGTGGCAAAACACATTCGACGGAAATAAAACACGTGGCTGCGGAGTAAATTCCTGGGTAAATCTGGTGTGCCGCGTGTCGGCGCTAGAAGAAGAAGCGTCACGCGACGCGCCAGAAGAAAACCGCGAACAAGCTGACCGGCGCAACCTGTGGAAATCCCTTCTGGAACGACAACCCGGATACACGCTACAAATTCTAATCTACCGAAAGCGATTTCCACGGCCCGATGCTCTCCCGGTGGAGCGTTATCAATTCCCTCGAACCGGTACTCTCACTGTCAGCCGAATTCGCGATATTTCAGGAAACGTGTATAGCCAGGCGTAGGATCTCTGCAAACAGAATAACGGAGATGCAGCTCGTTTTACAGATATTTATTGTTAATTGCCGGTCGACTGTACCGCGCACGGAGAAAGCCGCGGCGTGCATCATTGTACGGATTTAATTGCGAAATTTCATGCTTGGTAATCGTGCTCCCTCGATCGTTTTCCTTCGCGTCTGATAGCTCGGTGGTAATAGTTGATGAAATTCGATCTCTCGCGATCGAGCTCTTGGAAAATCGAGATGCTCTCGAGCACAACGCACAGAAGCTGTCGGGAGTAGAAAACCGTTTCTCGGTAAAACATCGTGACGCGGTTATATTCGAGAGCGTGTCCCTCGCGTAGGTTCCAGCGCCGTGCTGCTACATAATCGTCGATTCTCCGGGAGGCTTCAGTGCCAATAAGATTAGGGGATTATCGATACGTGGAAAATAAAACGTGATCCGCGACCAGAGCCTACCGGAAGCGGCACGTGACACCGCTTTACACGAATCTGCACCAAGCAGCACCAGACACCTATTGATTTTTCATTACCTAAGACAGAGCAAGCCGGCGGACGGTTAGAAACGAGTCTGCAAATAACCATCTCCCTCCTCGATAAATTGACGATCCGCAGAGGGAAGAAGAACGGGCTAGCTGTGTACCCGGAGCATCCTCGAGCCACTTGAAATGTCACGAGGTACTGCCCGAGATGCCTTCTGCGTGCCTTTCGCGGTTAGGCTCGATCGTTGTAGATCGCGCCGATCGCTCAGGCCTGCGGACGTTCCCGAGAATCGCCCAATTTCCTCGACCAGTCTCGAGAAAGAACGGCCACAAAAATATATCGTCTCGCGAGATCGCTCGAGCATTGCACGTTCGAATAAAAAAAGAATCAACCGGGTCCGACGAATCACGTCTGAGATAAAAATTCCCGAGTGCAGCCCTCTTTTCTCGGGGAAGAATGCTCAATCTAAAGCAGATGCACCGAAATATTTCACACGAAACACGTCATTCGCGTTAACCCCTTGCCGTATTGTGACGAGTCAGACTCGCGATGAAGATTTTAAACAAAGTTTAACAAATACGAATGTTACGCCTTTCTTTTTAGATGAAATAAAATTTGATTTGTTTGTAATCAATATTTCAGCGTTAAAATCAATGTAGCAATACAAATGTATTCTTTTCTTTTCTACGACATTTTTGGGGATGAAAACGTTTTTATCACTGTAACCGTAAAGAAAATGGTACGGCGAGGGGTTAATATTTGACGTTTCTATAGCCAGAGTTGCCTGATGGGAGGAGAGAACACGAATCGAGGGGAAAAAGTTAACCCCCCTCTGCCAGTATCGGACGAAACGCGTCACGTGACTGAGCCGCGGCGCATGCGTGGAGAATAACGTTGTAGAAGGGGTAGGTAAAGTGGGGACACAAGTCTTAATCTCTGTACATGCCTGCTATAGTTTTGACTCGCTAGGTCTTGACGAAAATTTTTTTTAAATAAAACTGAATAGGTTGATGAATCTTTATTACACACTTGAACAAACGTATCTCGAGATAGTTTACACTTTACACAAGCGAATTTAATGCGTGATGTTAGGTTAGCAATTAAACGACCTTTATATGTCCTTGAACAGAATTATTTATTAAAATTAAGAATTCATAATCACATGCCCCATTTGATGCAAAAATCTTTTATCATATTTCGAGCAGTTTTATAGATTCGAAATAGATCATATCAACTTTTCGCATGGAACAAAACCTACACTAAAATTATCCCCAATTTAAATTAAATTAAAAGTACACTGACAAAAAGAAAAACGTACTTTTTGCGTTTATTGAATTTTTACAATTATCATTCCTAAAAAGCACTAAAAAATCTCAATCATATAAAAATATCGAAAGAAAAGAAAAAAATTATCGAGGATTACACCCCTATTATGAAAATTACAAATAAAAATGAACATATTTTATTATTTTTGTTCTTTTCTCTAAGTTCATTTAAAAAGTTTCATAAGAAAATTTTACATTTTAAAAAATGAAATACCAATATCAATATTTTTTATGCATTTGATCCCTTCTGCTTGATAATTCCATAGGGCGGATATTAGGAATGCCCTTGTGGATTTTAACGAGTAGGCAGGTTCAATGTCGTGCAACGACCAATTTATTAATCCTGTTCATCAATTTGATAAACATTTTCACCTCGCTGGCGACCAAAAGAAGGAATCCGCAGTCAACTGATCGCATTACCTGTTTATTGTGATTCGTGCTGCAATACAAGTGATATTGGAATTATTATTAGTGCATAGCTAATTGTTGACAAATGTGAACAGTGATCGCGAGTATGGAAAAATTTCATGGCATCTATGTGAAGGAAACATACGATTTATTTATCATTTGAACAATGAAAGTGAAGGTCCGGAACAGCTGTGCAGTTCGTTGACCTGGCCGTACGTCCCTTACCGTTCGGCACTGTCGTATACCTGAGATCAGCTGTGCAGTTCGTCACCGAAAGGCTCAGTTACCCTCATTTCGAAGTAACAAATGGATTTACGGATGAATTATGTGAGTTTTTCCAATAATTAATTCAATCAATTTCTGCTCTGTTTCTCTTGTTCATTTCTTCGTCGCGGCGGACCGCTGCGCTGGCGGTAGTAGATACAACCGGCGCGCCAGACAATTCGCGTCTAGCTCGCGCTCTGAATGGTCCGTGTTTTTCGTTAATAACTCCCAAACGAAACCCCAGCTGACATTTTGCAAAAGGAAAATGTCGTTTCAAATGACCTCAGGAACCTCCCATTTCCGGGAGTTGAGGGAGTTTTGGGACACCCTGTATAGTGTAATATAAGTTGTTTTTTTATGAAATATAGGCTTTCTTCTTTTTTTTATAACAAAAGTTGTTTTTTTATGTAATATAAGTTTTCTTTCTTTATATAGTATACGTTGTTTTTTTATGTAATATAAGTTTTCTTTCTTTATACATATAGTATACGTTGTTTTTTTTATGTAATATAAGTTTTCTTTCTTTATATATAATGTAATATAAATTGTTTCTTTTCTGGGGCTCAATATACTGACTATACTGACTATGCTAACAAAAGTGGAGGCAGAAGAACCTCGAGCGTTAATTCTCTCATATCCTCTCTGGCAGAAGGCACGGAAGAGGAGGTTGCGAATTCAGTTTTGCCAACCAAATATCTTTTTGCCCCGAAGTGTGTTTCCATTATAAATATTCAATTTATATCGATCGTAAATGGTTAAAATCAATATTAATGTTGTTGGCGCTCGGGTTCGATCAATTGTTACTATTTATAATTTTGATAATAAGATAATTTGATAATAAGATAAAATTTTGAAATAAGAGGATTTTTCTGTTCTTTAAAATATGTCATAATTCTTTTCACATATAGCAAGTGAGTATTGTTAGTGGTACTTTTCTCTACTATTTTCAACTTACAATTCAATAAGATATAGTAAAAAGAAAACTATCATTTCACAGACGCGATTATTTTTTTTGAAAATGGTCTAAAATAAGACCGAAACGTCGTTAAGTATATTGCAAACTTGCTATTAAATAGTAACAAATGTGTTTTCATTCTTTGCGAAAGAAAAGCTGGAGTTGTTCGAAGCGATATTTTTTTCCATGTCGGCCGGATAGAATTTTCTCTAGCAGAGGAGGCGGGAGCGAATGGTAATTTCTCCCCGTGGCGTACAATGACTCGTTATGCACGGCCACGTCCCGGAGTCCGCGAGCGAGCGAGCGCGATATCATGTCACGAATATGTCGATGCTCGACACGGTGCACTTACGCGCACGGTTCTTTGAACTTACGACCTGACGACTCTCCCGAGGATACTTTCGTCGTGCACCGGACGCATCACCCCGGGAAAACGGAAGAGAGCTCCGCGGAAAACTTTCCCCGATGGGTGTCCTTCGGAGATCAAAGTAGCTGCAAGCTCGACGACTTTCAAGCTCCGCGAGGATGGAAATATTCCCGATATAATTATCATACGCCTATTTTTACTTCGATTCACCTCGGCACGGCGGGACGATATGAACGACAGAGGTGAATAAACGTTCATCGTTCACCGACACCACCATGCGGGTAGCGTTGACATTTTTAATTGCGTCTACGCACGGACACTAGTGCGTGTACATACGTATATTCTCCATTAAAATGGCGAATATCGAGGTACCGCGATGTGGGTCGCCGGCACAAAGCGGAACGCGTTAATAAGGCGGCTGGCGCGTTGCGCGCGTGTACAAATTTGACCGAGCGCGACACGTGAATTGCACTAACTCGCAAAAACAACGTAACTCCGCGAGACGTTTGTTGTGCATAATTTCCTAATTCGCTCGAGACCCTAATAAGCCGGGAGGATAGGCGGCGAACCTTTCGACTTCGGTGATGCAACGGCAATTAACATGCAGATATCTTGGCCATTAGGCACGTATCTTCTTTATTACGTTGCGTTTCGCTAAATGATCTGTAGCGTGTACGGAATGAGGCCATCTGCCATCGCGCACGCCTACAAACTTCGAATTCGAACTGGTGCATCGGTTGCAGACGTCATGCTTTTCGAGTCACTTTCCGATTATCGGACTGCGAATAGTTTGAACAAGCAGCTTTCTTCGACTCTATGCAGCGTAAAATGCACATTAGTTGGCACACCGGGTTGAACTGTTCGCAGGCTGTTTGCGAACAAAGAGAGATTATTAGCATTATAACTTCACGATTTTTAGAAACGGGCGATTTCAACTCGAGTTTGGCGTATTTGAAATTTTTTATATCATAGATATTGCAATAATTTGAACTTTTTTGGATAAAATTGTATCTTTTCTTCATTAACTGATAGATCTTCATATGCTCTTTAAAAATGTATTAAATGTATTAAGTATTGAATATATTATAATATATTAAGTATTAATAATAATATAATATATTAAGTATTAAATGTATTTACAAATGTACATAATGTTTCCTAACTTCTAGGATCGAGATTCTAGATTCTCAAGGATAGTAGATTCTTCTATGTACCGCTCAGCGAACAAACACTGTTCGTTGTTGCAAGCTCGCGAGCTGTTCGCCGAAGTGTCCAGACTACAGCCGGCGAACGTTAGTGTGAGCCCAGCATAACAGTTTCGTCTCTAACTGTGCGTATCAACGAAGGCCGGTGTTAATCTTCTTAAATTGCGTTCAACGGGATAATCTTGATCGGTGGAACCGAGGCACTCGATGCGAATCGCGATACGGCGGGGTTTCACGCCGGCAGCGTAGGAACAGTTTCTCGTTGTGCGGTCACGATCAGCTGTTCCGGCCATTATAGCAAATTGTCAGGGCAAACGAGCGTCATCCGACGTCCACGTTATACCTACGCGAATACTTTTACGCCTTCTGTACTCCCTTTTCCTCTTCCCGTTTCGCCAGGGGCGGCTGGGCTTTCAGGACGCGCCTCTTCAAAGCGTTTCGCAGACAATAGCGAAGATGCTCCGAGGAAGAACGTGTTCCGCGGAACACGGGCTCTGTCGGAAGCCAATCGAAAAACGATGTACAGAAATGTACCGTTCGGTTTGTGTCACCTGCTTTGACGCTTGATCGGCCAGGCAAGTGACCCGAATGTTAAACGTTCAACCGTAGGTTGAGGAACGAGCGCAACCGGGCAAGCGGTTCACTAGGTTATCTATTAGAAGTCTCGGGACGCTATTGAGCAACGCGCGATACCGCTGTATGTACCAAGGTGTCATGCTACGTTTTGGAACAACTTGGAACCAAGCCACTGTCTCGCTCCCTCGTTCTCCATTCTATCGCAGCGGGCGGCGTAGAAACGCGATCATCTGTCCCCGATTCGAGTGGCAACCGCTCGAAAATTCTGCAGAAACCATGGCCCGTGCTGATCTACTTGTCCACCCAACTCGCGAGAGTCTCTCGGAAAATTTCTTGCTAACGGTTAATCATTCCTATGCCCCCGCCCCCCTCCCCCCGAATAAAAAATGGCACTTCTATGCGCGATCAATCACATTTCCGGATTTCTTTACGGCGACCTTGCTCAACTTACGAGATAAACGTCTGAGACGATCGTTCTTTATCTTAACACGCGCACGACGGTATTATTAAACAGCGGACGTTTGTGTTATCTTCGGCTTAAGCGTGTTGAGTAAGCATTTATGTCTCTTCCGTGTACAGCAAACGTCGTATTATTTCCGTTTTCTTTGTGCTTGCGGAGCCACGCATCGCAGGTACGCGAAACACATAAATCGAACCGCTTTGCGGAATCGCGGATTCATTGTCCGTGATTCGTGACCTGTTATGTTCGCCGTTACGTGTTCATTGACTTTTCAGCGTTCCGTATATTTTTAGCGGTTCGCGCAAAGGATTCTGGGTCAGAGAAAAACTGCAACACAGTCGACGCGGAGAGTGCACCCAGCTGCGAAATGGTTATCGATGTTTAGGCGTCGCCCATGAAACCACGGTGTTCCGGGCGAGAGGAGGGAAATTTGCCGCGGCGCGTCCGACTTCGCTCGAAATTTAATCATGCAAAGCGAACATGCACGGGGGAGACCTTCCGCCTCGCGTACAACAATTGATTCTCCTGTCTCGTTCGCCGTTTCTTCGTCCCCGCGAATCGGAGCACTACTTTCATTCGGGTCTCGCTCCGCAGGCGACAAAGGGACACACCTCGCTGACTTTCTTTCATCTTTTCTCTTTGCTTTCGTCCCGGCGAGTGTTTCGATCAGTTTCGACTCGAATTCCGACCCCGTCCCGATCGATTCCCGTTCATTAACGTCCCCCGAATTCTGGCGAAGGCGAAATTTATGGAAGAAGGTCAAGCGAGACCACCGGCTGAAAGCGGTTATCGATCTGAACGAGAGCGAGTTATTATTCGGCAACCGAGTAAATGTTTAACGAGCCTCGTCCTCCGAAAAGAACACATCGACGCGAGCGTGAAACTTCTGCGAACGTTCCTACAGCTTTCGACGCCGCGTGGGAGATTGCTCGGGGAGTCGACCCTTCTCGGTCCAGTGTCCAGCCACCCTCTCCGAATCAAAAATATTTTAGGTCGAGCTAAAAATCCGAAAATTCGGGCGATGTTTAGAATTTTTATGTGCACTCTTAACTATGTTTAAAAGATGTGTATCTACACTAACTTGTAGAATTAACTATTAGCTGTACGAATAAGTTCTCCCTCCTAGTATTCTCTCACGCTTCTTCAAACAAACGGAAATTGCCTGTTGAGTTACACCGAGTTCCTCAGCGAGTTCCTGTTGCGTTTTGCAACGATCATCGTTCAACAATTGCTCTAATTTCTCGTCCTCCACTTTTCTCGGCGTTCCACCAAGTTCAGCAGCATTACGATTAAAATTTCCACTACGAAAATTTTGGAAAAAAGAATACAGTGCCTAATATGCACACTCAGAAACGCTATGGTGCGAAGCATTGTTTCTTGAGGTTATGTAATAATTAGTGTAAAGTTATTGTATAGTGAAGTCCGTAGGGTGAGGTTAGTACTTTAAGATACCGAAACGGTCGCAAAAAATTTTTATTTGAAACGTAATTGTATCAAATCATCGAGTCATGTATCAAAATATTTGTTTGACAAAAACACAGAGAGGGTTAAATTTTCCATCGATAGTTGTTCGTTTAATCGATTTAACAGTTGTACAAAATTTTAACAACAATTGTAGTCTTTCTCAGTTGTTCTAAGTGGGTTGACAAAGATACATGTAGGAATATTTATTGTTTAGTTCTGAAATTAAACAGAACAACTCCTTTAGATCGCAGAGGTTTGAATGTTCGTAATTGTATGAAAGTCATCAAATCATCGAGTCATGTATCAAAATATTTGTTTGACAAAAACACAGAGAGGGTTAAATTTTCCATCGATAGTTGTTCGTTTCATTGATTTAACAGTTGTACAACATTTTAACAACAATTGTAGTCTTTCTCAGTTGTTCTAAGTGGGTTGACAAAGATACATGTAGGAATATTTATTGTTTAGTTCTGAAATTAAACAGAACAACTCCTTTAGATCGCAGAGGGTTGAATGTTCGTTTTGATCGGCAGCTCTCGGTCCATCGAACGCGGGAGTGCGTCGATCATGGAAAAGAATTGCAGCTGTCCCCCGGCTGATGGAGAACAACAAACGGCGAGCACTCGTTTCAGCGAATGACCGAAAAAGAGAAGGTGAGTGTTCCTCTATAAATACGATGCTCGAGGTGGTCGAGCGAAAGACGCGATCTCGTGGAACTAGAGCGACCTGAACCGACGCGACGCGACGCGACGTGCAATTTTGCAGGCGTCGCGCGCGCGTCGTGGGCGTCGATGAAGAATCTGCCAGTGTCACGGCACGCTTATGCCTGGACACGTACCACCGTGATCGCCGGTTGCCAAACGAACCGAGCGAATTCGATTTCGTTCGTATCTTTCTGTTCCAATTTTCGATCAATTTTCTTGCGCAGAAGACAGATGGCGCACACAATCACGGAGAGACCGTTATATCCAGACTACCTGTTACAAACTCGAAAACAAGGAAAAATGGATGTTCGGACGGCCGGACGTCGGATAAGAAAAATTCATAGTTTATACAGGATTTTTTACAAGGATTTTATACAGGATTTTTAGCAAAACGTGGCTAAATGACGTTAATGGATTCAAACCCGAATTGTTAACGTTTAAAAGTTTCCATAAAAATAGCTATTTTATTGTATTAACTGATCGAACCGTGCGCCAAAAATTTCATACCATGTATTGTAAAACAATTTACGATCAATATAACATTAACATTTGTTTATACAGGATGTTCGCTGTTAGTGGATCTTGAATAAAGTTCGAAATATCATGCGAAATATTAATCTTTTTGACATGGTATCCTAATCCTTTTTTTAATTATTAATTAATTAATTTATTCATATGAAAAAGTTGTCAACGACCATTGCCTTGCTACAAAAACAGGTTCTCGTACGATCACCGAAGTTAAACAGCGTGGGGCGTGTGCAGCGCTTGGATGGGTGACCGCTCGGTAAAAGCAGGGAGGTTGGTCCTCTGGGTGCTTTTCACGTGTTGTTGACAAAATAGGTGGTTCGGAACCCACCGTAATAAAAAGTAGGTCCCGCTGAAATTAGGTGATAGTGTCAAGAGTGGTAAAGGGGGAGAAGTTAGTAAATGGATTTGAAACCCTGAGGGGACCAAATATCATTACATACATACATGCATACATACATATGAAAAAGTTTCTATGTTTCCATTGAAAAAACGAGCGCCATTGTACATTGGAAATGCATTGATGTATGTTGATCCTTTCTTTCAAGGTCAAACAATCTTTTTTTTGTCGCATCGTATAGTATTCATTGCAAGACACAAAAATGTCAAAGAAACAACGGGCCTCGAGTCAACCGTTCTTTTAAAAAGCGACTTTAAAATTTCGTAAACTAATTTGTTCCACCTGTCTACAGGGTGTCCCAAAATGGAATAAACGTGGAGGGAATGATTCAACATGAGAAAATATATCGACAATATACAATAAATTTTTCATTTGACGTCTCGTTTTCAAAAAAATTGGCTTTATGTATCTCATGTAGAATCATTCTCTCCACGTTTATACCATTTTGGAACACCCTGTAGACATGGGCAAGAAATTAGTTTACCAAACGAGAAAGTAGTTTTTTAAGAGCACGGTTAACTTGAGACCCATTGTTCCTTGCGATGAATAATATACGATGCGATAAAAAAATTGTTTGACCTTGAAGGAAAGATCAAGGTAAATTTCGCGATCCATTATTTAACAGAGCTCCACCGATCCAGAGGTATAGGATTCCGCTATGGTAATCGTGACATATAATTTTTATACATCCTGTACTTCTGTTAAAACTCACCGACGATAGAGCCAGTTGAACAATGCAAAAATTTCCTTTACAAATTTTTTCTAACTGCAAAAGTAACAAAATTGTAGTCCAGTTACTAGAATCTCCCTATACAGGGTGTTCCAAAAATGTTGTACTTCCTTGATGAGGGCGATTCCTAAGGTCATTTGAAATAACTTTTTCCTTTGCGAAAATGTTGTCCACGGTCTTGTTGAGGAGTTATTAACGAAAAACCCGGACTAATCGGGGCGTGGCTACAGGGCTCGTTGGGCGTGGCGTTGCATTGTCATTGGCCGAGGCAGAGCCGTCCGCTACAACCGCGCTCTGATTGGTTCGCGTTTCTCGTGAATAACTCCTTCACCAGACCGCGGAGAACATTTTCGTAAAGGAAAAAGTTATTTTAAATGACCTAAGGAATCACCCTTTTCAAGGAACCATAACATTTTTGGGTCAGCCTGTATTAGAAAAAACAAACGGAACTAAGAAATCCCGGTGCATAAATGAGGAATTGGCAGAAGAGGAATATCGTCAGGTACAGGGAGGTCTTCGAGCATGCTCGAGCGATTTTTTTTAATTTCGCTTTGATCTTCGCCGACAATAGTGACAACGGCCGGCATCGTCCCCTTGATGACGTTCTTTTAGCTCGTCGCTGGTCGTCAAGGGACATAAATTTACGGCAATTAGCGGTATCAAGTCCGATAGACGAGCAGCAGACGAGCTCGCAGGTTGTGGACCTCGTCGTGTTATTGCCAGCCGTGCAACGACACCCGCGACCGTTCGTTCGCTCTCTCGCATTCTGCACAATAATATGCACATCGCCGGTCAAGCACATGGACCGCCACGCCAGCCCGCCAGTATCGTTCGATGAACGACCACGGGCACACACGACTATTTTCGCTCGCATCGATTTTATTGGACGAACGTGTGTGTCTCCGGTACGCGGCTTCGCGATATACGCTCCATCGTCTATTATCGTCGCTTCCGTCTTCGAACGAGTTCCATTCAGATTGCGAAACGGATTTAATTCAGGAATTGATGTCCACCGGCAGAATACTAATTATACACGGATGAATATTAGCTTGTTAGATCGTTTCTCGCGGCGTGGGCCACGCGTTACGAAATCGCCGTTCGCTCGCTTTCCAAATAAACCGAGAAAACGTGCCACAGAGTTGACATTTCGCAGAATTTTCGACGTCGAG
Organism: Lasioglossum leucozonium; assembly: GCA_028454225.1. Lineage (NCBI taxonomy): Eukaryota > Metazoa > Arthropoda > Insecta > Hymenoptera > Halictidae > Lasioglossum > Lasioglossum leucozonium. The sequence continues at coordinate 2,469,761 of CM052215.1, forward strand.
GCTGCAGAAAATTGCGGGCGTAGCTTTCTGTGAGTGAGCAGGGCCGGCGCGAGGCAGGTTCTATGGTCTACGGGCCCCGCGGTTTATGAAAACTCATCAGTAGACTGCGGATCTTTATGCAAAATAAAAATTGTCTGCATTGATTGTAAGAAATAGAAACTAAATTGAATGTTATCTCTTCCCTTAATGATTTTAATGGAGGAGAAATCATATGTTGACAACATCAATTTTGAAAATTTTCAAACTATTTTGAATTTCATCTACTGCATTTTGCTATAAATGCATGAAGATCCGCAGTCTACTCATCAGACATTTTGCAGGACCCAAAATAGCATATTCAATCAATTTTGATGACGTAATCAAAGATTTTGCGGTGGAAAAAGCGAGAAAAATTAAGTAATATTCATGTTACAAAAAATATATGTAACATCCTTTGTACTTATTACAAATAATTCCTTATTGTGAAATTTAAGTATAGGATTTGAATGTGTATTCTGACCCCGCAAAAGGTCACGCCGGCCCTGTGCGTGAAACACGGTGACCCGATGTTTCCACATGTCGCAGAACAGATGGATTATTCCATATTAGTTTTATGTATAACGATTTATTCTAACAGTCGGTTAGCGAACAGAATTAATGCGTCCTTCTGCACTGGATGACTTTACAAGAAGAGAACCGAGTGCAGACCGTCCGCCGGAAGCGCAACCGGAAAAGTTAAAAATCGCGGCGGAGGCGACCGACTTCCAACGCCGACGTCCAACGTGACGGTCGATTCGCGCCATCAGGGCTGATCCGTTATGTTTCCGGCCGATTCGCATATTTAGAGCTGGTTCACATTTTTGGGGCCTGTTCGCGCGTTTAGGGCCGCTTGGCATACTTTGAGCTAATTCGCACATTTAGGGCCGATTTACCTATTAAGGGCCGACTCGAATTTTAGGGCTGATCCGCAAGTTTAGAGCCGATCTGGATATTTAAGGTCGATTCGTATATTTAGAGCCGCTCTGCATATTTAGTGCCGATTCGGATTTTAGGATCGATCAGCAAGTTTTGGGCCGATTCTAAAACTACTGTGCAGAGACGTTCGCTTCAGACATTGCACGAAAAACGCAGTCTAATCGTTAATTATTTCACAGGGTAAATACATTTGCATGAATTAACCAGTGCAATACCTCGTCAAAAAAACGGAGAGTAACACTCGAGAACGTTCTCTTGGCGAATCTCATTATCCGAGGTGTTAAATTAACGAAGAACTCGATGGTTGAGTCCCGGCTTCCGACAACGGATGAACGGGCATACCCTCGTCGCCGGTAGAAAGTGAGCACGAAAGAAATCGTCAACGTCGCAATTAGCGGGACTTCTTAAATTCCCTCGACAATTAGCGCGTTCGTCAACGATGCCAGACTACCCTCAGACTAAGTAAACACACAGAGAGAGAAAGAACGAGCGAAAGTTCGTACGAGGAACAAGTGTACAGGTCTTTCAACTGGTATCTTAAAATACTTTTCGACCTCAATGCCCTTAGAAAATAGATAAATAAATCCGCAAAGGATACATGCGTTTGGTTTGTTAGTTTCGTATAAACAGTTGAAGACTGGAATGAAAAAAGGCTGTAACTGTCATTTTTTCAAAAATTTTTTTCCCCGAGGAAGAGTGGCAGTGAACGATTGGTTCGTTTGTTGTTCCTTTTTTTTTCAAGAAAACGACAAATGGACTCTCATTCTTTACATTTTTCCGACGTTCTAATATTTTTTTCCTCATTTCGCTATTCTTCTCTCTCTTTTTGAAGTCACGTATTGTTTTCAAGTTGTATTAACTACAAATTGTAATTTTTTAAAGTATCTCCGAAATAAATTATATTCTTACAAGTGTTACGCGGTTGTTCGCCGGAATTCTCATTTTGGCACTTACAAGCATTTTTGATTCCACTCTTCAATCGTCAACATCGCGTTATTTTTCTACTCCGAAAGGAGAAAAATTTGATAATCCTTCTTTCTCAATGTAATTCGCTAAAATATTCGTGCGAGTCCAAAATGACTTCGGCATAGGCGTAGAACTCGCCGGAATCTGAGGCTTGACTGACATATTAGAGTTTCTTATGTTCAAAATAAAATTTCTAACATGATTCCCGTTATTGCATTGAACGATAATTGCAAATATTGAGTTTCTGAGAATATTTCTACAGGATTTTGAGAAAGATCCTAGCATAATACTTCGTTGAGTGAACGAACTATACTCACTAATATCAATTTGAATTTTTCAATTTCCTTCAACCGCGATGCTTTTCGAGAATTGACGGATAAATCCAAACGGTTTATATTCGTAAATAACGCGATATAGTTCTCCCTCGAAAACGCGAAAGATTCTCGACCACCCCTCTTTCTCTTAATTACGAAACCTGGTTCTCTCGCACGAACCCTCACGACAAGTGTGGCACGATACGTGCTTCTACGCAAGTTAAATTGCGTCTCGGTTACCCAACTCGAGCACAGGCGGCTCTGCGTGCGCAGACGGAAGGAAGAAAGTGCAGCAGCGATGAACACCGTTACACTTTTGCGGAACACTTCTGGTAGAAAATCGGAATCGCATTAATCGCGATGGCTGCTGCGCGATGCGTTGCATTAATTAGGTAGAGTGCAATTAGAGAACACGTCTTTTTCTATTTTTTTTGTTGCGGCATGGATCGCTGTATAAGCGGATTCCAGCGCGTTAATGTTTTGGTCTGATAGGAAAGTGCAATTAATAGGAGCAGGAGCTGCGGACGACCGAGATAACATTGTCTAGAAAACGAACCGGCTTGCAAAACACGCTTCGAAGTGTGCGGCGCATAGGTCTCCGCAATTATCGGAACGAGTATCGATCGTTGGAAATAGATTCCATAGTCTTTGTAACCGAATCGTTTGGTTGCTACCCACGCGCATCCGTACGCAATAGCTATCCGATATCTTGTAAAACGATTCTATGCGTAATTTGTTCTACGTATCCGCCGGTATAGGACACCGTAATTCTAGAAACTGGACTTTGTTTGTTCTTGCAGCATAACTTCGAACATCGTTCAAGAAAAGAACCGATTCGAAAGCGATTCGGTAGTCGGCACGGCGCAGCTGCCACGAGGAGACAGCGTTCTATTTGCCGTCGAGGAATCCTCGCACGAATTCGAAGAGCTTGGACGTTGCACAACGGGAAAAAGCGCGTCTCGATGAGTGAGCCGCCGCTCATAGGTCACCGGTTGAGCGTTAAAAAAAGAAACCGAGTAAAGTCTTCGTGTAAATTGAGGGCGAACTGGGGCAATCGCGACAAATCTGACCTCGCGCCATCCTCCAGATACATTCGTTTAATACCGAAACCACGAGGGGAAGACGCATCGATACCGTCTACCGGAACGCCTTCGGAATTCTGCGAGAACTCATTCGAAAGAACAATTTCAACCCTCGGTCCGTCTCCTATCTCTAATGCCAAGTCGACTCTGGAAAAGTAACGTCGCGATCCAGCTCCCATCGCCTGGTCCGAGCAGGGACAGAGATCGTGTAGGAAAACTATTGTATTTTTTTTTTAATTACTGGGTCGACCGCGCCGATAGTACAAAAGGACAGTGCCGGACGTAGAAAAATTAGAGAAAATGAAGTACAAATTATAGAAAAATTGACTAGACCACGCTTGCGCCACTCGTGCTCCAAGAATCGCCCAGTCCGATTCTACGTCATCGACTCTCGCAGCAACAGTTGCCCATGCCAAAATTTAACCACTGAATACAGCTGAAATTATGTTTAGTGTCATTTTAATCAGAAAAATGCCACAAATAAGTGAAAGTTCCAAAAAAAAATAATGAAAAATAAAGAAGTTTTGTAATTGGATTAGTAGTGGTTCACAATACAGTATCGGATTACGCGACACGTTGGTCTCGCGGGGTATGTCCCTCAGTGGAAGGGGTAGGCGAAGGGACTTAGATCGTGGAGCTCAGAGAGAGCTAAATCGCGACTTTCCTGTATCATTACCCTGGTTTCAAGAACGAGTTCGTTTCACTCGCCACTTTGCACAATTGTTCTTGCGGCTGCTCGAACAAAGTGCTTATGTTTCCTCGAGAAAAGTCTTGGACGAAATGGTACGCGCGCCTCGATAAAAAGAATCGGTGAGTCTTCCTTATCGGGTGTATACTGTTGGCACAAGCCGAACCGGCGAAGGGCTAATTCGAAGCTGACGATAAGAGCTCGGCGTAGCGAGAGAGAGCCGGACAGAGACAGATAACCGCTTAGCCACGATAACGCTTATCGTACCGGTGTTTTCTATCTCCTTTTTCCAGCGAGCGACAGGTTCACTGCCGATGGATACTCGACTCGGTGATTCACGTCAACGTTTGTTTTATAATCTCTCCTGATCGTACTCTATTTTTTTCAGAGCCTTGTGTGCTTATTTGGTAACGAGATACCTGGCTGTCGTCGCCAACGATAGCGATAAGGGACGCAGAAAATTAATACACGACGTGTTAGATCCGACGCGATAGCAAACGGTAGTGGATACCTGCCTGTATATGGATCGCAGTTTCTACTTGTTGCGAACGCAGTCCGATACTTCTGAATGTTGAACTACATCTGGTTTTTGAACCCAAGTGGCGTTTACGAATGTGTACAAATACGTTCTTATCTTTTTAGAAATAGAAGCATTTAAAAATCAATAACCCGAATCCAAAATGGCTCCGTTTCGTAAATAATTGAGATTTTTAATTTACTTTGGTTCATAGCCACATTCACGCTGATTAGAATACTTCCCCCTATTTTTTGTTTTCGTTCAGAAGGATAAGAAAGTTGTAGCAACAGTGAACACATTTCTTAAAAAACGATTAACAACATATTTAAAAATCAATAACCCGAATTCAAAATGGCTCCATTTCATAAATAATCGATAATATTTTAATTCATAGCCACGTTAGAATACTTCGCGTCGTTTTTTGCTTTCAATCAGGAGGAATCATAGCAAACAGTGAACTTCTAAAAACAATTCTGATTATTTTTATTGAAAAAAATACAATTTGCGTAATTAATATACATATAGTGTGTCGGCAAAATTGTAATCCCATAAATTTTAATAGTTTTTCTGAGGAAAATTCCTGGAGATTGGTAACAGAAAGTCACTCGAAACCGGAATACCCCGTAATCTGTGCCGACGCGAGACACGAAAAATGAACGATGTCTGAGTACTATGAGAAGATAGCGATGACTTCTGGATCGCAGTTGACACTAACGATTCATGGGTCATAAGAATAGATATCGTTGGTCCAGAAGTGGTAAAAGTCGATGCAAACCGTTGCCTCCCTTGTTCACTTATGTAATACCATCAGTTGCATCAATAGTTAAAATTAGTTCTGATATATTATTCTGTTTTATAGAACTCTGTAAGTTCCTTCTTCGATGTTTTTCACAAATTCCCAGGCGCCATAAACCTATGTAGACGGAGTCTCTAATCTATGCGATATGAATTCCAGGAAGAAGGTTTAACGTTCTCATTGTTACAAACTGTGTATTAAATGTGCATCGTTGAACGTCAACGAAGATGCCAAGTTCATGATCGAGATTGGCATCTCTTGTTACAGCATATACAGCAGAGCACAAAGATAGTTTTGCGCGCTTATATCCGGCAATTCCTCGACCCTCGGACGACTAAGAAGGGTCGTAAATTAATTAATTAATTGCTGCGTTTACAAAGAAAATTATCGGACAATCAAGTTCAGAGTATTTACACTGTATCGTTTAGGCCGAACATTTTCTTCTTCCCATATTATTGGTGCGCGCACGGTGCACAATACACTTTGCATAAGTAACAAGTTTCAATTAACCATTAAACCCAGGGGCGTCGTTCGTTATCCCCCTCTATCATAGCTACGACCATAATCCCCGGCGGAGCACCGTTTAACAGAACGGTTTAACATACAAAGGACACCGTGGCGAGTCGATCTCACGGTTTTATGCGAAACGGCGAGACGTCCGAGACGTCCAAGAGGCTGGGATCGCCGCGACGCGACCATAATTGCGGATAATTGCCACGGTGGAAATTTCACGCGATCGTCCGAATGGAATATACAGCTTGACGTGATGCTATCGTAATTGGGATGCCTCGCAATAATGCAAAGCATCGCGTTGGATTATGGGAAGGTGCGCGAGGACGCGGGAAACCGTTTAGCATACAATGATTGCGAATGGGGAAAAAATAATTCGCCGAACGCCGGGTAATTAGGCGAGATATTTTTCTATCGAACGCCTCGGCGCTTCGTATCCAGACTTCTTCGACTATTTCCTACTGCAGAGTGTTTCCGTTTAAATGGAATATACTGCCATGCTGAAACTACTTTTTACGTGCGCGAAGGCGTTTCGAAGATTTCAATGTCACCTTGATTTCTTTTTAACGGTAACACCTACTCTGTGTATCGTCAATCGATAGAGTATCGAATTCCGCGTAAAAATGTATTGACCTTCGTACGGCCTTGCTCTAACAGTTAACGAGATACTATCAACCGTGTGGGCGTTGCGTATCCAGACTTTTCCGACTGTTTCGTACCGCAGACTATTTCCATTTAACCCCTTGCCGTATTTTAACGAGTCAGACTCCTGATGAAGATTTTAAACAAAGTTTAACAAATACGAATGTTACGCTTTTCTTTTTAGATGAAATAAAATTTGATTTGCTTGTAATCAATATTTCAGCATTAAAATCAATGTAGCAATACAAAAAATATATGTATTCTTTTCTCTTCTACGACATTTTTGGGGATGAAGATGTTTTAATCACCGTAACCGTAAAGAAAATGGTACGGCAAGGGATTAAGGGGGTATTCTAGTCTAGACTTTCACTTCTCTGGTCTTTTTTACAAAAAAAGTACAAGTTTCTTAATATCGACATTTCGCGTACATATTTATTTATATTCTACGAATATTCACAATTTTTTTAAAGTGAAGATGATAAAAACTGACGAAGCTACATGTCGTTAAACAAGGTGTGTTTAAACAAAGGTGTCCTACTGGCTGATACGATTCCGATCGTTCTGCTTATCTGAAATGAAAAAATCAAAAGGATTCTTGATCGGTATGATTGTGATTATGGTGTGAACCGGAATGAAAGAAAAAGAGTGAAAATTTACAAAATGGCGGTACTTTGAATTTTGAATATCGATTTTTTTGACTTTTTTTCATGTTTAGCGAGCTATAAAAAAAAATAAGAAAAATTTTTTTCTTCATTCTTCGTGTCAGCCAGTAGGACAAATTTTTTAAACGAATTTTGTTCAACGACATGTAATTTGGTCAGTTTTGATCATTTTCACTTTAAGAAAATTGAGAAAACATTCCTAGAATATAAATAAATATGTATGCAAAGTGCCGATATTAAGAAACTTATATTCTTTTTGTAAAAAATTCGCCAAAAAGACCAGAAAAATGAAAGTCTAGACTAGAATACCCCCTTAAATGAAATATACCTGGCGCGGATAAAATCTCCGAGAAATGCAAGCCCCGTCATGCTGAAGTGGCGGGGGAAAATGCGTGCGCCTGGCATAGAGGATTGGTTAACAGATGCATTAGTTAACTGGAAGCACCAGACGCAATAAATGTCTCGGTAACGTTCATCGAGATAGCAGGAGCCGGGTGAATCAGACGGTGGTGGGCTTCAGATTTTGTCCCGATGAGTAATCCGCTGTTCCGGAACGTATACAGGGTGCTCGACTACAGGTGGGAGAAAATATAAGGGGCGGTTCTCTGTGAAAATACATGATGAAAATGAAGAATGAAAAAATTGCGATTTCGGGTTAATTTATTTAGTTATTAACGATTAAAATTGCGCCTAAAATGCTGCAAACCGATCAACAAAGACGTACGTTGCGTATGTCATAGATGTACGTGACGAATACAGTCGGAAAGCAAGTTAACGATTCATGATATGTATGCATAAATGAGTAAATGAACAAATCTGTTAGGAAACATCTATTATAATTATTAAAGGCTAAAGATGCGTGATGTTCCTGCATCCACAAATCGTTAACTTACTTTCTGACTCAACTGTACACGCTTACCTATGTACTATGACGTAAGTAAAGTATATCTTTGTTGATCGGGTCGCAGCATTTTAGGCAGATTTTTAATTGTCAATAACTAACTTCGTGAAATCATCTGACGTAACTTTTTCCTTTGCGAATATGTTCTCCGCGGCTTTGTTAAGATGTTATTAACGAAAAACACGGCTCAATCAGGGTGTGGCTACAGGTTCCGTTGGGCGTGACGTCAATGGTGTCAATGGCAGAGGCGGAGCTCTCCGCTGTAGCCGCGCTCTGACTGGTCCATATTTTTCGTAAATAACTCCTTAACAAAGCCTCGGAGAATATTTTCGCAAACGAAAAAGTTAATTGAAATGGCCTCGGGAGTCGTCCGTTTGAAGGAGGTACATTTTTGGGACACCCGATACGGTTCGTTTCATTCCGTGTGGAAAATGTGGTCGAAGATGTTGATAAGCCTCAGACGCGTAGATATTTCGGCGAAGGGGTCGTTCAGCCCATGTGAAAGCAACAGTGACTTTCGATCATGAGGACATGCCCGGTTCTACGCTCGCACGCGTGTATAGCATCGGCGCGATCTCTGTTGCTGACGTCAATCCTTTCCCAGGACAAAGCTCCTGCCGCCGCGCCACGCCATACCACGGCATACCGTAGCGAGGGGTGCGTTTATGTATCCCGGAACACAGTCGGGGGCTGTACGACGCCGCCGGGCGACGAGACGCTTCTCAAACTCTCCCAACAAAACATTCGTTCGTCGGCCCCCATAGTACTACCAACTTCTCCCTGTCCTCTGGCATCCATTGCTTTTCCTCTCGTTTCGATCCTCCTTTTTTGCTTCAACCCCTTGCTCCTTCTTTCACGTTTCCCGGAAACGCATTGTCAGAAATGTACCGTCGTAAACGCGATAATTTCTGGCGACCGTGCGGAATAAACGGCGAATGAACGTCGTTGAACTTATTCCCAAAGTGTCTGTCAATGAAATAGAATTTCGGACGAAAAATATAGCATAGAAGAGTGAGGATTGAGATGATGTTGAGCATCGCGTCGAAAAATCCAGCGAATCCGAAAACATTTGATCGGAGGAGATTCAGCGAAGGAGGGTGCGCCTTTTTATCCTAGCAACACGGGAGGGAGCCGAGCGAGCGTCGAGACGCTTTTCAGACTGTCGCAATAAAACGTCCGCCAACCCCTGTCCAACACAACCAAACCAACGTTCCCCAAGAATATCGTCGTATTTGCATGAGGACGCCGTTTACCCGAGCAAAATGTCTTCCGATGAGCGGAAGATTTAACAATCTTTTACGATTACAGTATTTAGAATCTCTTTGTCGTTAATTTCCCAGGAGAACATTTATATCGAATGTACATCTATTGTACAGGGTGAGACAATAGCTTGGATTGGATGGGAAAATGTTGTGGTGCAAACACTTTTTATGTGCGCGAAGGTGTTTCGGGGATTTCAAGGTCACCTTGATTTCTTTAAAAGGAAAAATGTGTAAAAATCTATTGACTTTCTTTTTAGGTCAATACATTTTTACGCATAATTCGATCCTCTATCGATTCATGATGAAAAAGTAGGACTTTCTATTTAAAGAATTGAAGGTGACTTTGAAATCTCGGGAACGCCTTCCTACACATAAAAAAGGTAACATCACAATATTTCCTCCTATATACCGTGCAACTTTTGTATATATCATTTTTTATATTATTACAAGTGAAATATTCAAGGTGGACAAAGTTAATGGCCCACCCCGTATATTGACGACAACAAAATAGAATTTGTTTTCGGTTTAAAGGAAATTAACCTTTTGCGAACGAGTGTTGCCTTATTAGCGATATCAGGTCGACATATCTAATTCCTACAACTAACAAAAAACAACTACAAAAAAATGATTTAATGGCTATAACGTCTTTATTATTGTCAATTGTACACACCGGCTGATAGTTAAAACCTTTATGTATTATCCACTCATGGTAATACCAAACTCACATCGATCCGTCCCTATAAAAATCGTCCTGATCGGTCGATACCATTAATACGATGTTCATTTCATTAAAACATTCACGGCATTATACACAAGAATGATTTCAATAACAAAGGATCACTCTATTACTTCCTTTCTTCGTAATATTTTAGACTTCAATATGCAATTTCGTTGTTTGAGGGAAATATTTTTAATGCTAAGAAATCCTCGTTAAAAATATACACGTATAATATTTAGCAGATTCTGTCCGAAATCTTCATCACGAGTCTGACGCAATATTACAATTGAACGGGTTCACATAGTTCCGGACTCTTTTCTGGAAGGATTGGCTTGTTTTGAGATTATTCGAGCACCAGATTATAAAAGTATAACGTTCGCAGATACTCGAAGGTCAAGACCGACGAACGAGCTCACGGACGGCTGGCAGACGTTCTCCCCGACAAAAAGCGAATTTTCCTAGGAGTTTCCGCGAGCCGGCTGCTTTTCCAAGAGACTTTCTCTTCCCTTGTTCAGACCTGTACTCCGTTCCTCTGTCCTCGTTAGAGTTAGGTGGAAGAACGACGCGTGAACAAGGTCTCTCCCGCGTACGTTGCCCTGGCTGTTCACGATTTGTTGCTCCGTTAATTAGATCGTCTGCAACCGTCGCGTCGCCGTCGCCTCGTCGCGATCTCTTGCTGCCGAGGAGTATTTTTCGACGTGCAACACAGACGCTTTGATTCGTTCGCTCATTGACTTGAGGCGTTACCCGAATCAAGAAATCATTGGCAAATCCAGCAAACCAATTCGAGCTCGAGCGATATCGACGATAGCAAAAGAACTGGTTTTGCAAATACTGTACCATGAAAACATTATTAATCGCTTGCACTAGAACATCGAGTCTGATTAGGGTTACTCAGCGTTTTTGAGAAAATCGAGTTTAAAGATTCGTCGGGTCCGCATATGCAGGAAGTAGAATTAGTTGGTCATGGTCAGACGATTCATGTGGAATGGCGCGCATATTCAGTGCGCCACAAAAATGTTGTTCCCCGTTTGCAACTTGTTTCTGCATGTAGAATCATCCCCTGTCCGGTTGTACTACCCTGTATAACGATTGGAGAATACATAGGCAATAGATATACAGGGTGTCCCGTAACTGGTGGTACAACCGAGCAGTGGGTGATTCTACATGAAAAACTGAGTCGAAAATATAGAATAAAATTTTTTTATACAAGGCTTTGTTTTCGAGAAAAATTAGTGAAAAATTTGTCATCGTTAGATTTTTATTTATCGGGTCAGGTGAAATCGTTTGTGTATCGTGATGACATAACGAGCATCGAACAATTACAACAAAAAATTGTGATAGCGTTTGAACACTCAAAGCAACATAATAATTACAAATTACAACAAGTTCGAAGGAATTTAATACGAAGAGCACAATAATGTCTACAACAACGTGGACTGCATTTCCAGCAATTTATAAATTAAACTAATTCCTCCATTCTAGCATTCTAGCATCCTAATTCTACCATTGTAGCCTCGACCTTCGATTTATTCGATATATACAAACCTCGAAAAAAAAAGGTTGAGGTAACTCAGAATAAAGTCCGTTGACCCGCAAGTAAGCCGAGTGCACGCACACTAGACAAATTTTCAAACTTATTTTTCTCGAAAACAAAGCCTTGTATCAAAAAATTTTATTCTATATTTTCGACTCAGTTTTTCATGTAGAATCACCCTCTGCTCGGTTGTACCACCAGTTACAGGACACCCTGTATATTTTCTTCTTCTTTTAAGAGATTATGCACAACAAAAAAGGTATGATCACTGTGACCATAAAATAAATTGCCGTGCAAAGGCAATATTTTGATTACTATTATCGAGAATCTGTATATTTGTCTCACAAACAAGAAGCCTACCGGCCAGGTTCCAGTAATGTGTGTATTGTGTACGCCGATAAAACAATATTTGCCTTGCCAGTGTGTACAAAAACTTGATTACTGTTGGTAGGGTCATTCCACGTGAAATCAGACACTTTTCAGAATACTGTTTCGGATATTGGTGAAAGTTGAATATGTTGTAGTCTTTAGTAACCTATGAACGAATCGCAAAAAAATTTTTCGATATCTTAAAAGTTGTTGATTCGACATACGTGTAAAGAAAAGTTTCACCCTTTTTTTTCATTAAATTATAAGTTTGGAACTAACAAATCGACGAAAATTAGTTTTTAGGAGCTTATAGTGAAACCATAAATTTTTTCACAATTTATTTTGCAATTGTTTTGAACAAGTGCTATGTTTTCGTAGCAGGGAGCTTTTTAAAAATTTGGAAAAATGAGGACAGTCCAAAGTGTCCCCTTTACAGACTTGTTTCTAAAAAAGCGGACAGTGTATAAAACGGGGACCCGACGGGCCCCGGGGTGTTCGTGACAAAAATCAGGACATTTAAACTAATCAATTTTCGACAAAAGTACCTTAACACTCATTTAATTAGTAAAAATATGTATATATAAAGGTAGACGTATAATATGCGCCTATGATTATTATGTGGGTGTGGGCGGGTATCCGAAAATTTTGTGCACCCGAGCCTTAGGTTGGGTCCGATCGGGACCCGAAAATTCGGGAAGCTCGAGTACTCGGAAATTTTGGATACCCGATGTCGAAGCGGGTCGGGTAGTGCCTGGGTTGGGTCGGGAAACAGAAAATCCGTGACTATCCGTACCCAAACAATATAGTATTCGGGTAGCGGACCCGACCCGGTTTTGACTTAGGGCATCCGAAATTTCCGGGTACCACGGTACTGCGTATTTGCGGATCCCGAGCCGAACCCGGGCAAAATACCTGACCCAACCGGAACCCAAATTTCCGGGTACACACTTAGTATATATAGAATATATGATCTAATAATAAAATATAATAGATCTGTTGGATTATTAGCAATATTAGTGCAACTGCCTGTGTGCAAAAATGAATTTACTTTAAATGAGAAACACTGTAACTTTCTCTTTTCTAAAATAACAGAATCCCCAGATGTCATCGGACCCCGTAGGCCTGGTATTTCTCGTACCTAAGGGTCAGGGTAATAGACGATGCAGCCTTGGGTTTTTCCGTTTTTTCAAGTAGGCAACAGATTTCTCTATTGCCTTGCAACGTTCTGTTCTTCCCTCACTTCGAGTCCGTTTTTCGTATAGTGAAGACGTCCTTCCGCACTTTTAATAAATCGTTATTCTGTTGATACGTTTGCGTCTCAGTTATTTAGACACCCATTTCCAACAAAATAAACAAAAACGTTGCATTGTAAATGTATGTAAGAAATAACAGATACATTCTACAAACTAAGATTACTTGATTACTATGTTTGAGCATTTAATACTGCGTTCGTTGCGACCCGCGTGTAATATTGGGTATCCACTTTTGGCCCACTGCAGTCCACGGATTACTCATCATTGGATTACAACACCGGGCGTTCCAATTGGTTTGTTTCATTGACGAATCAGGCAACGAGGAATAATATCGAAGAGAAAATAGGAGACAACATTCGAATGCTTTGTCGACGGGTTGGCACCCTTGAATTTTTCGGAAAGGAGCATTCGGTCGGAGGCGGCGAGGCTCGCCGATCAAAACGGGAACCACGACATGCGAGTCGTCAGAAATACGAGACCTTTCGGCCGGCGAAAATAGAACCCGAAACACGTTCGTCTTCTTTCCGACTTTTCCGGACTCTATGCAGTCGAAGTTACTTCTAAACGTAGCGCAGAGAGCACAGCCGTCGGCCCGCCACTCGAGGCAATTAAATGCGGAACATGATTCACGGGACACGGGAGGATCTACGAGATCGTGATGCAACGACTCTTTCTACGCGCGGATACTCGAGCCGCGCGTCACAGATTGCGGAGCAACGTCGTCGATCTCTTTGCGGGAAACAGAGAGAAGGCATTTGCGACACTCGTGTCAACAGCCTGCCGCCGACAACGTCAATGGGACGAGCAGTGTATTTCCGTGTTGATGAAAACAACCGTTTACCCAGTGACTACTTCCAAGCGAAAATTGCGCCGCGAACGGCTGCGCTTCTTTGTATTCGACCACTGCTGTGACACGATGCCGGACAAAATGAGAAAATACTATACACATTTACAGTATGAATATACCGGCACGTACCAAAATATACTGTAATATACTACAATATACCAAAATATCCGAAATTTCCGGGTACCCGAGTATCATGAATGTTCGGGCCCGAAGCCGGGGAAAATACCCGATCCGAACCCGAATTTTTCTGGTACCTGCCCATCCCTAGTGCCGAACGCATACATTCCGTATCTACGTGGACAGTACGATCGATTTTTATCTCGAGATTGTATACAGTGATGGGGTCTGAAACACTTCGAATCGGTTCGATCCAATATTTACGACGAAAAATTCGAATCACTTCCAGCACAAGTCGTAGGTCAGAATCCTTGAAAGTCTTGAAAGATTAAAAGTTTTTTGCCATTACTATCCCGTAAACTAAAGCTGACCGCCAAAAACTTTAAACGCAGATGTGACAACATATTTCAAGATCATTGAAATTGGAGAGGAAACCTTGAAAGCCTTGATCAACACGTTCAAAAGTTTCAAGAATTTCTGAATGGATATCGAATTGTAGTCCGCGTGAAATTAGGGGGGGGGGGGGGGGTTAAAGTCATCTATTGCCGGTTTCGAATTTTTTTAGAAATTACAAGCCTTCGAAATTTGTGATTTTTGACCATTTTGGCGAAAATAGGCCGCACTTCCGAATTTTTATCTCAGCAACTGTTTGTCCGATTGAGCTATATTTTGTTCGTTTTACTCGAAAAAGATTGGGCTATTATAGAATAATTTTTTCATCCTCGAGAATTAACTTTATAATATCGAAAAATGTAAACAAATTTTTTTTTACGTTTTTTTCAAATTTGGACAGTAATGTAAATTTTGTCAACGAGCATTGCCTCGCTGAAAATACCGGTTCTCGTTCGATCACCAAAGTTAAACTGCGTAGGACGGGATCCGCACCTAGGATGGGTGATCGCTCGGTAAAAAGCCGGGAAGTGACCCTCTGGGTGCGTTTCATGTGTTGTTGGCAAAAAATAGGTGGTTCGGAACCCACCTTAATAAAAAGTAGGTCCCGCTGAAATTGGAAATTAGGCGATAGTTGAGGATTGGTAAAGGGAGATGTGGTGGAATGGACCAAATATCATTACATACAGTAATGTAAATTTTGAAAAAAATATGGTTATATTCCCTGAAGTTTTCTTTTCAAAATAAGTCATTGAACAAAATGGCGTCACAATGTGCTGGACAAGGACGCGGTGTACCCACGTTTCAGGTAGATTGCGACGCAAGAAGTGTATTTTAGCTGGTGCCAGTGGAACACACTCTGTTTGTGTTTGTGTTATATATCAGAATGTAAAATTAATGTTGTTTGCGATTAAAACAGCAGTAGCTGCACGTCACATAGATTCAAACATTGTTAGTATAACAGACTTTAAACTCATTTTAAAATCTTTAATGTATAAGCAACCGAAAATGCCATTTACGAAAATGTAATTCTTGCCCGGTTTTAATTTTATCCGTTCAGAATTTGAAAAATTTTTTGATGATAATAATATTACAGAAGTCAGTTTTAAAAGTTGGACCAGTATCGATAGATCTTCCTTGGAGACATTTACATGTTCTATCGATGACTTCATAGACCGTCTCGCAGATAAAATTCCGATTTTGCAGACACATGATTATATCGCTAGAGCGCAGAGTTTATACTGAATACAGACAAAAGAGTTGCTGGATCATGGAGAATTTGTTGTCATAGGCGACTTTTCGGAAAATTATAGTTTCGTTATACAGGATGAAGTGCAAAATTACAATTGGAGTAATAAACAAGTCACTTTTCATCCTTTCGTTATATATACAAAAGAACATAGTCATAATTTTGTCATAATTTCTATAAGTTTAAACATAATACAGCTGCCGTTCATATTTTTGAAAAAAAGTTAATAGATTACCTTAAACATATATATGCAGCAAAAATAAAAAAGATTATATATATTATATATATATACTTTTCTCACGGGGCGGCTACGTAATATAAAAGCAAAAAGAATTTCATTAATTTAACAGATCATTTTAACTATTTCGGTGTTCCTGCAGAATGGCATTTTTTTGCAACGGTTCATGATAAAAAAATTCGAAACCGGCAAAATGATGACTTAAACCCCCCTCCCCCCTAATTTCATATGGACTACAACATATTTCATTTAGAGCAAAATCGTCCCGTGACGATTGATTGAAAGCTTGCAAGACAGTGTATTGAAATGCCCATCACTAATTGCGTATCGTGATTCAATTTTTGTTTCGGTGGCTGATTTTCGTATATCTTTCTAGATTCTAGTTAGACGCGCTGCATGTTGATAGGGTTGCGCGATGCTCGGAAAATCTTCGTACGACTGCCCCATACAGCGTGCAACGCACGGCAGAGGAGGGACTCGCATAAATTTATCGCATCGCGTCAAATTGCAGGGAGGTTTCGCGTACCGCGGAATTACGCCAGCGTGACCCTAATTATTTTTTTCCAGGTTGCTAGTTTGGCTGAATGCGCGAATAGAGTACTCGAGCTGCTGTGTCGGCGTCGGTTGGTTACGAGGCCGACGCGATGGTGTACACTGTACACACGGTCGCCGCAATAATAATTGCAACGATGACGAGAGAAATGCCCGTGCACGCAACGCCTACGCTCTCGTGAGAAAAAGAAAGAACGACGCGCGTATGTCTTCTTTCATAGTCAACTACGAAGCGTTCCTACGAATGCTTGAACGTATCGGTGAGTTTTACCTCGATACGTTCTCCGTCGCGTCGGCGCAAGCGAAGAATGTTTCGACGGAACCCACAAATTCAGCCTCGAAACCACGGTTGCATATGAAATATTGGATTTTAGAATGCAAATGTTACGAAACGTTTCGATCAAGAAATACTATCACCGTACATATGTCTACGTACAAGTTTATTATACAGGGTGGAGCAATAACTTTGTCTACCTTGAATATTCCCGTTACTCGTAATAATAAATTTGGAGCTATAAAACTGATCCTTAGAATCCCGTTTTCGATTTTAATTCAGATGTCTAATTTTACTTGATAAACAAATTTTATTTTCAACGTCAATCGATGCGATTGTCGCGCATTCTTTTTGTACGCGTGAAACATCAACATATCGACGACAGCAGTACGCGAATTTTGATAAAAATATGATGATTAATCGATGTGTATTACATGGTAAGAGAAACTTCAACGACATGATAACATAGAGAACAAAGAACTGGAATGACCAAAAAATACAATGAAAAATCTTGAAATTCATTGACAGAATAGTTTCGTTACAATAGCGCTTACATTTATCAATAAATCTATTCGTATAGAAGTTGCGTTTGTTCAACGTTGCTGGTTAAAGTCGGATATGTCGGATTCCATATGCAACAGACCTAATACATAGAATCGGTCGGTGCACGCGACGCGACACGACGCGTAGGAAATTCGCCATCCCCATTGTGTGCGATCATTATACCGCGGCGACGGCGGCGGCACGGCATCGATACTTACGAGTCAACAGCGCAGACTGAAAATATCGATTGTCTAGAATTGGGCCTGCCGGTCACGTTTCAATGACAATACAAAAATGGGACGGTCATTCGATAAGGAGCCGCGCACGATACCATCAAGCGAGACACATCCTCCTGCGGCCTGGATCGATTCGGTTTCGATTTTAACGAATTTTCGAAAATCACGCTGCCACGACGTACGGTGGTTTGAAAAAGCCCGATTCAGTGATTCAGATTCACAAATATAAAGATACCGTTGTATTATCTTCAATCTATTAAACATTTTAAGAAGGGATATTTTCTATTTCACTCGAATTTGTTGTAATTCACATAGAAAAATGTTATTTTTAATGTTAAATACTAGGTAGGTGTTCCTGATTCCTCAACATTTTTCATTTCTCGAAAAATGAGGCTATATTCTTGAGAATTTTTAATACAATAAAAAAATATTGGAAAACTTATAATATTTGGAATATCGTCGATAATATTTATCGAAAGCGCAAAAAACTTTAACTCAATGTTTATTCCTGTCCACTATGTACATAACTTTAAAAACAAGGAAAAATAAACGTTTAATATAACCGAAAAAATTTATTTAAAACCAAACTTTTGTAAAGTGAAACATTACGTTTTTGTTTTCAAAGGACTTCTTAAAAAGCATAATTATCAGACAATCTACTCCATTTTTTTTGTAGCAAAATCTGTAGCTGTAGAAAAATTTCTTTCATTTTGTGTGGATGTTGGCTTTATTGTATGTAGAACATCCAAAAGTTGCTGCAGATTGAGTGTCCTTTTTCCAGTGGACTCAAATATCTGGAATTCCTTTGTTAGAGTCCGGAATTTATTTTCTTCTGACGCTAAACTCTTGACACTAAATTCTTTAAGGCTATCTGCAATTTCTAATTCCAACTGTTTTTTCAGTGATAGTTCCTTATTCTGTGAATCTGAAAGTTTTTCACTATTTTCATAAAAATCATTATCATTGTTATATTTTCCGAGAAGCCTGCTGAGAGTTTGTTTTGCCATTTTATACATATCGGCCTTGGATGTTAATTACAATAAATTATCACATTGCAAACATGCATACGTAGGCATCAATATGCTGCTTGTAGATATGCTTATACGTACGCGATTGATTAGTCTAATATGCAATTTGAAATAAATGAGATTGATAATAATTTTCGTTGATTTAAATTTCTCGAGAAATACTGTAATTTCTCGAGAAATGAGAAATAACCAATTATAAAATTTCTCGAGAAATTCTCGAGAAGGAACACTAATACTAGGTAAGTAACCCCAACGTATCAATTAATGTGATTAAACATTATGTAACGCGTATAATGTATCTAATGTTATATAAATAATGAAGAACACTTCAGCTTTATTAGAGAAAAAAGAATTATCACTATGTCTTTGTTCGTTAAAAAGTTATAGATTTTTGGCGATTGAATCGGGCTTTTCGCTCCACTACGCGATGAATCGTTTTCTGTACAATTCTATAGACGGGCGGACTCGTTGATTACAGGCGAGCCGGAGGCTCCGAAATAACAGCGCGCGAAGTAAATAGACCAGAAAATACGAGAAACCGTTGATCACCGGGAAAGAACGCGAATGCTACAAATTATCGTATTCCGTAGCGTCGCATTCGGTGGATGCGCCGAAATACCGTTCTAATCTCTATTCTTGGTGCACGCCTCCCACATTGCGCCGACAAAAATGTAGCGCGTCGAGTGTAGTATACTCGCTGGGGACACGCGCGGTTCGTCTCTTGTTTTTTTTTTCGGAAAAAAGCGGACGTTCAATCCCAGCTGGTGAGAAACTCGTTTGATTCTGTCTTCGTCGAATGATCAATGCCGTCAGTCTCCGACGCGGGCATGCAACTGGACGCGTAAATGACTAATGACTTACACAAGCCGGAGCGCATTATCTTTACCTTGAGTCACGGGATCTTTTTGTCTCGCAAGCTTGCTTGCCAGTGTCTCCGCCGAGTTAATAATCCTCGGGAATGACTGGCTCGGCATTGAAAAATTCCTGATTCACGGAATTCGCTCGATTGCTGATTTATACGTTCAACAGGGAGACATTATCATCGACGGAAATTAAACTGCCGCGGCAAATCGTTAATTCGTGGTTTATGTAGTTTTCTTCGAATAAGTTGAATATACGTAACGATACAGCGAATAACCATTAAAACGATAATTTTGTTCATATTGCACCATACGATCTGAACTTTTTTGAGAAGTTAGACCAATTAGTTTGCTACACGGTGTGAAAAGAAATTTTCTCAAAAATTGCATGTGGTCGGAATTGTAGAGAAAATACTAAAAGTTACCATTTTACAACTTTTTTATGTGGGTCTATATAGAAAATTTTAAAAATACGTTTTCTAGATCTGTGTCAATTATATGCATTGTGAAAGTTTCATCGAAATCCGTTGATGCGAGAAAAAACGTCAGCCATGGAAAGATATAAGACATAATTCTTCGATTGATTACAGTTGGAGGCCGAAAATCGTGAAAAACTGCAATTTTTACAATCTTTAGACGTTTGTAGCTCATTGCAACGTTGACCGTTTTTTATAATTTTATTTTTTAATTTAATTGATACGGATCTACGAATCCTGTTTTCTAAATTTTCTATGTTTTTATTTTATTTTACTTTTACTATTTTCTCTATAATTTCGACAACTGCAATTTTTTCAAAAATTCTTTTCACGTTACATAACAAACCAATTGTTCTAACTACTCAGAAAAATCCAAGTTATACGGTCCAATATTGAAAAAGTTATCGTTTTTTTTTCAAAGTGTCCGAATATTAGTGAGACTCACTGTAAATATTTTGCAGTAAATAAATTTGTATAATTCAGTGAGAATGTAATGCAAATAAAATTCTCAATCATTCTCACATTTTTATAATATCAGGATTTGAAATAAACATTCTTCGTGAAAGATAAAAATGAGACCATTTTTCTTCTATCTCGATTATCAAAGGACTGTTGTTTATATGATTGTACATTCTTTATATTGCTTTAGATTGCGTAGGGGAAAGTTTTATTATTATTTAAATACGTACTTCGATACAATAAATATATAAAAAGAAGCTTTTCTTGCTTTTTTAAGAAGAATATCAAGCTCTCGCCATTACGTACATCAAAGTAAAGGAGGAGCTCATTACCGCAGCACAAAAATCGCTATGAATGTCCCTAATATTACGGTGTGAATTTCAACAACGATGAGAAACAAGGTTCACTTCAGCCTAACGTTTTATGTTAGGTACCTATTCGATACACGTAAGTAGGCGAGATACGACTCTAGATAAAGAGTATTACATATAAAATAAGAAGATATAACAAAAATTCCATCGAAAAATAATGAAAAAAAATAGTAACAAAAATAAAAAACCAAGTAAAGTGCACGAAAGAATTTGCTTATTGAACTGAAAACTTAAGAAACAAAGAGAGAATGTGGATTTTAAGAAATAAAATGTAAGAAGAATTGAGAAAGACAAAGGCGTTTACATTGTAAATGTAATTGTAAAATCTTGTAAACATTTGCTCTTGATTTAAAAGATAATAAATATTACTCAAATATTTGTTAAAAGAATGTATCTAGTCATTCATGCGAGATTATACTACGGTGTTGAAATTAATAAAAGGTTTGTTCGTTTGAAATATAATAAATAAAAAAATTATTTGTTACTGTACTCAGGATGTATGTAAATTAATGCCTACATACGTAGTTTGTTTCCGTACGCTTGTATATTTCTAATCCGCAGTAATGGGTACACAGTAATTGTTACATGTCTCTTCTGCGTTAATACGTAAAAAATGTTATCGATGTAATCTTTAAATATTTTCTTATGTTGCATTAGGTTTTGAGGACCACTAATTTTTTGTTTTCTATTCAGAACACATCATTCATCCTTAAAATGCTTGCATATGTTATTACTTCATGATAAGTTAAGAATAATATTAACCCTTTGCGGTCGAAGTCACCTGACGAGCGTGCGTTGCTGTGAACGAGACGTATTGGCGCACGCAGTTGAAAAAATATATACGTTAAACGGTTGCGTTATAAAAACTAAAACTTTATTTAAATAAAAAAAATTTTTTTATTGCGTATAGCGTTATCGTTATCGCGTATAGCAGACGAAATTTGTAATTAATTTGCATTTCGAGGAACTTTGTTGTGTTTTCAAAATTTTTTGAAAAAAAAATTTTTTGTTGGCTATTTGTCGACACTCGTCCGCAATGGGAAAAAGATTTGGGCGGCTATTTGCCGACACTCGTCTAGGGCTGTTACTTTCCTTCGAAGGTCGAACATTTCGAAGATTTCGAACCTTCGAAGCTTCGAATTTCGAACCTCCCCGAAGATTCGTAGTAAATTATTAGAAGATTAAAAAAACGGAGTTTTGAAGCTTTAAACTTCGAAATTTCGCTGTTAAGTTATATGTATTTGATACAATTACAGTGAGTGTAGAAAGTGATTGGACACTCGTACATTTCGAAAACAATACGCCCTCACAGAAAAATTCCACAAAAAATTGACTATTTGCTGGTGTATTTCACAAGTTAACCAAGACATTTTTTTTTTGTATTGCATCTAATCTATATATTTCTCAGAATATACATATTCTGTGTTAATATACATATTCTATAAATATATTCATTGTTAAGAGAAAAATTGTTAATAAACAACAATTTTACAAAGTTTTGATTGAAATTTATGATTGTACGAATAGTTTTTATACCCATTGTAAGTCCTAATTCTTCTGCAACTCCCTACCAAAGCGCGGAATTTATAAATTGTGCAACGCCTACTGACTCCGTGATTAAATTTCCTCATGAAATCCGTAAGACGCTGCACAAAGATCGCTTGTTCAAGAACCTTTCCCCGAAACTGTACAATAAATAAATTTAAAATAACTGTGTTTATCTTCTGTCAAATTTTTTATTAATATTATAATTTATAAAAATCATAACATGATATGAAACTCGTAAGTTACAACTTCATACGTTTCGAAGAGTTCGAAACTTCGTGCACTTCGAAGTTCCCTTCGCTCCTTCGAATCCTTCGAATCTTCGAAGAGTCGAAGCTTTGGAAAAGTAACAGCCCTACACTCGTCCGCAAAGGGCTAAAATAAAGTAGGATCGAAGCATGATACCGCAGTAATCGGCACAGTTACCCTATCAGTGCAGCGTGCTCGGTAGGCGAATGGAAACGGCATCGGTAATTACGACGATGGCTCGCTTTGAGCGGAACTCTTAACCGGTTATCGATGGAACGCGTCCGTTAATAGACCAATGTCCCGCGACGTTGTTTTTCATTCGTTTTTACCACGTCGTACGCGGACGAACAAATTCATCGAATCCTTTCTCTATCGTCCGGATAGCAGAGCTACCCATAATCGCGTATTACGTAACACGATCTCAGAAAGGTAGGGATAAGCTCGAAGCGCGATTGGCGATACTGCACCGCGAATATAGACTGGGGTTGCAGTGATAATAATGCCTCGCGAGATTAGTAAACCGGTGGCGTCGGTAAGTTGTGCAGATATCGAGTTTCTCGAAAAGTGATTACGAGATTACGCCTGGGATTCAATTGGCTCTTCCTTCCGGGTACCTATCGTTCACCGTCATATCTTTTTCAAGTTTCATCGAACAAAAGATGTTATCGAGTCATCGCAAATTCTACTGACAAATTACGACTGATAAGGCGATGCGCAGTTTTTAGCTGGTGCCGCCTCTAATTCTCAAAAATAATAGGCTGAGTCAGCTGAGATTAATGATCGAGGGTACACGCGTATCTACTTACTTCGTTCTCGACGATGGAAACAAGTTTTACGAGCAACAATAATATTCAGTTCAAAAGGGCAAACGCCACCGGGCGAGAATCTTTTGTTCACGTTTATCAAGCAGACATAAATAAAAGGAACGTGATGGATTTCTTAATTGCGATCCGCGGATGCACGGCAGTGTCGGTAGTGGAACGTGTGTACTCGACGAAATAATAAGACGTTTCATACGTTTATAAATTGTGGACATTTAACGCTAAACCTACTATAACCGGTCAAATTGACCGGTTCCGGATTTTTTATTTTGACAATTATTGTGATAATAAAAATGATTTCATATTAATGAATTTATTAATCATTATTATGATTGTATAGGTATCTTTAGTAGAGAACGTATTACGGCTGCTCTGTAACTTGAGGGACTTCTTTTTTTCCACTAAAATTTCATTAATTCCGTTCATTTCTTCGAGAAAACTGTAGATATCGAAATTTCGAGGCAAGAGGTTCACTGGTTCAAAAGTTATAAACGCTAAAATTGCCTATTTAATATTTTTCTGAGAGGCTTTAATACTGATTTTGACAGACGGGGATACCGCCATGTTCGTTGCTTCAGTTATGCGCGTACTTGATTGCGTAGTGGTAAACACAGAATGGCGTTAGGGCTGGGTGAAATAGTGAATTTTAGAGCTTATAACTTTTGAACCAGTGAACTTCTTGCCTCGAAATTTCGATATCTACAGCTTTCTCGAAGAAATTAACAGAATTAGTGAAGTTTTAGTGGAGAAAAAGAGGTCCCCTAATTACATACCACACCGCATTACGTAGGAGCCGCACAAAGTCCAAATAAAATCAATATTGTGAATTTTATAAGGGGATAAGTACCAGTTACTTTTTAGTAGGTTTAGGGTTAAAGGTAGAAAATGTTTGCACACCATGTATGTAAATTTAATTCTTCATGTTGTAGATACTTAATTGTGTACACAACAAAAGATCAGGAGCGTGACTGTTCCAGTAGCCAGCCATTATTGATACACTATTTTCATTTAACACTAAACCTACGCAGCACTAAAAGCGAATAAAATGTTTTAGTTTATAAAAATTACAAGGCTCTATTTATATTTAAATTTTGTGCAATTTTTCTTCCAATATGTGCTTCAATAAAAAAAATCTATCGAATCAATTTCCATGTAAGTAACTTTATAATTTCAATACTTATAAAATAGAAAAATATAAAACCAATCATTTGACCGGCAGTGGTAGGTTTAGTGTTCAATCTACAGAAGTTTAGTAAATATTTCTTATTTTTAAGCGATCAATTTTCAGAGGAAGGACGATTGATTGGGTAAGGCTTGAAACAAGGCACATTTACCCTGTAATTGTTCATGTTCGCCATTATTGGAGACTGATACAAAATCGAGGTATCCGAGGAAAATATTCTTTGTATTTGGAAAAAATCCTCACCCGTGACAGATTAATACGTATCGACGCTCGCCTAACTGAACGGTTCTTACACTCGGCTACCATCGTAAGCATCCCCCTCCGACCGCGCGAGGGATGATAAAGGATCGTAAACATAATTCCCCCTCCGAGATTGTGTTCATGCCGCGCGGTAACGGGGAATAAAAAAAAAGTTCATGATTTTACTTTCACTTCAACACGAATTAAGCAGTTTGGCGTGTTACAACGTAGTATCGTAATTAATTTTCGAAACTAATCTCGACAGGAGCCGGTCGTTCCCTCTTCGATACTTTCCTCTTTCAATTTCACAGCGGCGCGGCGCAACGCTGCGAATCTTCGGAGAACTTTCGTTTTCACCCGCGTCGCGACTTTCTATTGTCTGTATAATTATTTCGGTTTTGACTCGCGAATATATCGCGACCGATCGAACAACGTTTTTTCCCCGAGGTGTAGAAAGCGTGAAAAACTCGGAGAGAATTCGATCTACGGGAACGACGATCGCGCCGAGGACGAATTCAAACGCAACAATCGGATGACCACTTCTCGATTGTCGTTGCCCGGGACACGTTCCAGTTTCTTCGCAACTTGCTTTCTCGTAATTTTCGACTCGACCGACCTCCCAACTTCATTGGTTTCCCCCTAATTCAATCATACAGTATTCCAGACCGCTGGATGTCGTTTTTTTTTAAACAACCCCTGACAAAAAGATCGCATTGAAAAATCGTAGGATTTTCTTAATTGAGCCAAACGAGTTGAGACTTCTTAGACATGTTAGAAGACTTGCTTAACGAGTAAACGGAAATTTCGAAAAATTGTTTGCCCCGTTTACCTTCGAGTAAAAATTTTCAACTTTTCTATCGGTGAAAATTTAAATAAACATTTCAAGATGATCGCATAAGGGTGAGAGTCGCAGATAGTCAATTATGTGATCATCTTGAAATGTTTATTGCTGCTAGCAACGTTAACCGATTTGGTTAATCGACGTGGATCTACAAAATGCGTTTTAAATTTTCATTGCAGGCACAGATGAAAAAATTTTTCTTCCCAATTCCGATCCTTAACCCCTTATCGTATTTTAACGAGTCAGACTCGTGATGAAGATTTTAAACAAAGTCTAACAAATACGAATGTTACGCCTTTCTTTTTAGATGAAAGAAAATTTCAGTTGCTTGTAATCAATGTTTCAGCATTAAAATCCATGATGCCATACAAAAAATATATATTGCCTTTTCTCTTCTACGACATTTTTGGGGATGCAGACGTTTTAATCGCTGTAACCGTAAAGAAAATGGTACGGCCAGGGGTTAACCCGTTTTGTTCTCAGTCGCGACGACGCACAGTAGGGTATTTGGCCGAAAAACCGGAAAAAAATATGTAGTGTTATTTATGGGCTCAGGGTCATAAAAAGTAGGTCGTTGGATTCGTCTTGACGCCAGCTATAACATTATGAAATAGAAAATGTATTTTAATGTTTAAAAAATCAAAATGATTTTT
This sequence comes from Lasioglossum leucozonium, assembly GCA_028454225.1. Taxonomy (NCBI): domain Eukaryota; kingdom Metazoa; phylum Arthropoda; class Insecta; order Hymenoptera; family Halictidae; genus Lasioglossum; species Lasioglossum leucozonium. The sequence goes on from CM052215.1 coordinate 2,496,104, forward strand.
ATTTTTTGTCCAAAAACAGTTTTTTTTCGAAATTTCAAGTATAGAATTTTGTACATGTTTAAATACCGTTCAACTTTTATTGGAAACATTTTGTCCTCAGATTATACGAAACTCTTAAAAAATCGTGATAATAGAGTGCTTCCACCGCACAGTGAGGTATTTACACTGGAAAGTCGGAAAAAATTACTTTTGCATGGAAACCATTTTCAAATGAGGTAGAATATAATTGTAATGCAGAATGTATATATAGAAATAACATTTTTATAAGAAAATATATAAATAACATTTTTCAATTAATAAAATCAATTTTCGTTAAGAGGTGTTCACTTCTATCTAAATTGTCTATACAATCGGAATCTGGACGAATCTGAAATAAATCTTTATTGAACTTTAATCACAAACCTTCACGGAATAAAGTGACACAAGAAAGAATACTGGGACGCACCCTGAACCATAACAAAATGATTAATGAAGTTTTGGAATTAGAAAAATAATGATCGATCTATTCAATATCATCAAATATTAATAACTATTAAAAAATATGTGGAGATGGAATCACAACTGTATTAAAGTGTAGCACATACTTTTCTCAAAATCTAAGAAATGTGAAAAATCAGACAAAGTTATTTCAAATACTAGAAAATCTTTACTAAGTAAATCATACTACAGCGAATAGAAAAGAATCAAACTGTTACCATAAAATTTTCTGACTTCTAACGAAGTACACTCTTTTATGAATGCATAAATGAAAAAAGCAGTTATGGTACGGTATTCTATACGTATTCCACTATCTTATACAAAAAAATAATGTGGTTTGCACTAAGTTTTAAAAAATTACTTTTTTCCGGTTTTTCAGCCAAATACCTCTGTGCGACGATACTGTTTGCATAAGGATACAAACAGTATCGTAGTCGCGACATAAGACGTCCATGAGAACGAAGCGGTTAATGTTTTCAAAATTTCGTTTACCCATTACCTAGCAAATTAAATCAATCAACGTGTCAAGAAATCCAAACTTGTTCGATTGAATTTTTACGAAAATTATACGATTTTTAAGTGGTTTTCACCATATTTTTAATCTTCCGAATATTTCTTGGAAAAGATATCGCCGAAGATCTAATCGAGAGAGACGGTCGCTTCAATCGAAAACCTCGGCGCACCTGGAGCGGATTAGATTTCGCTCGTCGAATCCACCGTAAGATAACGTATCTCCGTAACCGCGATCCATTTGCAACGAAACGTTTCTTTCTCTAGCGAAATGCACTTGCACGGTTACACGCGCATACTACATAGAGACACAGAGAGTCGGCTACCGCTGCCGAGGAAGGCGAGGAGAACGAATTTCATCGCGTATCTGCGCGCGTTCTTGCCCGGTGATTCTCGCGAATCGATAAGCTCATAAATTCTGGTGCCAAGACGCGGCAGGAAGATCGCGGAACGCTGAAAATTTCCCCGTGTTCGGTCTAAGAATAGCGGAAACGGCTCGAACGCGGAATACCGATCCGCGAAATCGATCCCGACTAGATCCACCGATAACAGCAAACAAGGAATGTCGATAAAGATCCGGCAAGTTAACCGCGAAATCGTTTCAGACGTCGGAACTCGACAAACGGGGAAAAGAGTGTAACTGTGAAATCGTTTAACAAACCATTTGTACCTTTGTCGTTAGCTCGTCTAGTTTGCCTCAGAAATATTCTTGTAAAAAAATTCTTCGACTCAGCTTCGATGAAAATTGCACATCGCTGTCCTTGAAAATATGGAAAGCGAAAGGAACGTCCTACATGTCCCAGGGTGTTCAGAGGCTTTAGGTCACCTTGATCTCTTCAAGTGGGACACTATGTGTATCTTTTTCATGTTCTATTCATAGTGATCTCTTTCATAATTTTCATAGACTTTAGCTGATGCAATTACGAATTCGATGACCTACAATGCTGCGGCCTCGGTAGGCGAACAGTTCGACATTAGTGCCCGCATTAAAACGTTCGGAATCGAATAACGAATGATTTGTTTGTCCGTTGACAAGCTTGTTTGTCAGAGATCAGAGTTGACACGAAAAGAAGTTGGTGGGCGGTCTTAGCATCCGAAAAATCGCGAGTTGAATGTAATTATCGCTTTCAAGCATCTAATTCGACTCGATAGAGTAGATCGATAACCTGGTTTTAATCCTTAACTGGCATAACGGGGTCCCTTATGACCCCAACACCGTAGACCAGGAATGCCCAACTCGACGGCTGGCGGCGCGAGCTCTCGCCTCAGCTCGCGAGCCGAGTTGCAAGCAGGCTGACACACGTCGAGTGGGGAGAACTGCAATAGCGTGCGTGTAAACTTCTAGAGGACACACGCTTACTGGCTTCTCCTTTCATACGTTCCTCGCGAGCCGCTCTTTGAGGTACGAGTTGTGCATGATTTCTTTAACTCCTTCGGAACATTTCGATTATTTAGTCTTAAATTGAAGACTGAAATGAAAAAAAGGCAGAAAGTGCCATTATTTCAAAAATTGTTTTTACCGCAAGGAAAGATCTAAGTTCTAACGCCAACGCAACGAAACAAGGCTGAAAGTTCCTTGGCGATTGGTTAATTTGTTGTTCATTCTTTCCATTTTTGTGAAATTCTAATACTTTTTTCTCTCACTTTGCTATTTTTTCTCTTTTTTAACTTTCATGTCAATAATCAATATTGTCAACGGTATCCAAAGATGTTACACTACAGGGCCGTTCCTACCAGGCGTGCAGTGCGTGCCCGCACGCAGGCGGCCGACTACGATCGAAAGGGTTTATATTTCTGAGGTTTATAAATGTAAGGATACATTTGAAAAAATTGTTTGTAACGACATGGTTCACTTGTTTCCTAATTTGGCAATAGCAATTAATTGTATTTGACGTTGCCAGTAACAGCTGCAAGTGGAGAAAGATCATTTTAAAAACTAAAAATTGTAAAAAATTATTTAAAGTCAACTATGACACAGGAACGCTTATCTGATTTAGCTCTTTTATCAATAGAGCACGACATATGTGAGAAAATTGATTATGCCAAAGTCACTATGCGCCACTCTAAAATTTTATATTTGGAATTGCGAATGCGATATATGTTTATAAAATGCGTTAATACAACAAATTCATTGTATTCTGAATTTCTCATTATAAATTTGAATAAAGCACTAATGTAAACTGGTTTAAATATTTTTTCCCCTTGTCAAGGTGAGGGTTGGGGCGGCGAAAAATTGCTCAGCACGCAGGCAGCTGTACACCTAGGAACGGACCTGTTACACTATATAGTTTTCAATACATATACATAAATACATATAAATTAATACATATTTTCATACTTCAAATGTAAATAATCTGGCAGAAACAAAGTCTGCAATAATTTTGCTATTTGTCAGCAGATATATTAAAAGAATTTTAGAAAGAAATTCAGTTTTATTGACATAAGGGCTAAAGTCATGTGTTGTTTTCAAGTTATATTAACTACAAATTTTAAATTTTTTAAGTGTCTCTGAAATAGATTGCATTCTTAAAGTTTCAAATTTTTATTTTGACAGTGTAGCCTTTTCTATTTCTGTTTTCAATTTATAATTTTAGAAGGTTGCAATATTATGATACTTCGTGATCTGAGTAACCACCATACCACTTACGGTTTAATATTCGTTGTTGCGTTCGGAGCGAACAGGTTATTTCCGATGATCGTTGAGATAACGTTGAAGGTCGTCTCACGGGTTTACTGGATCAAAAGCAACCAACGACCGGCTACCTCTTTCATCGAACACAATAGAAAAATGAAAAGAAATACAAACGCAGGGTGTCCACAAAAGTTTCCGCGCTGGCAGGACACGTAAAGTAGAAACGCGTTCATAGAAGATAGAATAGAAAATGGGAATCTTGAATCTCTGTTCTCTTCTACAGGAACCGGAAACGTTCATTGTAGGCTCGTAACCGAAGGATTTCGTGTCAGGTAGAAAAAGATCGATCCTCGGAAATCCTCCATTTTCCTGAACTCTATTCACATTGGCAGGCTTTGTAAGTACTCCATTATAGAAAGGAAGGTAGAAGATTTTTCCTCAATTTATTCACCAGCGATTTCGAAAAGTGTAGTGCAGCTGAGACCCGTCAGCTGTACCGGCCATTTCGAGCAAGTTCGATGGGTTTATTCGATAATAATCAACCTCGAGACATTGTCTGCTCGAAGAAGAGTATCCGACCAGAGCTTTATTTTTAATTTAATTAATAATCATATTGATTGTCCCTCCCTTCTTATGCAAATCAATTTTCAGGCACCTGAATGTGACAAACACTTACAGATCTACACTCAGTAAAATAAGACTCCGTACACCCTTTGAAATGATGTAACTTTTTAAAAAATCGACCACATGACTTGAGTTTTTTTCAAGAATTTAGCAGAATTAGGTCACTAAATGGTGTGTAAAGAAAATTTCAAGAAAATTGAAACTGACAGGACTTCCCAAAAAGTTAGTAAATATTGATTTTACAATTTTTTTATCTGGGTCTGTAATGAAAATTTGAAAAACATATTTTGCAGATCTGTGCCAATTAATACATACAGTGAAAATTTCATCGGGATCGGTTAACGGTGCTGTGAGCAATAAACATTTTAAGACTGGAACTGAAGGATGAAAATCGCAGATTTTCCGCCCTGTCAGGGAATTTCGCCCTTATGTGATCATCTTTAAATATTTTTAGCTGATTACAACGTTGTCCGATTTTGATAACATTTTCAGAATGTATAAAATTGACACAGATCTGCAAAAATATATTTTTTTCTTTGTTTTTGCAAGTCCTGTCAATTTCAATTTTCTTCAAATTTTCTTTACACATCATTTGGTAACCTAATTCTTCTAAATTCTTGAAAAAACTCAGGTCACGTGGCGCACTTTTTAAAAAGTTACATCATTTCAAAGGGTGTACAGAGACTTATTTTACTGAGCATACATATGGGGATTAATTAATCCAATAAATCGCATTATTACAGACTCTAACACTCTATACTATAATTGTATTGAATTTTTTAGTGCGTCTTTACACACTTTTATTATTATCGGATAGTACTATACCTTTTGTACCATGAGTTTTCGTGCAGGTCCCTTCTTTGTTATTTTATGTAAATTCTTTTTTCTGTTATGTTAACATTTATGTAAGAGGACTGCGGTCCGTTTATAATAAAATGATAAGAATAAAATGATAATAATAATCGCTTTCTTTCGGTGTCCATTTGGAGACGATGTTTCCCGCCCACGATGAGAAAAGCTATTTAAAACGAGTCGACTGGATGCCAATGAATCATCGATCGAAGGACAATTCGATATTCAGACCGCGTCACCGGTAGTTTAATAAAAGTTTACTGCGTATCATTTGTTGCAAACAACTTCTGCGTTACTCGCGGGTGGAAACGATCGTTGGAAGATCGAGACCGTTCTCGTCGCGTCGACAGGAAAAAGTTGGGCCAGACTCGGGCTCGAGACCTACAACAATACGCTCTACGGATGCTTTGGAACAAAGGAAAAACCCTACGATTTTCTTGTGATTCGCCCACGAGGCGTTCGCGTAAACATCCGCGAATTATTAAAATTCGCACGAAGACAATGCTGAAAGCACGGTCCACGATTTCCCACACCCGAGTTGATATTCTCATTTACGCGTCCCAGATAGTCGATCTCGCAGCTCTCGGAAACGCGGTCCGCTTTTAGTGACGTCCCGAGACCACGATAGCTTCCTCCGGTTCTGCGAGTGTCTGCAGACAAACACAGTGTGTGCACCCTTTACCGGGTCTCTCGCGGAAAAATTTCGGTCGCGGCATTTTCGATCGCGTCGACGCGACGCAACGGCCGGTACGCGACTCTGTATCAAACCTGAGCAAATCAATTTTTACCGGGAGTGGTAACGTAGGTAACCTAAGCGAGGCAGAGTCTCTGTTGTATTGCTTGTGTGGGATGCGCCCGGCGTACCAGCTCTGCGTTTATCCGGCGGATAAAAGGCTCCGGCCTTTGTCCTTTTTTGCGTGGTCGACTAAATTCAAGTCAACGCGCGCGCGTTTAAAACGCCTCCTCCTGTCTCCTCTTTAGGGAACAGCCGGATAGATACGTCTCTTAACCCTGTCCTTTTCCTACTTACAGCGAAGTCGCGATCTAGCTCCCATCGACTGGCCCAAGCGGGGACAGTGATCGTGTAGGGAAAGTATTTCTTTATGACTGCATCGATCGCGCCGAAAGTACAAAGGGAGGACGACAATGCCGGACGTAGAAAAGGATAGCGCATGTAGTCACGATCCGCACGGCTGAAAACTTACTCTATAGCCAAAAATTATACGTGATGGTCTTTAATCTTCATCACTGTCCTCATTAACAATCGATGTAATTTCATTTTACTTAAAAACGTTACGTAAATATTTTTAGAACATTAAAAAATAATAAGAAATTGAGAAAATAAATTCTTACAATAAATTCCATATGTCGCATGAGAAAAAAAATTCGTCATCGACGAGATTCGAACCCTAGTACATATATTCGCTCCGTAGTCCGACGCCTGAACCGTTTTGCCAACCGACGATGTTGTGCGCTACAAACATTTCGAAGTATAACCCACAGAAGACAATTTTTTCGCTGTGTCAAATGGCATTTTTTAGGTAAAACAATTGCGTATTACAATGTAATGACGTAAAAAATTACCTAATGTACACCCACGGTAAAACCTGCAAATGTAACTTTCTAACAACAGTTTGCAACAAAAAAATTTGAAAAAATTCTATAAAATGCGCCTTAGGACCTGAAATATGCCACATTTTTTCAGAATTTTAGGAAGCACCAGAAAGCGGAAAATGAGGGGAAAAGCGCGAATCCTATTTTACCCTATAACTACCCTCACAGGCAAGCTAGAGGGTTGACATTTTACTCAGAGGGGTTTCTCTTGGTCAGCTTTCGAATGGTTCAACAGCCATTGAAAAACCTCTAAGGGCAGTTTTGACCATCTTAATCTGCTATGCCGTTTTAAGTAATCTCAGAATCGTATCATTAATGTACTTAAATATTTCTTATTAGAAAATGTTAATGGATTTTATTGAAGCACTGCTACACCACAGGTATTGCTACACCGCACTTCTAAGCAGCGTGTATGTCCTGACGGAGATTTCCTTAGAAATGCGCGTGGCAATTAACGTGTTAAACCACGCTTGCGCCACTCGTGCTCCGAGAGTCGATGACGTAGAATCGACTACCCCCAGTATCGTGCTCCGGTCGCCCGTGCGGACAGGACTCGCGCTGGTTGGCCGGGTGGAGGTAGCCGATTCTACGTCATCGACTCTCGGAGCACCAGTTGCCCACGCCAGAATTGAATCACTAAATACAACTGAAAAATGCCACAAATAGATTGGTGAAAGTCCCATAAAAACAAAAATGAAAAATAAAGAGATTTTATAATTGGTTTAGTAGTGGTTCACACTGCGGTTTACAGGGCATGTTTTCACTGCTCGGCGACTGAGACAGCTGTAGCTTCTGGGCCTCTCGCGGGGTATGCCCCTCAGTGGAAGGGGTAGCCGAGGGGACTTAGATCGTTGCGTTCTGAGGAAGCTAGATCGCGACTTTACTATACATACGAGCATGCCAATCTCGTCGCATTCCTTATTTATTTAATACATTTTTGCCAATGAAACTAATTAACCTTTCGTTACTCGCGTCAATACTTTACTCCCACATTACCCTTCCCCATCTATGTAGTTATTCCCCCATTTTCAGACGGCGAGCATTCCCACGGTGCGGTCACGTGACGTGATGCGCGCATCCAAGTCGCGTTGCGTCTGCGTCGTGACTAGCACGGCAATGACAAAGAGAGGGTAACCATATTCCCCTCAATTTCCCCTGTTTGACGACAGTGAGTCTTGCATCCCCAATTCTGCACAACTCTTAACTAGTCGCATGGGGTCAGCTTGATACTGTGATCACCACGGTATCCCATAGGGAATAATTAAGTAGGGAATTATACCGGTAGATGACGGATACGAATTACGCGTTTGCAAAGATATCGAAATTACAACGACCCCGAGTAATTAACACTAAGTTTGCGGGACCCGTCAAAATGACGGATTCTAACATTTTTAATTTACGATTATTAAGATTGCAAAGATGCATCCATGAAGAATTATTCAACATTTCTTCGGGTGTATATTATAAAGAGTATTTTTTCGTTATTTTTATAATAAATGGATAAAACTTTCTAAATGGTTCAACTTATTTCCAAATATGTTACAATAGATGTTTTAAGAGTGAGATATGTTAATTAGTTGAAAGTTTGTGGTAAACCTGCCACTGTTACAGTTTTATTAATTGAATTAGTTTAATTTTGTAGGAATTTTTCGGCATTCGGCACTTAACGTATTGAAGCGACTTCGACACTGTCTGTGCTACCTGTACGTTGGTTTTATAGATTTTTACAGGCTGTACACTTCTGCGGCAAGCCTTGTCCTTCGTGCTTCGTCATAGAAAGTAAGTTCATTGCATAGAATGAATTAAACGCTAAAGTTGTCCGCATCAAATGCTTTTGAAATTGTGCAGTGTACACAAATAGTGAATAGTAATATTTATGTTTTCATTGTGACGGTAACAATTCGTCGGTCTAGCTCGCGCATCGGTAGATTATAAACGGTACAGCAAAAAAAAAATTTTAAATCGGCTAGGAAGAATTTCGACATCCGAGAGGAATTTTGCGAGAAATTTGCAACGTCGAGCTACGGGTTGAAAGATAAAACCCAGAACTTGTTTATTTGCTAAACAGAGGAGTTCTTTCACTCGCGACGACGACCTTCGAGGACAGACGATACAGTACAAATAGATAGAGTGTGTCTGGTCAGTGCGCGTGAGAAACAGCGGATTTTATGCGATTATGGCAAAAATGTTGGTGGTGTAATTTCAAACAGTAAAAACATCAAAAGAATCGGAAAATACTGTTATATTATTTTCGAGCTATTCAACATATGTATTAAGAAAATAAATTTTTGTTTTACTTCGTCGCAATTCAGGTAGAAAATCCTTATTCTGCATAAAGTCAACTAACAAATACTATTTCGCACTTGTTACGATTCGAAATGTAAACTTTTCGAACAAGTTAGAAATGCTCGTTACAATTTAATTAATAGTTAAACATACATTACATTATACAATATTTTACAGACGCAAACTTCTCTTGATAATATAATGATCCATATCTGGATCGGAACGTTGAGAATTATTTAAATTGAAAAATTGCTAGACAGTAATAATGGATCAAACCCGTAGCGCCGGAATCATTAATTGATTCATTGTACAATTTTTGTATAGTGAAGTTGGAATTTTTTTATCGGTCATTGCATATATTCGAAACAGTTTGATCCTTGTTTACAGATCCAGTGGGAGCGCACTCTACACCGGTGCAGAGTTGCCAGATTAGGGGGATTCACTTGAATTGAGGGGAATGCAGTTACCCTCTCTCTGCCAGAACAGGATTAGTCACGTTACATTGGGATACATGCACGACAGAGACGGAACGAGTCACGTGACCGGCCCGTGACAGATTAGCGTCGTAGAAGGGGCATGTAGAGCGGGGAGACAAATCTTAAGGGGGAGCCCTGTGTAAAATTAAATTTTTTAGCATTTTTTTTTGCTTAAATCAATAGACCTCAGGAATACGATAAAAAAAGTTAGAAAGCGATCAGAGGTGTGCTTGTACGTTATTTTCAAAATAAACTGAAGAGGTGTATTGAGCGCTTCGCTCAAACTCCGCTAAGCCGCTCCCTGTTACACAAACTTTAAACGCATTTTTCTCGAAACGCAAAATTTCGCACGCCGTGCAACGTAGCTCGTAAACTAATTACTCGATCTTTATGAAACTTGATATATATATTCTATAAACAATTGGTCTAAGCATGACATGCTCCAATTTTTTTTATTGTTTAGTTAAACTATTGTTATTAATAATTATTTATATCAGAAAATCCGTTTTTTTCTTCAAAACGTCGCCATTTTTGCAATTTTGCAAATTTTAAAAAAAGCAAAATGTCATGCTGAGCATTTTTGCATAACCTAACGATTCCATTTGGATTTTTCTTTTTCAAATCAAAATTGTGCTCTGTACGCTTCCAGGATGCCATTTTCAAGCTGTCATTCCACCATTACTATCAACAATTAAACTTTAAAAAAATATATTTTTTGTTACATTATAAGAACAATAAATGGTGCCTAAAATTGTAAATCAATCTACGCAGTACATTTTTTTAAAAAATTCTTGAAAAACAGGCCATTTACACAGGGCTCCCCCCTTAATCTGGCCACTGGGCACCATGGTGATTGGACAATTGTTTCCAAAAATTTCCCGGCTTCTGTAATGGTTAGGGCAGGTATCTACACAGTAATTGCACAAAGTTTTCTTGCAGGTGGACGCGTGAGGGATATACGAAAGACCACTTTATTTTTTAAAATGGAAAAACCTACTTTTTGTTCATGAATCGATAAAGTATCGAATTTTGCGCAAAAATTTATTGACCTTCATGTGTCCTAAACCTAATGGTTAACGAGATATTATCGAAAATAACTGTTTTCTATAACTTGTATTTATTAAGTAGAAGTACGTAGCGTGTTCAAATGCTACTAAAAATTACGTACCGGAGAACTGAATACTCATTAACTGACTGACTGACCGTGCATCGCGGATTTCCCGCTTATTTAACGCGATCTTCGAAAAGGCGTTATCCTTTCGAAGACACGAGGGTGCAGTTTTTCAAACTCTTCGTTACCGCCTTATTTTGACGGGGCTAAAAATCCCGGCCGTCTAATGAATGGGTACCGGCAAGGTGATCGCCACGAGCGGAAAAGGGACTTTTCGGGTCCGTGCAGTCGGACTGGCCCTAATGGTACACGTCTGGCAGCGTTTAGACCGGGGTAGTTAAATTTACTATGCCGGGGAAAGCAATTTACAAATTAATAAAATAAATTGCCATCCTGCAGACACCAAGGTATAGCTACTCTAGACCCTAATATCTACAGGCGGTTAATTGTAATGTGTACCGCTACAGTCCACATGTACTCAGCATATTCCAGTTGAAGGACATCGGTTCGAGCACCTAGCTTACAGGTAGTAGGAACGTATTGAAAACTATTTCGGTAATATCTCGTTAACCATTAGGCTTAGGATATATGAAGGTCAATACATTTTTGCGCAAAATTCGATGCTCTATTCATTCATGTACAAAAAGTAGGTCTTTCCATATTAAAAAACAAAGTTGACCTTCATTACGCGTCTACCTACAAAAAAAAAGTACTAACATCACGTTATAGACCCCTTGAAACCAAGCAAGTTCCATTTGATGCATTTTTTCCTACCGCCAATAGCAGCCAAGTTATTCAGCTAGCCGGTTTTAAGTGTCACGACTCTAATTTTTTTAGTTTTTTAATATAATTATTAACTTTTATTTATTTTTTCTTCGTCACGAATCGCTGAACTTATTTGCCAGGTATATTTCGGGCCACGGTGTATACGCTTCCATGAAAACAAATATGGCTGTGGCGAAGTCGGCCGGCGCGAATTAATAATGCAGATCGTTCGATTAACATTCCTATCGACGATCGCTTCCTATCGGATTCGTTGAACAACGCGATGTCCGGCGGAATTGAATTAGCGCGTGAGAACCGTCTTACATGACACAGAAGCCTTTTCCCAGTGATGAATAAACGTCGTTATATAAGATCGAAGCGGATTTGATGATTAATTTCGTTGACTTAGACTGCTTTATCGAATTAGCTAACTGAATCACGGTGCGGTGTTATTTTTAAACAGGTTAAAAAAAAGAATGCTTTGCATCGACGGCGAGACGCCTCGACGTAATGCCCCCCCCCCCTTCAATCTTCATTTCCACCGTATCTCGAAGTTTCTCGATTAAAACATCAGGAAAACTCTCGTGCCGCGATACTGTCTTATCGAACTGTACAAACTTCGACGAACGGAATTGAAAGAAACGCACCGAGAAAATGGTTGACAATGACTTACTTGCTCGCTCAGCAAATCCAGGAAAATCCTTTCCCGATCCAGGACACGCGAAACCGCGCGAATGTTACGATAGCGAAAATTTGAAAACTGTCATGACGCTGGCACGGCATACACACGAGTGGACGTGACATGGCCGACTTACCGTCAGCTGACAGATAAGCGATTCCGAGATTTTCCGATGGATACCGATATTTCTCGCGAGCCAAAGCATCCGCGATATCGCGGCCAATTTCATCGCGCAGACTTGCGCGTAACGGGATTACGATGGAAAACCCTGTCAGAGTTTGAAAAACTCACTGGAGTTTGATTCGCAATCCGCGAAGGTAAACAAAGAGAGAGAGAGCGAGAGAATTATCGATACGAATGACTATAGTCCCCATTCAGAACCTAATCAGTCACGGATCGGCAAAACATGGAAATTCCGTGATTCAGGTTTTCGCTTGGACTCGCGTATGCGTTCGCGCGAATCAAACAACACGATACATGGGGATCGTAATTGGTCCGGTCTTTGTCTCTCCCGTCTCTTCCCTTCTCTTTTGACGCGCAATCGAATTCCAACGAGGAAGCCGGCCGCGGCCGCGGACAGTTCGACTGTCGTTCGTAGCAACTTGGAAAACCGTACAACGTGTTCGGAACAGTGCCGTAGAGGGGTGGAAGAAGGGGGCGCGGTCGTAAATCTCAAGTAAAACGAGGGAAAAAAGTACGGATACGTGCGAGCTACTGCAGGAATGCAGAAGAAACGTCAGCATTGGAGAGAAGGCGAGAGACAGAGAGAAAGAGAGAGAGGGCGAGAGAGAAAAAGAGAAGGATAAAGGGTCGAGAGGAAATCGGGAGACAAGGGAGGGAGAAAGAGCTGTAGCACGGCCGTTTTGTATCGAAGTATGTTTTAATACGTACGTGTGTTCCGTGTATTTGTGTACGCGAAGGGCCGCTGCTGCGTGTACCACCAATCAAACGTCGAGTCACTGCACTTTGTCGCCTTTTGCCTTTTACAGATCACATTAGCAAGGTTTACGAGCCACGATTACTGATACCGAACGGACCTGCACCACATTACGGCAATTGGTCACTATTCACATTTCTATCTGACGGACGTCGCGCGACTGATCGCCACCCACCATTGGCATCTCGTGTTCCTGCTTCCACTGGCCCTCTTCGACTGCACGACAAACGCTATACCCCACGACTGAACGCCGAGTGCGATCGACTGCAATTTCCGACCACATAGGAGGCACTGGAAAATCCTCTTAGCTCATCCTGCGCGGTTACGGTTGCGCGCTTCACCGTCAGATGCCCCCACTTTTCCGCACGAGTCACGACATCTTACGAATCCGCCGCCAAACGTGTTTCAAGTCCAGACCTGAGCGAAATTTATTTCGAATAATATATGTAATTTGTAAATAAATTCTAGAAATAATGTACTCTTCAGTATTTAACAAATAATGCATTTGAATTGATGATTTATTTTAGTTGAAGGAACTAGAAGCTATGCAAATAATTTCGGAAAATAATAAATTGTAGAACTGATTGTTTGAAGTAAGAATAGTTATTATTATTTATCGACAAATTGTCACTGAAATAACGTTCATAAAAAATATTAATGAATTCAAAACACTGTCTATATATTTATAGATAATATCAATAAATGTCTTTATAAATGTATGTAATGATATTTGGTCCCCTCAGGGTTTCAAATCCATTCTACCACCTCTCTCTTTATCAATCCTCAACTATCGCCTAATTTCAAGCGGGATCTACTTTTTTATTAAGGTGGGTTCCGAACCACCTATTTTGCCAACAACACGTGAAATGCACCCAGGGGCCACTTCCCGGCTTTTTACCGAGCGGTCACCCATCCTAGTGCGTCCCCCGCCCTACGCCGCTTAACTTCGGTGATCGAACAAGAACCGGTGTTTTCAGTTTTTCAGCAAGGCAATGGTCGTTGACAATATCTTCATAAATGTATATATAAATAATATTAAATGTCAAATCAGTAAAAATAAAAATAACAAACAATTAATTTCGATTTAATTTTCGTATGAAACGCTCAATGATTAAATTTTGTTATTTGGAAAATAGATTAATTCAAAAATAACTTTAAAAAGTAATTTAAAAAACACCCAGGTCTGTCTAGACTCATCTGCTGGGTAAAATTTTGGAGAAAAAACACTTCAAATACGGCTATTTTAAATATTCGTTGTTTTATAAATTTTAAAAATACTATTTTCAATTTCTGCAAATAAAATATTTCTATTATGATAATCTAAAACACGAAATAGTATACAAAGAGGATATGAGAATGATGGTGGTCACGCCCGGGGTTGTTTTAGCATGGAATAGGTTCTGTTTTATGCTAAAAAAACACCGGGCGTGAGCACTCTCATTTCCTCTCTGTAGAATATTTTTATTCTGAACAAGAAATCATATAATATTTTCGAACTCGATTTTCACAAAAACGAAGCATTAGAGGAAAAAACTTTTACTCCATATTTTCGATTTATTTTCTTATATAAAATCACCTTCTCTACAGTTGTATCCAATATTGGGACACCCTATAGATATGTGGAATAGAATTTACTTTTCAAGAGAACGGTTCATTTGCGATTTATGATTTCTTTGACAACTTTTGTTCCTCGTTACGAGTACTATACGATGCAATGAAAACAATTTTTAACCGTAAAAATCGAAGTCACTATCAGACATTTTTGCTTGGACTTTTTTTACAAATCCCCATCGATCCAGTCTACTCTAAACAAATCTGAACCTCTATCTGAACTTATATATTTAACTTTTCAGTATGCCATCGTAATTATTTTCAAATCAAGGTTCACTTATCATAAACTGCATTCCTTAGTTTTCAACCTGAATCTATTAAAATATTATTATTTATTCAAGTGCTCGCCGTTTTTTCGCAAAAGTCAGGTCTGGTCAGGTAAAGTGTAATGCGAATTGCTGTAAGAATTATGTGGTTCTTCCAATGTCCGTACAGCGCCATCTCCTATAGTGGCCAAACGCTGAAGCTGGTAGCTATACGTTAGTCCTACAGTGTCCTACATTACTATTAGGATCGTACCAGTCGGTAACGAATGGTGTTGCACAAAGCAAATGATTCTTACGAGAATCATTCACGCTCGAATAAAAATGATATTTCAAGGATTTTTGATGAATACACTTTATGATAAGTGAATTTTAATGTAAAAATAATTACTTACAGACATGTACATACACAGTAAATTGATATTACATCTGTACTAATTAGTATGTATGTATTTAGAAATATTTGATTGTGAATAGATCTGTCAACATGACATGATACGATTGTTATTAGAACTTGTATTTTGACAGTATAATATCAAGTAAAAATGCCGAAAGTAGTGTCAAGGAGCATAATATGTTCCGATACCAAGGACCAAGAAGAATACAGCGAGGAAAAACCGCTACATATTTATTATTGTTTATGCGGACAAATGACATTGATTTTAGGTTAGATTTGCTTTCTTTATTATTTACATTTTTACTTTACTTTTCGTAATTATGGATACAATAATAAAACTAATTTGCTCGTTCTTCGTACAGATTGTGCAATAGACAAATTGCCTTTGAGAAAGAGAGATGGTGCACGAGTCATCGATGGAAGTAAACATGCTCATAAAATGACTTGCGAGCAAGATGAAATCGTATATTTGAAACGTTCAGAGGGCATAGAAAAACAATATCGTCAAAAATGTAAAAAGTAAGACTTGATTTCGTAAAAGTACTGTGTTTCCTTAAATGTATACAAGAGTTTCAAAAACTCAAAATTAATTGCTTGTATATATTGTAGGTGTGGGCTTTTTCTGTATTACAAACACGATCAAGGAACAAATGTTGTGTTCATTGTAAAGGGAGCTGTAATTAAAAGTTCTGGTGAGGGTCCTATGACGGATATATACAATCAAGTAGCTATCGAAAAACCAAAGAAGATAATGGTGACAAAACATACAAAAAATATGGGAAAATTCAGTTCCGTTACTGTTTCTACTATTGATGAGGAAGAGGATGAAATTGAAGCTGTAAGTATAATACAGGTCTCAAAAATCATGATATAAGCCACCGACTAGTGGATTCTATACAAAGAAATAAGTCAAAGACCAGAAATATTGCTTGTTTGATGCCTCGTTTTTGAGAAAATCTAGTGTGAAAGTTCAGCGGATAAGTGTGCTATTAGATAGGAATCGGTGGATGTGTCTGTTCGTAATTTACAATCTAGTCTACAGGTTCAACTTCCTGCAAATGATAGGGCATGCTAACCCGATGGACCTTCAAATTCATTTTCCTCGAAAATGAGATATCAAACAAAAATTGTTATTCCTGTTTTTCACCATGTTTGTACATATAGAAACACCATCCGGTTGCTTGTACCATGATTTTGAAGACACGCCGCATATTGTTTAACACGTTACATTTTTGTACTATATCTCATGCATTTTATATTTTCAGAGAGAAGTTGCGGATTCATATGCAAACAATGCGAGAATAATAGAAAAACAATTAGAGAGGAAAGGAATGAATAAACGAAAGATCATGCCTCCGCCTGAAGCTGATCAAAAGAGAGCAAGACCGAGAGGCACACTATTAGATATGTAAAAATGAGTTGTACATTATTAAGTATTAAAAACAGTCTGAATTATATATAAATGCAGAGACAAAATAAAAAACAATCCAGAGAGTTAGACAATTTTTTAACATTATATCGAATTGTTTATTAACATTACATAAAAGTAAATATTTAAAATATATAAATGACTAGATACAAATATTGCATAGAAATGTACATTGCAAAATATAGATATAAATGTAATAATAAATAAATATAATAACTACATATAATTCATTAATCAGGCTCACCGGAGGGTAAACAGAGTTCTATCTATGATCAGAATTAGTAAGATGGCAACATTAAATGGTAAGACAAGAGGATGTACTTTACATACGCTATACTGCAACCGGTTAAACAAGTAAATGAGTCTATGAAATAATTTTGGGTGATATGGCTTTTTTAGCATGGAAGAGAAAGAAAGATCTATCTAAACATTATCTAACTGGCCATGTTAGATCTACGATCTACAAGTACGTAGTGTGTAATACTATGACATATTAATGCGCACATTGGTTGAAAATTGGGTGGGTCGTTAAGCTAGCTACATTTGCGATCAAACGTGATATTTTTATCAATATAGTTGCCAAGTATAATGACCCGAATACCATCGATATCGAAGTCAAGACTGAGAAATATTGACTCGTGAAGCCTGTCCTATGTTCATGAAAAATATAACTGAAACTAGAGATGCTTGCAAGCAGTCAATTCATACACGCAGACAAGATATGACTCTGACCTAGAGAGAATATTAGCTCTTTTGTAATTGAAAATAGTCCTGATTTCACTATCCTTTTGTAACTTAATGATTTATCAATCATTAGTTCTCACCCCTTTATCCATAAGTTGTAATGTTTTATCTATCAACAAGCCTTCAACAAGACGTGTACTTCTATTCCCTCTGTCAGAGACCAGATAATTGAAAAAACGATTTCATTCGAAGGTCGTGTTTCCCTAGTGCCACATCTCATTTATAGATATTTTTAACGTTACAACAAAATCATAGCACATTTTCTATATATCTAATAAATGCATTTTAAATATCTGTATCTTTTGAAGATCGTGTCAACTGCAACTTACGTTAAATTAAAATTATATGTAATTCTATTTTTACATATAGTACGAATTCGCAGTTGGAATTATCACGTTTGCAATTACAGATGACGATTTTTTGTTTGATATATTTATATGTATAATTTGTAAATCTAACGGTGCAGTGTACCCGCGGAAACATACACAGCGACGAGTCTATAAACTTAAGTATTGATCTGAGAAGATTTAATATCTGCCTTCTTAAGTATCGTGGGTTCGTCTTTTAGAAAGGTGCCCGACCTGGAGCCCACTGTAGGTTGCTTCGCAACTTCCCCGTTATGGCACTTGTTTTTGACCTTTTCGTCGCTCGGGGCCTTATTATTAGTTGTCCTTTTATTGGTAACCGCAGATTTGTTTGCTTTGTAAGCGCCAGATGATATTGGGGAAGATCTTTTGCTAGGGCTTTCGGAACCCTGTTGATTCGGCAATCCTTCTTTCTTTTCTCTTTTCAGATTAGAATGACTGATCGCAGACTGTGCAACCGGACGCGTACTTGCGGCTTTGGTAGACACGTTATTCAATGACTTACTTGGGATATCCGGTGTCTTTGCGGCATCGAGAAGGTTTCTTCGTAAGCTAGGCGAACCATGATAAGCGCTTATAGCTGCTGCTCTGCTTCTGCTAGCTGCAGTCGAACTCTCCAAAGATTTGAGCGGCCTTCGAGTTGCTGTCAACGGACTTCTTTGCTGCGTCGGTGGTGAACTTGTCTTTACCTTGTAGTAAGCTTGCGTTTTGTTTAGCGTTTTCCCTAGAGGCGGTGACAATTTGTTGGATACCGTCGATTTAGGCGTAGTCGTGATTTCGGTCATAAGACTATCCGTAGACATCGAAGTATCCATTTTGGTGGTTTTCTTTTTCGCAGCCGTAGCAGGCTTGTTCTTAGATTCCGCCAGCGAATCTACGGACAATCCTATCTCAGCATTCTTCTGTTTAAAAGATGGCGATTCTGGACGCGTAATGCCGCAACTTTTGCTAACCGAATCCTTCTTATTGTTCGTTTTACTTGTATTAGGATCGGTTAAACTGTCTGAGGAAAGAGCTTTCACGTCCTTTTTTATACGTAATTTGATCTTGGTCAGTGGCTTTTTATCAGTAGCGCGCTTCATGGCGGGACTAGACGTTCGAGACGAGTCCGACGATGAAATCATTATCTTTCGTCGTTGCGGTACCAGCACCTTTTCTGGCTGCGGTGGTTGCACGGTTTCTTTGGGCACAGATTTATTTCTAGGCTCTAAGTACCTCGATTTTACCTGAAAATTTTATAAAAACTTGACATGATGCGTTTATGCTACACAGCTAAAACTATGAAAACAAATTACTTCGATTTTATTCGGCCATGACTTAGGTCTTGTTGTTTCTGTAGGAGCTGGTTTTTCTTCTTGCACTTTGCGTTCCAATGGATCGCTTTTAGGTTTGTTAAGTACTTTCTTCGGTTGCTGTACAGCTACCATTTGCTTCAAAGTTTTATCGTTATGTTTCGATATAACCATTTTTACACGCTTCAAATCCAAACTACGATTCGCGGTTGACCGATTCGGTGCTATTTTAGGTTCCTACGAGAAATAAATAATTAATGTGAAACGAACAATTCGACAATGAAAGATATTCTGCAAGTTACACGTGTTATCATTTACTTTGACAAAATTAGAATGCCTTGACTGACGTTTTACAGTTTCGTGAGGTAGAATAACAAGACAAGCCAACTCTTGTATTCTACGTCGTAATTCTAAATCCATTTTTAACCATGTCGTGGTTCTTGCTGCTCGAGCCGCGTCTCTGACTAAGCACTTCTCCACGCGACTTTGTATTTTCTTCAGGAAATCAATAAACAATGGACCCCACTTCATTTTCTCCTGAGCTTCGTCCACTTGAACCGAAACCAACATTTTATGCAACTTTGAATAACTTTTACACGCTTGTTCAGGAGGCAAGTGTTCCGCAGCAGCCAAAAAGTTATCCTCCAACCGACTGATGTTCCACGTCAACTCTCGACCAAGAGACTGAAAATTTTCATTGCCCAGTACCCCTGAGAAATTATCTGATAAAAACTTGACTGCCGTTTCCAACAAATTCGAAACCATCCTAAATACCGGTTCCGCCCAACGAACATTTGGCAGGGTTGCCAGCAGTTTATCGCAGTCCATCATAGTTTGAAGCACATTGTCCGTCGACTAATATTTTTTAACGAAAGTATAACGATTATTAAAACCTCGAACATTTGACAATATGTATATCGTATTAAATACTGCATACCATGTGCACAATATGCTGATGATAACATTTTTCCATCAGTTCTCTTGGAAGAGTCGCGAATGCTTTGCATGGCCATATTCTTACAAAATGTCTTGTGACCCAACGAAGAGATTTTCGGTACACCTCGTCCAGACCATAAGCTGCTGCCAAAGGCATGCACTCCAGGACGCCCACGGCGCATATTTGACAAGGCTATAATATCAGAATAAAGATAATTGAAGGATGAATAATTACAAATTGACGCGTATCAGAAGATACCTTATGAAAGAGATGACAATATTTCACTTTGAGCGTATATCCTATAACTTCTTTGAGACCCTCCAAGCATAGCATGTCAGCCAAAGTCGCTAATTCTACTATGCTTATAGAATCCGGTATGTTACTTTCCCCACTATAAATGTGGCATAACGCAAAATGTACCGCATCATAAGAGTATCCTTGCAGGGAAATAACGTTTCCTGCGCTTTCAATCCATCCACCGCTAAGAATTGCTGCAAAGTATTGACAACGCGAACTCAAAATACATTTGTGTGCTCTTATGCGACGACCAGCCACATCGACAATAACATCCGGATTAATTTCTTCCAAAAACATCCTTAATAAATCTTCGCCTAATCTGTTATACGGCCTTCCTCCCGCTAAACTCGACGTTTCCGTTTCTTCCGTGCTTCCTTCTGAAAAGAATACGGTAATCAACATCTTTTTAAGTCGCTGTAATAACATTCCATTTATAATGTTCTCTTGACACAACACCTGGACAACGTACCTGCCCCGGAACGACCCATGCTACTCTGCATACTACTCAAATCCGATTCCGATATAATACCTTCGCCGTCGTATTCTCCCGTCAAGTCTTCGAGGGGAGACTTTTGTTTAGACGGCAAGGAAGTGCTCATGATCGACGTGAATTTTCTAGGTAGAGGCCTAACCGATCCGTTCGTCCTAGACATAACTAATTTACTTTCGATCCAAGAAGTCTCTGGAATACTGTTACACATTCGATACGCGGTTCTGTCTTCTTTTACGATCAAAGTATCTGATGCGTGGGACGCGATAGGTGTTTTATCCAAATCCGATAATCGAACGAAGGTGGAAGCTGACGTTTTCAGATTAAGTCCAATAGTCTTGTCACTTTTCTTCGAAGTAACATTACGATTCTCGTACGTTGTCCCTGTCTTCTCATAATCCGGGCCCTTGAATTCGCTTTCAATTTTCTTGATCGTTTCGTTAAGAGATTTATGCGTTTCAGATATCTTATTACCTACGACAGGCACTACTTGTGCTCGATCTATGTTTGGCACTTCACCGTTCAATAATTCTGATAATTCATAATCGTGATTATCGCTGTCAGGAGACGGTCCACTACCACTACTGATATCAAACGTCTCACTTTTACGCGTTTGTCCTTCGGTGCTCTCTGTACAGGTTTTCTCCCATGCGGAAGGTTCTGAAAATTCATCTTCGTATGTTTTGGTATCCGTAGCGTTGACATTATCTGCAACTCGGTCAGTTTTCAATTCGGTATACTCGTGTTCCTTTATGCTCACGCGAAGCTCTTCGTTGATTACTTCGACATGAGAATTTGGTGGTGTGTCTCTTGTATCGTACTCGAAGACGTCCTCTGAGGATGTATCCATGTTACTCAACGCTCCGTTACCTTCTTTTAGAAGTTTCGAGTTTCTTTGAGAGGTGCATTCCGGTTTTATCGCGTCGCTCAAAGAATGACTCGAAGAACTGGGCTTCGCTTGTAGTTTTTTCAAATCTCCACGGTCGACAGAGAGGCTGTGTGCCCGTTTGTGCTCCTTCCTGAATATAATTTCTTTCGCGATGTGTCCGTTATTGGTATTAGCACCTTGGGTCTTATCGACATTCCATGAATGCCGTTTGAACGTCGGTCGGGACGAAGATAAAGTTCTTCTTCTAACTACCGGAGAATCGGACTCTATGTACATAAACACGCTTGGTTTAGCTTTTTCTTTAGCCCCTTTTTGATCACTCGATGATTGGTCTTCTCTGGCGGTACTGTTCTCGCTAGAATTAGTATCCTCTGATTTGGACTCCACGTGTTTATCGTAAAAAGTGGAAAAACTTCTCCTGTGCGTTGTTTGTACAGTGGTTTCTGTGCTCGTAGGTGGATCGCTTAAATCGATGAACATAGAGAATATATTCTTTTTATCGGTTCCCTCGCTAACCTTTTCAGATTTGCTGGTAGATTCTTCCGTTTCAAACTTCTTGACTTTTGACGCGACGTTTGTCCCAGACATGTCAACGTAAAATTCACAGTAGGACTTACTACCTTCGTTCTGATCTCTTCTCTGTGATTGACAAACTTGCTGCTGCTGCTGCTGCTGCTGCTGGTGCTGTTGAGTAATTGGTTTGCAATCCATATCCTTTAGGTTGACGAAGAATCCTAAGCTACCGTGCTTTTCATGGCTACTTGTTTTCCTCATGATAGGTTTCTTAACGCACTCGGAACTTGAAAAACTTTGGGACATGCCGACATGGGAGTTGGGCGTTGATTTTGAGTCGTTTTTGTTGCAGTCGCTCATATCGACCACCCATGCAGTCATTGAAGAAGACATTCTCGCTGATTTCGCTCTTACTTCAGGTTCGTTCATAATGACAGAACCTCCTGAAACAATAGGAGTAGACTCTGTTTTCCGACGCACTGTCGGACTATCTGTAGGTTTCGAATAGTCCGACGTGCTAACTCCACCCGAAATAATGGGTGTAGTCTCGTCACACTTAATATTCTTAATGGTCTTCTTCGAGACGTCTGTTTTCGTGTCCTTTTCCAATATACAATTCAACGTGATGGGCAAACTGCTGCTACAACTGCTCGACCCATTGTTCAACTCTGCGTCGTAGTCCATTACCATTTTGTCGCTGGCACTTTTCGTTACTGGATAAATTATACTAGTTTTACTGTCGTTTGGTAGAGAACTCTCAGAATCTGCCGACGTCTGATCAATCTCATATTTTCCATTATCCAATGGTAGATATGGCATAGCGTGATACTGAGTAGCAGCTGTGATCGGAACATCCACAGTAAACTTGTTAAGAACATTGCTGATGGGAATCGAGGGCTCGCTTGGTGGGATAAAACACGAATCGCCGTCGACACGGTGTCCTGAATATTGAGGTATAGCATTCTGGAATACCAAGGTACCCTGTCGTCGTTCATACTCTTGTCTCAACACCGATAACTTTTCGTCATTAGAATCCAGCTCGAACGTGTTTCTCCTGATAAGAGAGGGTTTTTCGGTGTCTTCTGCAAAATTTGGATCTTTGTCATTGGTTTTCTCGATGATTTCTCCTTTGTTACCTACTAAGTTTACAGGGACGTCATTATCATTACTCGTGCGCGATACGACATGTCGATCGTTATTCAAATTCTTATTATTGTCGGGGTATGGAGACGGATGCGAGCTCTCACCGCTGTCCGCCTCCTTTATTTCTACAACCAAAGATTCTTTGTTCCTTTCCCCGCTTACATTTGTTTTATCTTCCGATATTGAATCAGTTCTCCTTACTTTTCTTGCATCTGCGAGCGGTTCCAGATACTCCGTGAGCTTCAATTCTCTTTCAAACTCTGCTACCCTTTCGTGTCCAGTTTGTAAATTACTCGTCTTAACGGATGTGAATTTGTAACATTGGTCGTCGACGGGATCGTTCGATTTGCTTTTGCTTGCGGCATATTCGGAAGGATAGGAAGTGTACAATTGCGGCTTTTCGTCGAAGCATGGATTTTTAGTTACCTTCGAAGTCAGTACCACAACTTCATCGTTAAGGGTCGATGCATCAATAAAGTAATAATTGCTTGTGCTACAGGAACTTTTCTCTTTCGGCGCGTCACGAGATTCTTCGAGCCTTGCATTTTCTGGTTGTGTACTTCCATCTTGAGAACAATCGTGACTGGCTAGTTTTTTCTCCTCTTGCGACTTCTCCGTGGATTCTCCTTTTATTGATTCCTTCTCCACATCATTACTCACAGAAGATGCATTTCCCAGGTCAACAAATTCAAACAATTCGTTTTCATCGCTCCCGCAGTCCGATTCGTAAAATGGATCGCTAAGCACTTGATTTTCATATTGGAAAATTTCATCAGTGTGCAATTTTGCTTTTTGAGCGTTCTCCGCGGATGAACTAGAAGAATCTAGCTGCGGTTGTTCCGCATCAACAGAAGAGCATGTTGCGCTATGATCGTTCGAAGTACATTCCATCAATCCTGTCTCAACCAAGTCTCTTATATGGCATGTACTATTATAATTATTGGCTGAATCATAACGATCTGAGTCTACGACCACTTTCTGATCCCTATTATTGGTGCATCTAACGCGTATCTTGTCAAAATCTTCGTTAGTAGATGTATATTCAGTGACTTGTAATTCTTCGAAATCGGTACTCGAATTTTCGGATGCTGTGTTTTCGTGTGGACTTACAGAACCAGTTTCTAAACCAGAATCAGCCATATCGGATAAAGTGGGACTTACATCCGCTGCAGCGTACTCCTTTACGTTTCTTGCATTTCTAAATTTTACCGTTGAACTGCAATCTGTTTTTGTGCAATCCGCATATCTTTGACATAAAGAGAAATATTTATAAGTACACACATGCTACTAAATAAATTCTAAAATATAAATAATAATAATAATAATTAGAAATTGTAACCTTTTGTCAATATCGAATGTAACATCAATGCAAGATGTATTCACAAGTTTCGATGTATAAGAAACATTCGATAGGAGTTCCACCAATATCTGTTCTTCTTGCAACAAATTTGTATTGCTATACAAATGCCTGAAAATGTGCATAGTATTATAACAATTATCAGGTTAAATTAAATAAGAAAAAATACATCTAAACTATATAATATTCTAGTATTTTTACATTCTATGACACTGAAAATAGGGATGATGAATGAAGTAGCGTACCATGCTAATTAGATTCTGTAATTTATATTTTTGTTAGTGTAATGTACAGTTACATCTGCTTAAAATAGCGATACATTCTACAAAAATAGTATAGGTGCATAGAAATTAAAGAAAGCAATTGAATAAATAATAACAACTTGCTCTAACTAAATACGATTGACAATTTTTTAAATCATTCATAGGGCAGGATATGATAACATCTATACACTGAATATCAACTTATTTGTGTAGACCAAAGTTGCATACTTAGTAAGTAATAAACAAATGAACACACTTTTTACAGGTTTAAAACTGCATAACATTTGATTTAAATGGACGGATTACTTATACAAATAAATATTTATCAATTCCAATAAAAGGGATACATAGAATGCATTGAATGTTAATTCAGAAATATTTGTGTCCATTGTTTGCATAGTTTATTTCTAAATTTGATAACATTCTGGAGCATATGCTTTCAAGGATATAAATGTTCCTGAATTGCGCAAGAATCTATGCAGATATTGCTTGCAAAACTTAAATAAGATCATATATGTATTCTCATAGATACTGCTTCCAGGCATATGATTAGCGATATGGCGATACCTCACAAAGCCTTGAATATGATGAAAAATTCCTGGTTTATCAAGGATGCAATCAATGTGATTATTAGCATATATAAAATAAGGTTGGAGAACCTTATAGAAATGCGGAGCTCTGGTTTTAACGACACATTGGTTTGTTCGTATTATATTATATCCATGTATTATGTTAAGATCACAATACAAGGAATCCGTATATATTCTACAATAAAACACTCTATTCAGTTTATGTATTTAAGAGCTTATATTCTCTACACAAAAATGACTTTATACACGCATTCTCTTCAATTACAGATTAATATTAATAATAATAGTGATAATCATAATCATAAAGGCAAACTTCAAGTGGATGCAACAATTAATATATAATATGGAAAGAGCATAACAGAATTTTTACAAACTTTTTACAAATTTAAAACATCAGGAGTTTTAGAAATTTTATAATTTTATAGAATGTACGTCAATCATTTAGATATTCTGTATAATACATATTAATATTAAAAATTATAATATACGACTGTGAGTAATTCAGTGGTACTATAGATACAACATGCACAAATATGTAATATTCATATCTTTGCTGGTAAAAAACAACTTATTTTATTATTCTTTTTTTGATAATTATTATCTCATGTATTGTGGTAATTATTTACTGAGAAAATGTTCTTTGATCCTGGCATTCTTTTATATGAGTTATTCATAATATTAGCTAATTAATGATTTCTAAGTTTTTTAATGTAAATATTAAATTATTACTTTACCTCCAAATATTATTTTGTAGATCGCTAAGACTTTTTGCAACAATGCGATTTTTCTCTGCCAGTTGATACTTTTTAAATGTTACACTTGAAGGAAGTTCAGACACGACAGAAGCATAAGGTTGATGGCAACAAAGCCATTGATGTGTTCTGTCTAAATTTCCACTTCGCTTGTTGTTGTTCCTGCCTCCAGCCATGAGACATGTTTAATATTTCATACTTGTTCACCTTTAATGCATGAAATCAATATTTAACAATGTTAATCTTATGTACAGATACATTGTACAAGGTAAGTGCTAAGTATGGTTTTCTTAAATTTTTAACATTTTTTAAATTTATTATAGTTAGAAACTGCATATTTTTTATAGTTTTACTTCTTTAATGTGTATATGATAAATTAAATATTCATTAATACTAGATGAAATTATAATTATTTTAAGCAAAAGTGATTTAAAAAAGTGTCAATAATACCTATAACTCTCAACTGCACACATTGCTGACAAAGTACATAACAATTTCAAGGACAACCTAGAAGATACTTCTTGCATGGCAATTAACAGTCCTTTTAGGGAATCTTTAATTGTCAAACAATGGTTATTTATTGCAAATTGATGAACAAATACTTCAAAATATAAAGAATCGTACGTTTTATTACAAAACATTATTCAATGTTATTTTGAAATAGTATTTCAAACAATTTTAAAAGCATTGAGAGAAAGTGTGTAGTACAACTTTTAATTATATGTAACCTTAAATGCAACGTACGATCACGTATGAATTTATGTATGAAATGTTGAAGGTTCAAACTGAAAATTATTAAATTCAGTGAGAGCAAGATACGCAAGTCAAAAATAAACGTGTGAAATTTTATTGGACTTCAGAGTAAAAATTCGTACTTCGTAGTAGAAGATATTATGGGAAAGATACCGATGCCGATTAATCATTTAGTTGATGGAAATTTCTTAAACAATGATCTGATAAAGAGACAATACCTATCCCCATTGTATCAGGTTTCTTTGACATTTGAAAATCGCTGATAGAACACACCTTGTTGACTGTCATTCAGTGCATCTTTATACCGTATCCGAAGTACGTTTCGGTTATGGGATATTAACATACAGAAGTTAATATATTCTGACAGAATGAATCTACTTTAAGTGAGTTCCAGAAGGATGATAATATGTTTGTAAATGTTGTCGTAACGCTGGAACATTTTCGCAAATATATTTGACAAGACTTTCTCAATAATTTATTGATCGCACTCGGTACATATACCTAGTACGTACCTCGCATTATTTCGACTCTCGAACACCGGTCCGGTTATATCATAATTATGCGTTCTTACTATGCAGAATGGTTTCGCGCATTTTGTTCGACGTGTCTGCTACGAAATTCGGCGAATATTAACGGTACGATACCAGCAGACTTTTGCTTGTTTGTTATTCGAAAGACATAAATATGCGATGATCGTTCTCAATACGAAAGCGTGAGTTTATCTGTTACAGTCCTCGCTAGGTGACGCGCAGATCGAGACTCATTTTTTATTTTGAGGTTATGTACAAAAATGTTCTGTCAAACTGTTCTGTGGTGGATCGACATGAGTTTTCATGTACGATGCTGTGTCGTTGCAGGAGCTATGTTTACCTGATGAATACAAAAAATGAATACGAGAGAAAAGGAAAAGTATATCGAGGAATTCGGTTTTCCTCATTGTGACGAATCGTCCAAATATGAGAAAGTCGCAAAAATCGGTCAGGGCACCTTTGGGTAAGTTACATATTTCGGCGAATTTCGCTTTGTGGATAGGTTATGCTGTGTTATTATGCTTTCTGAACAACTTTTGTTATTGTTATTATTATCCTTCTGCAGGGAGGTGTTTAAGGCTAAAGAAAAAAATTGTACCAAGAAATTTGTAGCTATGAAGAAAGTGTTAATGGACAACGAAAAGGAAGGGGTATGTACATAGTTTTACTTAAATATATCTTAATTTCATATATAATATATTTCATAATCCAAACACTTAATATGTGTAAAAATAATGTGTATTAAATAGTATAATAAAGTATCTTGAACCAATATATCTCTAGAACATTCATTGTCTTGATATCATAAATATAGTGTGGTATTAATGATTCGTTCTTTTCACAGTTTCCTATAACTGCTTTAAGAGAAATAAGGATACTACAATTGTTGAAGCACGAAAATGTAGTGAATTTAATAGAAATATGTAGGACGCGAGGTACTTATATAGATAAACTCAAAAATATTACAAACAATTTGAAGGATTGTTCTTATAAGGCAAGAGCGAGACTATTAATATTGTCAATTTCATTTTAGCAACACAAATTAATCGCTATCGTTCTACATTCTATCTTGTATTTGACTTTTCCGAGCATGATCTAGCTGGGTTATTATCAAATGTAAATGTCAAATTTAATTTAGGAGAAATTAAGAAAGTTATGCAACAATTGTTAAATGGTCTCTATTATATTCATAGTAATAAGGTAAGATTGTGTTACCCGTGCATTTAATAAATGAGCTATATATGTAAAACTTATTCAAATTTACTTTGCACGATAATATATCGTTCTACAGATTTTGCATAGAGATATGAAGGCTGCAAATGTTCTGATAACTAAAACTGGTATATTAAAGTTAGCTGACTTTGGGTTGGCCCGTCCATTTAGCGCTAACAAAAATGGCCAACCAAATCATTACACAGATACAGTCGTTACACTTTGGTACAGACCACCAGAACTTCTGCTCGGCGATAGAAACTACGGTCCTCCTGTAGATTTATGGGGTGCTGGATGTATAATGGCTGAAATGTGGACCAGGTCTTTATTAATATTTGCCCAAATTTCTAATCATTGAATGGATGATTATACATTATTCTGTCTTGCAGATCGCCTATAATGCAGGGAAACACAGAACAACAACAACTCATATTAATTTCTCAGTTATGTGGTTCTATAGAAGCAGAAACCTGGCCTGGAGTAGAAAATTTAGATTTATTTACTAAAATGGAATTACCTAAAAATCAACAACGAAAGGTAGATATCGTCGATAGGATGCAGTAACGCTTATTCATAGCTACAGTTTTAAAAAATATTTCTTCTTGTATAGGTCAAAGACAGATTGAAACCATATCTGAAAGATCCTTATGCATGCGATCTGCTAGATAAATTATTGATCCTTGATCCATCAAAAAGATATGATTCGGATTCTGCGTTAAACCACGACTTCTTCTGGACCGATCCAATGCCTTGTGATCTTAGTACAATGTTGGCACAGCATACACAGAGTATGTTCGAGTACTTAGCTCCACCGAGACGCTCCGGTCACATACGACATCCGCATCATCAAGGACCTGGTGGGCCCGCGAAACCTAGTTCTAGTATGGCTGACAGTGGTTATCAAGATCGTGTATTCTAGCATATTTTGTTTTTTTCTGGATGAATGTAGGCTGCCCTTTTATCGTTCATCCTTTTCATCTCGTGTCATTTTTACAAACAATATAACGTTTTTCTTCAACGACGTCGATACGCATAAAATTCTGTGTTTAACCTTTAAAGGGTTGGCAATTTGCCGTTAAAATGCGGTTAGCTGTTCTATCCCGACCTTCTAAAGGTTAAATTAAATGTCTGATTTATATTAACTCTGGAAATAAGATTTAAGATTTTCTTATACACATGTACATATACAAACGCATGTACATACATTTTTTACATACAGAAGCAATCTTCCGATTGAAGCCTTGTATATTCCGAAGTGTGTGGTCTTTCAAGTTTCCTTTGGGTATTTATATAACTTTGTTGTTGATTATAAGATTTGATTTCGTTGTATAGTTATATTATAAATTTTAGTTCAGTATCGTATTAACACAAGATTTTTTAAATTGACTACCAATAAGTCGACAAATAGTACAACTATAATTGCCCCGTTTGCATAATCGTACTCAAGAGAAAGCAGTATCATGCATAGCACAGAAAAGAAAATATTAAATATGTACACGATTGTGTGTTCGTAATAGTTGGTTATTTTTATACTTACCACTACTAAAATATGATATTGAATTTTCCAATCTGTGAGGAACAGATAAATGTCATCTATATTAAAGTAAATGATATGACAAAGATATTTATCATCAGATATAAACAAATGCAAATAAAATTTTGTTCACTGTAATTGGATTTCCTTTAATAGTATCATTTGCTCGTGTTACAATGTATTAAATGGATAATAACGGAGGGCATATCATGCACTAACAAATACACGGTATATCATGTAGATTCTGATCCAAAAACTTTTCTGTGCTGTCAGCTGTAACGCATTTATACATGGAAGACATCGAAATTATATTCATTTTACTTATTCGTGCTATACTTATTCACACATAGTATGAAATATTTACATACAATATTTTTTGAGTTGGCGTTCAAGCCGTGCGAATCGACCGTCGCATCGTACACCTTCGTTGACAGTCGGTCACCTCCGCCGCGATTTTCAAATGTTTAAATCGTGCTTCTGCAGAACGCACGACCGCACGACTCTTCTTGTTTCGCTAACTAATGTGGAAGGACGTGTAGATTCTGGTCACTAACTAAGTATGGAAATAAATTGTTATATTTGAACTAGTGGAATCCATTTATTCTGAGCCACGTGGAAACATCGAGTCGCCGTGTTTCATACTCGAGGCATACCAAAATTCACGCACACAATTTTATACAATTTACATGGCGCAGGTCGTTGCGGTCGGTTTATGTAAATATACATGTTCAGGCAAACGACAGCACGAACAGTCTATGTAGAGATGCTAGATACAAAACCGGGGTAACCAAACTAAACAATCGTGCGTGTTCAGGTACCGAGCGGTCGAATCTTTTGTCCCGTTTGGTTACTCTGGTTTTGTTATCTAGCATCTCTACACAGACCGCTCGTGCTGTCCGTTTGCCTGAACGTGTATAAAGTATAAGCCGACCCTAAGCCGCTCTGTCAACAATTTGATAAAAATTAAACTGTGAAAAGTGAAATTTTTTTACTCAGCATATCAAATTCTATACAAAGTGTTTTCGAAATTTCACATCTTCGGTTCCATGTATAATAATTCATTGATCGCACTCGGACCAAACCGCCAGATTAGGACTTGTTTTTCACTCTAACCTTCCCCTTTTACGTTATTCTTCCACGCTTTCGTCTGGCCCGGTGTCGTGCGCATTCTGTCTCTGTCGTACATGTGTCACTATGTCACCTGACTAATCGGGTACGATTAGAAAGTGGGAAGCTTTTCCCCCCTCAATTCGAGTCAATTCCCCTAATCTGACGACACTATTCGGCAAGAAATGAATCTTTCTGTCCACGGTTCTGAATTACCGACTCTGCAGAAATTGCTCTTGTACAATAGCGGACTCTTATCGAAATGGAGCGGTCAGCTAGTGAACTACATGACGTTGCAACACAAACGGTGTGTGTCTGAGAACGAGAACGTTAGAGTTTACAGCGTTGTTGATTCCTTTTCTGTTTGGCGGAGCTCATAAAATTCAGAGACATATTGCTGCTTAATTTAAAATGTAGAATTTTCAATCATAAACGCGATTATGTCAGGAATTACAGGGCCGGCGCGAGGCAGGTTCAGCGCGTTCGCCGGAACCCGGCCTCGCGTTTTGGAAGGCTACGCGGTCTATGAAAACTCATCAGACATTTTGCAGGACCGGAAGTATTTAATTAATTTTGTAAAACGTGACCACGCGATCATAAAATTTGACTCATTTTAAAGCTGAAATCCTCTAGTTTCAAAATCCATCATTACACATTCAAACGTCTGTGAAGACTTTAAAAAATTTTTCTTGTGACCGAAACCAACATAGATTTCAAGATTGCAGCTTCCTCTTTACAACGACATCTTAAAAATTGATGTACGATATTTTTTAGCCGTTCCATCGAGCTTCGAATGAGAGCTGTGTTTCCAACTTTACACTAGTATAAGTGTTAGACCAAGAGGGCTATACACGACCGAACTTGTTCCTCCTTTTTGTTGCATAAAACAGTGAAAAAAAATCGTACATCAATTTTTAAGGTGTCGTTATAAAAAGGAAGCTTCAATCTTGAAATCTGTGTTGGTTTCGGTAACAAGAAAAATTTTTCAAAGCCTTCACAGACGTTTGAATGTGTAAGATTTTCAATAAGAAACGCGTCTTCAGTTTCTCGCTCGCTACGGCATGAAAAAAGATCTTGAAATAAAATGAACAATGGATTTTGAAACTAGAGGCTTTCAGCTTTAAAATGAGTCAAATTTTATGATCGTTTGGTAATTTTTTTATGAAATTATTACTGTTTAAATATTGGCAATTTTTCGAGAATCGGGTTATTTAGTGTTAAAATACTTTTTGGATCCACTGTAGCAAACTCAATCAATTTTGATGACGAAATCACAGATTTTGCGGCGGAAAAAGCGAGAAAAATTATGTAATATTCATCTTACAAAAAATATACAGTAAGCGCGCAATCCTTGTCCTGGGTCGTTTCCGGGATCCCTATCCAGTGCCTACTCACTCCACCGGCTGTCAACGCCACGCCGCTTCGCAGGGCGGCGACGATTGATGTACTTAAGCTCGGGTATATCGGTATGAAGTGAACACCACTACATTGACACCATGAATCGATTTTACGTTGTTTATGGGACTTCCACTACCTTATTTCTCGCATTTTTCTGATTAAAATGACACCAAACACGATATAATTTCAACTATATTAAGTGCTTTTATCGACGATGAAAGTTTCGAAGGCAACGACGAACAGCGTATTGGAAAGAAAGAGACGCGTGTTCTCACAATGTAATGCCAATTAAAAATGCTTTAATTTTCACTATTTTTTAATGAGACTTTCACTAACGTATTTCTGTCATTTTTCTGATTAAAATAAGACCAAACACGATATAATTTCAACTGTATGTAAGTATAAAAAAAAGACCCGTAATAACTATTAGTTAATATGAGGAATACATCCAGATGGTAACAGGCACATAGTGGTTTCATTGACGGTATGGAGTAACTGTAGAACATAGAAGAGGATAGCGAAAGAAAGAAAAACTGTATTGTTTACTCTATTGTTTAACGTACCAATGCGATGCTGACACTTTTATTGATAAATTTCTTGTGATTATTTTTGATTACAAAATGAATCGTTTAAAAATTTGTTACGAGAGTTTTCTTTTCTTTAACGTTGTATAGTCTAAAAAAAATGTTATGTTTAGAATAGTATGACGTATTATTTTTTAATTAACTATTTCAATTGTCTTACCTCGGATCGTTAATTCTACTGCTTCTAAATGAAGTAGTGCCGGAGGTGGAATGTAATCTTTGATAGCCTTGAACCCTTTAAAAAGAGCCTCAATGTCCTTTCTTATTTTTGGGGGTGGGTTGTTCCACTTTTCCTCATCTTCTTCCTCTGCGGCCCTTTCTTCATCTTCTTCCTCGGCGGCCCTTTCTTCATCTCCTTCCTCTGCGGCCCTTTCTTCATCTCCTTCCTCTGTGGCCCTTTCTTCATCTCCTTCCTCTGCGGCCTTTTCTTCAGCTCCTTCGTCTGCGATCCGTTGTTGCATAGTCGACCAAACCTTTTTGCTCCTTAACATTTTTATCAGTTACATTAGCACTAACAACTAACGAATAACTTTAAAAACTATACACCGTAAAAATTAATACAAAAATAAACTAATCACTATATAATAATCAATAGAAAACTAAAAAATAGCACACACGATGAGCTAGAACGTCTTGTATCAACTGTGGAGTAACCAAGATGTCTCCACCACGGCTCGTGACTAACTGACCCTGTCGACATTTAGAAAACTCCCCAGGAATAGGTAAAAATTAAAGAGATGAAGAAAACGGAATACACAGTGGGAGAAAAGTAAGGAGAGGAAGGTACGGCAAAACCCAAGAGGAGAAGGTCAAGTAAGGGCGCGCGGAAAGATGCTATAAAAAACGGAAAGAGTGGAAAAAGGCAATCAGGAAAGGATGTCATAAAAAAGGAAAGGTTCGCCAGGTACAGGAGAGAATTAGGTCTGCGTGGATCTGGTCGCCAGATGTGTACCACGACGGACCAGACTCACGCAGAACGGAGAACAATAGGAAAAAAATATGTAAGGAGTTTTCCAAGTTGATTTATTCAATGACTTATTTAATTATTTATTTCCAAAATTGACAATTGTAGCATATACAAAAAATCGAGAAAGACAAAACGCGGAGCTACGAGCTTCGCGAAGCTTGTAGAAGAAAGTTTGGTAATTATCACGTTGACTGCCATGTCACCCATATGTGGGTGACGGAACTATTTGTCCAAGTTTTAAAATGAATTTTTACGCTAATATACTAATCGTACCAAATTTTATTAGGATCTGTAAAATGCCAGAAAGTTGACTACTCCATGTCATACATATAATTTTTTTCAATTTTTATTTCATTAAATAACCTACATTGATTTGATGGAATTTTTTAGGTTTCCAGTTTGGCAGTCAAAGTGTTATGTAGATGATTGACGACCTCATCGATTTCGATGACTTTGAAATATGTTGTCAAGGTCACTATTCTGAACAACTTTTTTCTATACATGTTACCGCTGCTCGATCTTAGTTTTCGAGATGTACGTAAAAAACTTTAGTTATTCTTACGTTACCAGTACAGTGTATTCTCGGAAAAATGGTCATTAAATGGTGATTGGAAGAGTAATTGCGGTTGAGATTGGGTCATTCTACGCCAAATCGATCACTTTTTGCTGTGACCATCGACGATTTTGTTCTAAATGAAATATGTTGTAGTCCATGTGAAATTAGGGGGGGTTTAAGTCATCATTTTTCCGGTTTCGAATTTTTTAGAAATTACAAGCCTTCGAAATTTGCGATTTTTGCCCATTTTGGCGAAAATAGGCCTCACTTCCGAATTTTTATCTCAGGAACTGTTTGTCCGATTGAGCTATATTTTTTTTGCTTTATTCGGAAAGGATTGGGCTATTATAAAATAATTTTTTCATCGTCGAGAATTAACTTTATAATATCGAAAAATATAAACAAATTCTTTTTTTACGTTTTTTTCAAATTTGGCCAGTAATGTAAATTTTGAAAAAAATATGGTTATATTCCCCGAAGTTTTCTCTTCAAAATAAGCCCTTGAACAAAATGGCGTTTTACCTGTAATCGTCACAATGTGCTGGAAAAGGACGCGATGTACCCGCGTTTCAGGTAGCGGCGAGTCGAGCGCACTGCTATTATGGTCAGTTTTCTATACCACTGATCTCAAAGTAATACCAGCAGATCGTTTACGACTACATGACCCTAGTTATACCTCGAGAACA
This sequence comes from Lasioglossum leucozonium, assembly GCA_028454225.1. Classification (NCBI taxonomy): domain Eukaryota; kingdom Metazoa; phylum Arthropoda; class Insecta; order Hymenoptera; family Halictidae; genus Lasioglossum; species Lasioglossum leucozonium. Next base: position 2,531,726 of record CM052215.1, read on the forward strand.
ATATTAGGAACCACTCTTCGCCAACGACACCTTTTTAATCATAACTTCCTTTATAGTTCAATGGAAACCATGAGAAGGTGTTGGTTTTCTTCCATCAGGAAGGGATATGCAAGGGTTATGGTCAGAGGTATGTACTGATAGGATCATTGAAAACTATTTCATTACACTAAAAACAGAACCATCATTATCGCACAAGCAAATTTTACATAGCAGTACTTTATTCAATTTTTAGGGATGAGAATTTGACTACCTAATGGTCTTTCTAAGCTAGTGTGCATGGCAAGTCTTTTGATACTTCCTAAATTTCTGGACTACCCGGAAACAGAGTTGGGACGAGAAATCAAACTCGACACATTCGACATGGAAATATGGTGTAGTGGGGGAGTCTAAAAGGGCAGGCGAGACACCCTGCAGGTCTGAAGGTGAGATGGTCCGACGTTCACACCGAGCTCAAAAACCCCAAAACTAGGTAGCATGGCTATCTCAACAATGATGACCGTCAGCGCGTTTCAGCGCGTTCGGCGGAACCCGGCTTCGCGTTTTGAAAGGCCCGCCTCCTAGAAGTTAGCCCCCCACTTTCTGAAATAAATATTTTTAACAGTTGTGCTGAGTTGTGCTACATTGTGCTCGAATATTAAAATTATAATATAAAAAATAAGACTGAAAATTGAAAAAAACGATTTTTTGAGTAGCCCCCCCACTTTTCGATTTTTTTAATTTTCTTTGTTGTGCTAAGTTGTGCTAGGTTGTGCTAAGATTGTGCTGAAGTATTACTTCAAAATAATAAGAAATAACGAAGGTATGGTAAAAAATAGGTTTAGACATTGCGCTCGGATTCTAATCATTAATTGGGCTTTCTGGTCGTCCGAGAGACGAGGGCCCCGTACAAGAGTAAAGTGCCCTTTATATCGTTGTGCTGGGGAAATTGGAAGTTGTGCTGAATTGTGCTATGCTAGCACAACTCAGATATACGATATCGTGTCTCTCGGACGACCAGAAAGCTCAATTAATGATTAGAATCCGAGCGCAATGTCTAAACCTATTTTTCACCATACCTTCGTTATTTCTTATTATTTTCAAGTAATACTTCAGCACAATCTTAGCACAACTTAGCACAACAAAGAAAATTTAACAAATTGAAAAGTGGGGGGGCTACTCAAAAAATCGTTTTTTTTCAATTTTCAGTCTTATTTTTTATATTATAATTTTAATATTCGAGCACAATGTAGCACAAACTCAGCACAACTGTTAAAAATATTTATTTCAGAAAATGGGGGGCTAACTTCTAGGAGGCGAAAGGCCCCGCGGTCTACGAAAACTCATCAGACATTTTGCAGGATTGCCCCTGTATAGTAGATTGAATATAATTTATTCTAAATCTAAAGATAAGGTGTACTGTTTCGCTTGTAAATTATTTTCACCAACCGATGTTTCGTTGAGGACAGATGGGTTTTGCAATTGGTCTTATTTAAAATAGCGAATCAAAATGCACGAACGATCTGCGGTACATTTACAAACTATAAACAAGTGGCTTCAGACTAAACAAAATTTTCGCACTGGCAATCTAATTCATAAAGAGTTCGAAAAACTTTCAAAACTTGAAACGGCACGATGCAACAACATAATTTAGCTTTCCGAGGAAGTTCCGATACTTTGTACACACCGTACAATGGTAATTTTTTGGGTTTAATACAGTTAATTGCAAAATTTGATTCTGTTCTAAATGATCACTTAAACAGAATAGCCGTAAAAGGGCATCATTATTTATCTCATTCAATTAAAAACGAATTAATAAGTACAATGGCAAGAAAGTACAAAGAGTAATTATCGGTGCAATAAAGAGAGCAACATACTATTCCATTTTATTCAATTGTACACCAGATGTGAGCCATCAAGAGCAACTATCGGTTGTCCTTCGTTATGCTAACATAACAGACGATGACGTTGAAATCAAAGAACATTTTATCCGAAACAATCATGCTTATTCTAGTTCAGTTGGGAATACAAATATCTCACTGTCGCGAACAAGGATATGATAACGGTGCTAATATGAGGGGAATGTATCAGGAAGTACAATCAAATATATTACGTGAAAATCGTAAAGCGTTTTATGTGCCATGCGGTAGTCACAACTTGAATTTGTTACTGGGAGATATAGCAAAATCATCAACATTTTTTTGGTGTATTACAAAAGATTTATACGATATTTGCAGCACCAACATCGCGTTGGAATGTTTTAAAAAAACATATTGAAAAAATTGCACCCAAACCATTATCAGAAACTAGGTGGAAATGCCGTTTTGATAGTGTAAGGGCTGTTCGCTTTCAAGTTCGCCAATTTCGAAATGCCTTGAACGAAATTGCCAACAACACATCTGACAATAAAGTAAAAATTTTGTCTACAGTGCGAAAGATAAATGGATTTGAATATATTGCCAGACTCATCATTTGGTACAAAATATTATAAAAAATAAAAATTAATATCGTCAGCAAAGTATTGCAAAATCAAAAGATGCAAATAGATTTGGCCACGAAGCATCTAAAATCTAAAAGGTCTGAACGTATTCTTTGCGGGATACAGAAATGCAGGATTCAACAAAGCCATGTGTTACGTCCGAAGTGGACACTTTTATATAATAATGATTAAATTAAGAGATAGAACGCCGTTTTGAACCTACCTGCATGCACCGGCTACGGTTCGGGCAATTGAGGACTTTTGGATAGTTCTGATATCGATTTTAAAATGGTTGTTAAACTTTTGCTTTTTAATTTGAACAAATATATTTTTGAACAGATTTCGGATACACTATTGTTAATTAGAAATTACAAATAAAGCCTTAATTTTACCGTTGAGATGATTCGCTATTCAGGTTCAGTAGATGGTGGTGTGGGGAATTCTCCAAGGCGTTGATCAGGAGCTGGTTCAGAGTCCCTGTCCTGGCGTTGGATGGCGGTGGTGCGGTGTTGTCTTGAAATCTCACCGTAATCCAATTTCGAACATCACAAATTCTTTAAACCCACACGCACACACACACACACACACAACAATCAACTGAACTGATGGCCGTACTATTAAAAACCGAACCGAATGACTATTGGCTACGAAGACTGACGACTGTTTAATAATGACTACTTGAGCTGATGATGATGATTGCCAGAACTGACTAAGAACTGAACCGAATTGAGACTTGATGATGACTGACTTTTGATGAAGGGCTGCCTTCCTTTATAGACTGTACGATCCTTTGTTCCATTGTCGTCTTCAGTTCGCTCTAATCGCTTTTCCTATTAATTCTCCATCAGCAATTAGACAGGATGTGCGTTATACGATTTCAACCCAACTCCCCGGCTGGATCATCTTTCGTTGGCCAATCCTCTTATCAACAATAAACATTACTCATTGGTCCCTTCTTCATCCTCTATGTATTTATTAATTGTGTCTACGTTAACGCTTCCACTGCGACGATCCAATCCATCGCAGTTTATTTGATTATCGATCTTTTGGAACCATTCCTCACACTTTCCACCGAAACGATTCATACAATAATAATCTTAGGTTTTATAATTTATATGAAAATTAGTCAGTATTAATTCTAATAGAAACAAAATAGATTTCGCAGCGCCTCGACTTGATAGATAAAGCTTCTCCGAACCTATAGCGGAGTTTTGTTTGAAACAAAATAAAAATAACATGAGTTGGTAACCCTACAAGTTAGTTGCGAAATGTATCTCATCTTTCTTCTTATTCTATCGCTCGCAACCCAATACATCGTTCGAAGATTTGACAATCAGCGGGTTGATAATACTTGAAATACATTGAAAATACAGCGGTATAGAATACTGACCATAATAGCGGTGCGCTCGACTCGCCGCTACCTAAAATGCGGGTACATCGCGCCCTTTTCCAGCACATTGTGACGATTACAAAAAAAACGCCATTTTGTTTAAGGGCTTATTTTGAAGAGAAAACTTCAGGGAATATAACCATATTTTTTTCAAAATTTACATTACTGGCCAAATTTGAAAAAAACGTTAAACAAAAATTTGTTTATATTTTTCGATATTATAAAGTTAATTCTCGAGGATGAAAAAATTATTTTATAATAGCCCAATCCTTTCCGAACAAAACAAAAAAAAATTTAGCTCAATCGGACAAACAGTTCCTGAGATAAAAATTCGGAAGTGAGGCCTATTTTCGCCAAAATGGGCAAAAATCGCAAATTTCGAAGGCTTGTAATTTCCAAAAAAATTCGAAACCGGAAAAATGATGACTTAAACCCCCCCTAATTTCACATGGACTACAACATATTTCATTTAGAACAAAATCGTCGATGGTCACAGCAAGAAGTGATCGATTTGGCGTGGAATGACCCCATACAGGGGCAAAAAACGGAAATTATTTGATTACGAAGGACAGGGTGAATCGTCGACGATCAGCGACGAAGAATACGTCTGTATTCATTATTTTTTAAAAATAATAGAAACTGCGTTAGTATCATTTAAAAATTGATTTGAATTATATGAAAATCAATTTTTGGTTTTCTATATACGAATGAGATTGCAAATTTAGATGACGAATATTTATTAAAATGTCAAGATCTTCACTTACATTTGGAAGGAGATTTCGACGGAACTGAAATGTTTGAAGAGATTGAGATGTTCCGATCGAAAACGCAAGCCAATTATTCGGCTTTAGATGCGATGAAATAGATTATAAAAAACAATCTTTCGGAAGCATACCCAAATTTATTAATCGCGTTACAAATAATGTTAAGTACGCCAGTAACCGTGGCTTCGGCTGAACGTAGTTTTCCGCTGTTGAAACTATAGTTTCAATTATTATAATAAAAACTTATCTTCGACCATCAATAAGCCAAGACCGATTTACATCTCTGGCTATTCTTTCAATGGAAAGCGAAGTAGCAAATTCAATCAATTTTGGTGACGTATCAAATATTTTGCGGCGAAAAAAGCGAGAAAATTTATGTAATATTCATCTTACAAAAAATATTTCTACTTATAATACATAATTCTTTATCGTGAAAAAGTATAGGATTTGAATGTGTATTCTGGCCCTGCAAAATTTTTGAACCGGGCCCTGCAAAAGATCGCGCCGGCCCTGCCGTCAGGTAGCAAACACGCTGGCAACAAAGAGTCCTTACGGTCAAAATTTACCTGAGCAATTGCTCTTTAAGAGTGTAAAATCAGGTAGCAAACACGCTGGCTACATGGAGTCCTCGCGGTTAGAATTTACCTGAGCAGTCACTCTCCAAGTGACGCTCGGACTGTGCAAACCTTTTTTGTCAGTGCTTGTTTTAAATCGACACCGGCTCCAGCCATCGTAATCGTAGTAATATTGTATATAGTACGCGTTTCCTCTCTTTTTATCTTGAATGTTTCTTACACACTCGAGTTTGAACTCATTTCCATTAGGAAAAGCACCCCAATTTACTCACAATAATTTTATGAAGGTATGTTGAAAGATCTAAAAATTTAAACTTTCATTCGTGAGTGATTCGCTAGGTTTTTGACGTGACAGACTTCCGACTTTCGAATTTGATCTATTTAGATGACAATTTTGCCCAACTACGGTCGAAACTCACAAATAAAGATCATTGGTGAACTTCGAAGGAAACGTTTCAATAATCGTCTAACTTCTCTAATTTGTGGCGCGTTTAGACTTGTTTTTATCAACAAATCATTTACAATCGATTGATAATGTTTCCATGGCAAAGTTATGAATTGTAATAAACACTTTATTGCTATTAATAATTAAGTGACAGTAAAACGCTTACATTGTTGTCTCCAGGAGGCACACGACGTTCGATGTGGTCGTGATTCAGCGTCAGAGGCAACATTGTAACACATAGCGTATTGGCATTTACTAACTAAACCCAATATTAATTATTATTAACGTTATCATAATTATATCATCGCATATCGATTGAAAACGTTTACCCGATCAAAATAAGCCCAAACACGACATAAATCGGTTAATAACATATCCAGGTTGTACTGAAAAGTATCATGCAAAACATTTCCGGCAACAAAATCTGTCTATGGTTGTTATTTAAAAAACATGAATATGTTATGATCGTTTCCAATACCAAAGTGTGGGATTGTCTGTTGTGATCTTCGCTAGGTGACGCGCAGATCGAGACTCATTTTTTATTTTGAGGTTATGTACAAAAATGTTCTGTCAAACTGTTCTGTGGTGGATCGACATGAGTTTTCATATACGATGCTGTGTCGTTGCAGGAGCTATGTTTACCTGATGAATATAAAAAATGAATACGAAAGAAAAGGAGAAATACATCGAGGAATTCGATTTTCCTCATTGCGACGAATCGTCCAAATATGAGAAAGTTGCAAAAATCGGTCAGGGCACCTTTGGGTAAGTTACACACCTCGGCGAATTTCGCTTTGTGAATAGGTTATGTACTTACCTGACCGAAAAGTTTTTGTTGTATTTTAACGATTATTATTCTTTTGAAGGGAGGTGTTCAAGGCTAAAGATAAAAATTGTACCAAGAAATTTGTAGCTATGAAGAAAGTGTTAATGGACAATGAAAAGGAAGGGGTATGTACACGTTCAAATATCATCTATTTTAATACAGTTTTTTCATAATTTTACTTATATTCTCTTGCAGTGATAAGATAACAAGTTTTTTAATAAAAAAAAACTTGATATATGCAAAAACAATGTGTATTAGTATAATAAAGTATCTTGAAACAATGTCTCTAGAATATTCATTGTCTTGAGAACAATACAGTAATGATTCTTTCTTTTCATAGTTTCCTATAACTGCTTTAAGAGAAATAAGGATACTACAATTGTTAAAGCACGAAAATGTAGTGAATTTAATAGAAATATGTAGGACACGGGGTATGTATTTTTACAAATTCAAATATTACAAACAATTTGAAGGATTGTCTTTCTAAGGTAAAAACAAGATTATTAACAATGTAAATTTCATTTTAGCAACACAAATTAATCGCTATCGTTCTACGTTTTATCTTGTATTTGACTTCTGCGAGCATGATCTAGCAGGGTTATTGTCAAATGTAAATGTCAAATTTAGTTTAGGAGAAATTAAGAAAGTTATGCAGCAATTGTTAAATGGTCTCTATTATATTCATAGTAATAAGGTAAGAATGTGTTACCTACGCATTTAATAAATGGGCTATATATGTAAAACTTATTCAAATTTACTTTGCACGATAATATATCGTTCTACAGATTTTGCATAGAGATATGAAGGCTGCAAATGTTCTGATAACTAAAAATGGTATATTAAAATTAGCTGACTTTGGGTTGGCCCGTGCATTTAGTGCTAACAAAAATGGCCAACCAAATCGTTACACAAATAGAGTCGTTACACTTTGGTATAGACCACCAGAACTTCTGCTCGGCGATAGAAACTATGGTCCTCCTGTAGATTTATGGGGTGCTGGATGTATAATGGCTGAAATGTGGACCAGGTCTTTATTAATATTTGTACAAATTTCTAATCATTGAATGGATGACTACACATTATTCTGTCTTGCAGATCGCCTATAATGCAGGGAAACACAGAACAACAACAACTTGTATTAATTTCTCAGTTATGTGGTTCTATAGTAACGGAAACCTGGCCTGGAGTAGAAAATTTAGAGTTATTTACTAAAATGGAATTACCTAAAGGACAAAAACGAAAGGTAGATATCGTCGATAGGATGCAGGAATATTTATCCACAGCTACAGTTTTAAAAAATATTTCTTCTCGTATAGGTCAAAGACAGATTGAAGCCATATCTGAAGGATGCTTATGCATGCGATCTGCTAGATAAATTATTGATCCTTGATCCATCAAAAAGATATGACTCGGATTCTGCATTGAACCATGATTTTTTCTGGACCGATCCAATGCCTTGTGATCTTAGTAAAATGTTGGCACAGCATACACAGAGTATGTTCGAGTACTTAGCTCCGCCGAGACGCCCCGGCCACATACGTCACCCGCATCATCAAGTACCTGGGGGACCAGCGAAACCTAGTTCTAGTATGGCTGACAGTGGTTACCAAGATCGTGTATTCTAGCATATTCTATTTTGTTCCGGACGAATGTAGACTGCCTTTTTATAGTTCATCCTGTTCATCTTTTATCATTTTGACAAATCATACAATGGTTTTCTTCATTGAGGTCAATATGGATAAGATTCTGTGTTTAACATTTAAAGGGTTGGCAATTTGCCATTAAAATGCGGTTAGCTGTGGCTATCTCGACCCTCTAAAGAGTCTAAAGGTTAAATTAAATGTCTGATTTATACTAACTCTGGAAATAAGATGTAAGATTTTCTTATACACATATGCATATATATATATACATACATATATACATAAATTTTTTACAAACAGAAGCAGTCTTCTGATTTAAGCCTTGTATTTCTGTAAGTGTGTGGTTTTTCAAATTTCCTTTGGGTATTTACATACCTCGTTGTTCATAAAATTTTCACTATTGTAATGGGGAGAATATATTAGGAGGACCGAAAAGTAATCAAAATTTCTTCGATGAGCTCATTCACAATTAGTTTTTGTCGAAGGGACTTTTTTAGAAAGGGAATCGAACAATTGCCTTTACGCTGGTAAAAAATGTTAGAAAATGATGGAAATTATTTTGTTGATTAGTATTTAAGATTTTTTTACTAAATAAATGTTTTTCGCCAGCAAAAAAAGATTTTGATTACTTTTCGATCCCCCTAATATATAAGCAGATGATTTTATTCACGCTATCTTAAGTTGTGATGCAGTTGTATCATAATATTATGAATTTTAATTCAGTGTCATATTAACACAAGATTTATTTCAGTAAGCAAATTTAAATTTTACAATTTTCTTCGATTCGATAATATTAGTACCTATATTATACCTAAATTATAATAATATTTTGAGTTGTACTCGTGCAGCAAACATATGACAAGTAGCGAGTTCAGTGATAATCGACAAATGGTACCAACTATAATTGCGCCGTTCGCATTGTCGTAGTCATGAGAAAGCAGTATCGTGCATAGCACCGGGAAGAAAATATTAAATATGTACACGATTGTATGTCTGTAATACTTCGTTATTTTCATACTTACAACTACGCTTCGTTATTATACTAAAATACGCTATTGAATTTACCAATCTGTGAGGTACAGATAAATATCATCTATATTAAAGTAAATGACATGACAGTGGTATTTATCATCAGATATAAACAAATACAAATAAAATTCTGTTGACTGTAATTGGATTTCCTTTAACAGTTCCATTTGCTCGTGTTACGATGTATTAAATGAATGATAACTAAGGGCATATCGATGCAATGACGAATACACGGTATATCACATAGATTCTTAATCATCGTCGTTCTTAAGAAGCTGATCCAATGGATTAGGACCCATCCTTTTCGGTTTACTCGTTGACGCCTTTTCCGTGCTGTCAGCTGCAACACATTTATACATGTAAGAGGTTGAATTTATATTGTTTTTATTTATTGATATTAAACGCATGGAATAAAATATTTACATGGCGCAGGTCGTTGCGCATTTAGACAACTGAGCCACTCTGTCATACTGATTCTCCTGTCATTGTTGATATCACAGTATCTGGGCAATCTTTTGCCGCATCTTTGAAGCTGTCTATTATTCGCTACCATTGTACGGAAACTTTTCCACTCTTTCCTTTCTAGAACCTGAGCGAAAATAATATACATATAAGCTTTCACCAAAAGTTTTGTATAAATAACAAATATTGGACAGCAAAACTTGCCTTGTTTTTGTTTTTATCGAGCATGACAAAGTGCCAGGTTGCTACTTGCTCTTCCTTCGAAGCTTGCCATTTGGCCGTTGTCTCGTCCGAATCTGTTCCAGAGGCTTTCATCTTCTTTTGCATCAGATCCATTAAATCTCGTAGAAACAATTGCTTTTTTTGTTCGGGACAACCTGCGGTCAGAATAATCCTGTATTCTATTCACATTTGTTTCACTGGCTACTTGCGATGGAATCATGCTGTTTATTATTTAATTACCCTTCATGGGCCTGCTAGGAGTTGGTACAGGATTACAATTTGGAGTACGGTCTTTAGAAGATGTTCCAGGGATCGGTTTACCAGTATCTTGGTATACGCACCAACAATAGCCAGAATAACATTGCACTCGATCATACCTTCCATCGGGAGTACATTCAGGTACGTAGAATTTTTCTTGAGAATGCTGTCTCTCGTCTTCCAATACAGATTTTCTGTCAGTTAAACAATCGTTTGCTGGAAAAGTCATATTAAATTATTTAGGAAAAGTATACCGAGTCACGTCCTATCGACTTTAACGTCACTGACCATCGCTATCTTCTTTTGTTTTTGCAGGATCATCATTGAAAGTCGGTCGAGAATGTATCGGTGCAGGATTTCCTTTCAACACTGTGAAAAACATAGAAGAAAATTATTGTCAACAGATTTGTCCTGCAGAATATATGTTAAAAATTAAACTCTGAAAGACGACTCTTCTTTTACTCGGCATAGAAAATTCTGTACAAAATGTTTTCGAAGTTTCGCATCTTCGGTTCCGTGTGTACAGCCAAAATGAAAATTTGTTTTTCTGTACAATTGCTTTTTACTCGCAGTTTGTTAATGCAGCGGTTAATTTGGAAAAAAAGAAACTCGTATTTACACACGAGCGATCAGACGCTTCTTGTTCGCATAAAATTTTGAAAAAAAAAAAGAAACAAATGCCGTCACCATCCGCAACAAACACAAGATCGTTCACACACAGACGCACACATTTCGATGATTCTGAATTATCTGTTCTCTCGTCGTGTTTCGAATTTTACAGCACATGCATGAAATCGGACCAGAAGCGTTTACGTATGATCGATTATAATACAGTGTAAGCCGGTCTTCGCTCCTTTTCTGGAAGTTCTCATTTTATTTACAAATAAAATTAAGCGACGCGAACAAATGGGTGGTGACGCAAACAAAATTAAACACAGGAAAGATCTGATCGCGTTATGATTACAAGATATAGCATTGTCACGTTAACCGACAATCGACATAATTCTTTAGAGCGCTGTACTTTGATATAGAGCAGTTTGAAAGGAATTTGCGGAAAAGATTTTTGCTGTTCAATCGTTGCAGGGATTTTTATTGATTATCTATGATTTGTTCATATTTCAAGTAGTTTAGTTTAATCGATTTTAATTTAACTCTCGACTAGCGCCACAACGCAGGCTCTTTGCACTTGTGAGTTGATTTCTTCACATATTCAGATATACGAGTATACATCGGGTTGCCGCTAACAGGTGAGCCGTAAAAATGCATGATTATGCGAAACGACAATTGCTAAAAGTTATAGTCATTCAGTTGAAGCGTTCTTATTATTTAAATTACAACAATTTCTTTAAAAGAAGACTTCCTACTCTGAAAAGTCATACTGTTCTATTTGATATTGACGAATTTTGTAAAATAATCCTCGCAGTAATCGAACAGTCTGTGTCGAGTAGAGAAAGATTCGAAATGGAAAATCTCGGGGTTAACGTGACAGTGCTGTTGATGTGCAGAACTAGGACTCACCTTGGTCCATGGCCCGGGTCCTCTGGGCCTCAGGGACCTCGGGGCGCTCGTCTGCGGGGTTCAGCGACAAGAACAAACGTACTAAATGATAACAATGATGTCACTCAGCCGACCGGCCTTACCTATATGTACAATGTTTGTTTGTCATTCGCGCATCGCAGGTTTTCTAGCAGAGCAGCGAGCGGTGGCGAACATTTAATTGATTTTCCCTCTCATTTTGTTACGCGTTCAACAAATTACGTTTTCAGGCAGCAATCTCACGCACCCAACAGATCAAGTCTTTTCAAAATATGATTTCAAAGTACAGGGTAATTTTGCAAATATCGTCAGAGCATTTCGGAATTTTTACATCTGCTCCAACGTTAATTTCAAATCATCTTGTACTTTTTTCTCTACTCGTGTGCCAGGTTACTGAAGGACGTATTCATGCCGTGAAATTTACTTGGCAAGCCATTGATGATTATGAAAATTGACATGCAACCACCCCTCACGTTTTGCATCTTTTTATAAATTGGTTAAAGAACCAATCGATTCGATTCCTTCAGTTTTCTACAATATTTTGTTAGACGATCAAAAGCGTTTGTTTATAAATCGTTTCAAGTAGCTGAAGCTATACAAAACAATGTTAATTCTATACATCTATTCCATCCGGCATCAACAAATAATGATAAATAATCGTAGCAATTATTAGACTGTACATAGATGATTCCCGAGGTCATACAAGTCCATACTGGGTCGCACGAGCATGATAATTGACATGCAATTGACCACAATTCTATATGTCAGTTTACGCTTGCTCTATCGTTATTGGTAGCGTTTATTAGGCATAGATAGATGGAAATATACGAAAACGGGGTGATTGGTCTAGAACGGACAGGATCAATTGTTCGCTTCTTCGACTTTCTGGCGATCTAATTAGTTTAGACAGCGATGCGGGTAAAATCAATTTGATCCTTTCGGTGGAAAATGAAAGATCGCGGTGGTGTCATCGCGATTTATGGAGATGAGATTCTCTTTCAAACTACAACGCAGCGTAATATGTTCATATTACGCCCGGGAACGACCTGATAGATCGCGTAGGCGCGGATTTACGAACCGACGAGCCGACGACGCGACGGAGCGACGGACGAGTAGCGCGGGCGGTCATTCTTGTAGGCCAGTCGCGACGTGTCCGTGTAAGTACACGGGGTCAATTGCTTCAATTCCTCGGTAACCGGCCGCAGTGTGGGCAAACTTCCGGCAGGATTCACGAATGTTAAGCGGGTCCCGCCATAGAGACGACGACGGCCCTTCGCGTGCGCGACATCCTGTCCAGGCAACGCTTGTAATTTATGCCACGATTTAGACGCCGAGACAAAGACCGCGACGACCATCTTCCGGTATCATCCTCGAACGACGTGCTCGAGAGCCGGGACCTCTTTGTAAAAATTTTTATCCACGGCCGCGAGCGTTGCGCCGCGTCGCGCCGCGTCGCCCTCCCAGCGAACGAAGGGAGGTGTCGTTGAAAGATATTTCCGAAGGAAAAAAGTAAATATAAGCTTTAAAAAGGCAACCTTCACCCAGGAAACGAGGCAAGGAGAGGGAGCGCGTGCGGTAATTGCCTGTAGGCGATTGCAATGCGACGCAAGTAGATAGATTAGCACACGTTAGGCTGCGTAAGTATGTGCACTGCTGTTAATCTCAATTTACGATCGCCATAAAATGTAACCGTCTCTGCGACTCGATGCTCTTCGCCAATTCGGTTTGTAGCTAATGACGGAATACATAATTACCACGGATCGCGGTCGCATCGAGGGCAATTATGCCGCGATAGATAAACAGAGAAGTTTCGTAATGATTTTGGCGTCGTGCGGCGTGATCAACAAGGCGTTTCGAAGGATTAATTAGGGGGAAAGCGACCTTCGATCCTTCGATCCTTTTATCATCGACACAGACTCGTTTCGGATCAATAATAAGAGGACAAGAAGCTCCATCTCACCGAGGGAGACAACGTTCCGTGGCGTAACAGCGTGGCGCCAATTTGCAAATATCACCGCGTTCAAAACTGATTTATGCACCGAACAACCTCGGCTGAGACCTTGGTTGCTCGCTCTTACCAGGAAAACGATTTTAGCAATGTTTGCAGCTGGATTTGATAATTCAGCGGTGAACGGTGAAGTCTCGACTCCGTTCAACCCGTATTGTTGATTAAAAACTTCGGCGATAATTTCGGTTCGCGCGATTAAATCGATAAATTGTCGAAAGGATCGAAGATAATTAATTCGTGCAAGCACAAACCAAATGGATCCGACTGCTACGCGACGGCTTTGGAGTTGAACTCTTAAGAGCTGCTTTCCAGATTAGAACTTTCTACTGGACGGTAGACCGATCGTTTTTATTATCGATAGTATACCTTGCGAAGGTCTACCGTGTATAGGCGAAGGCAGGCACCAGTGTTCTAATAGGTAGAAACGACGTAGCGCGATCGTACGCGTTTGATAAGTGGGACCTACTCGATTCGATGCCTTGGTACTGTATACATTAGTCCGCTTTGGTGTTTCAAAACCATCGTGCTCGGCTCTAACGGCAATTCTATTACCAGTCGAAGAAAAAAACTACGAATTTTAATCAATGCGAAGAACGTCGGAGAGTCTCTTTCCTATGCCAAATGCTAGACCGGCTAGGGGAGAGACGTTTCTCCGGTGAAACTTTATTCTACGTTGCTCGCGACTCTTGAAAGTTCAACTCCGAACATGGCTGGCAAGCTGTTCGCCCCGTGTGTATTACTATCGAGTGATCGCGTGTAATACAGGGGCAGTTTGTAGCATTGGATTCTCCCTTATCTCGAGTGAGAAGCACGTGCACCACGTGTTAAACTTACGAGTGAAGTCGTTCGCAAGGCAGGCACCCCATTCTTGCCTGGAGAGTTTCAAATCCCGATTTAGGTCGCACGTGCGGGCGAACGTGCGAGCACATTTCTTCGGCCTTACCGCCTTCTTCGCGAGCCTCCTAAGCTCCTTGTACTCCGCCCTATCCAGGTAACCATCGCCGTTCTTGTCCAGAGTGACGAATTTCCACGACAATACCCTCTCCACGTTCTTGTCACCTGTCGGTCGGCCGATCGTTATCAAATGATAGATACGTATCATCTTGAAATCATAATATCTACTTATACTCCTGGCGGAACAATTTCGAGAATCGAAACCGTTCCGAGTAAAATGTGAATATTAGATAGCGCACCGTGTTGTTAACGAAACGAAACGAAACGAAACGAAACGAAATCAAACCAAACAGACTGGGATCTGATGAAATCCTCACCGTCGGTGGAGATGTTGGTCCGCCTGTACTCGATCTTGAAGTTCTCGATCAAGTTCCCATTAAACTTGGACTTCTCCGCGCGATCGCAGGTGTTTCTGTGCTTACTGCTGTACTGCCTTCGCTGCTTCCAGCTCGGCGAGCGCCTCCTCTGCCCGCTCCTGGTGGAAGCAGCAGATCTGGGACCAGGTTTCAAACATCTTGGTCTTTGGTGTCTTACCGAGGTGTCGGGCAGTGGTCTGCCCTGCGGCGTCACGCACCAACAGTACCCGGTTTCCTCGTGACATTGCACAGGTGCGTAAGTGCCGTCGAGCCGGCAGACTGGTCGCGCACCCGGCCTGGCGGTCAACCTTGCGGAGAAGCACGCCGGTGTCTCTGCCGGTGGACGGACAGGTTCGATTATGTTCCCTTCTTACGCGTTGTTAGACCGCGACGAACAAGGGAGAACAACAAGCTCCGACGTTCGATTCTACGCTTCTACGGTTCGCTTACTCGAACCAGAGAGTACCACCTTACCTGGACAAGTACCAGTGTGTTTGATAAGGATGGACATGCCTTGACACTGCTTCGAGATGACCCGACACTGACTTGAATACGTAACACCGTCGCTCCCACATACCGGTGTGCTCGCGCCGTCGCTCATCGTGCACTCGGCTATCCTCTTCCTGCACTCCTCCTGAAACATACGCATCGTTGTCCTTTAATATCTCGAAGGAACATTTACCATTTTACGAATATGTGTCGCTCGAACGTGATACCAAGCTGATCCAGCCCGGTACAACGTTACGTGTACGACGTTTCCCGTTGATTCGAGGCAAATATAAAAACCGGTCACATGATTCACGGCATGACTAATCCTCTCCGAGGATTTCCCTGAATCCATCCGCAACGTTCAGTGTTCCGAGAAGTTTGCCAGCGCACCGCGCTATCATTCGTGACCTCTCGTAATCGTGCCGGTTGTAAGCACATCCCGTCTTTCGTACAGAATTTCGTTGTCCACGAAATTAGCGATCGGTCGACCGATCCGAATCGTTCGGGAGGATGCGAACCCGAATCCGTGACAATTGAAAGAGCGGCGAAACAGGTTCGGCGGTGAGCCTGCGCGTGTCCGTGACGTGAAAATAATTCGACCGAGAGCATTTCCCTTACTCCTGCGCTTCAGAAATGATTCATTCGGAATCGTCTAGAACAGAGGCGTCTTTAACACGGAGGAGGCGCCTCCGTCCAGTAAAGAAGGCGCCTCCGATCCATCAGAACAGGCGCCTGGATCGTTGCATCATGCATATGCATCGCACGGAATCTGCAACATGATTTACGATTTTAAACGAGCAACCATCTCAGTAATTACATACGTCAAAATTATTGAATGTACCGCTGGGGAACTCGTTATCCGCTATCACGGCGTACCGCTATCGTCGTTCCTTACGAGGCGCGACGGAACAATTTCTACATTGATTTTATAAAGTAAAGGATGCAATCGATTACGCGCAAACTAGTTTGTTTAACGTCGCGTCGCGCTCAGGGCCGTGCCCCACGCACACGATACGCGGACATTTCGATTCCTATTCGAGTCGCGTTAATTTTGTAAAATGTCGTGCCAGGGGTAAGCTCGAAACACCCTGTAGACGCCCGGCAACCGGTCGATTATCACGATGCACACGCCCGCGTTCACGGGAATGCGTAACGTAGTTGCAACGCAACGCAATGCAACGCGCGATGCAATACAGCGTAATACAGTGCAACAAGGTGCATCACGGTATAATCGGACGACGCGTTGAATGCTAACGATCGACGATGCACGCTCGAGTACGTGCGTGAGTGCGAGAGTATGTTCTGTTGGCGCCACCGCGGACGCGATTAAAGGAAAACGCCGGATGCTACGACGAAATGATGCTTTTTAATTACCAGCAATTACCATTAAGCGTTCTGTTAAATTACACGTGCAACGAAACCAGGGCCGTCCTAACGTGTTTGGCGCCCGTGGGCCACTAACAATAGTGCGCACATCTCCGTAAGAAAATACACGGAAGCGGGAACCGGGGTGGCCGGTGAACTTTTGCAAAAGATTCAGAGCTAGGAATAGTCAATATATTACCAATAAGTTTTTGGTGTAATGTGTCGATCGTATTTGTGTATCGCTTTAATGAAAATTGGTATCGGCGCTAGGTTCGATCAAAAAATACAATGAAAAAGCCTATTTGCAGAATTTACAAATTAATATTACCAATAAAGATAAATTAATATTACTAATAAGCAAATCAAAATACAAAATTGCCGCCCCGGGGCTATAGCCCATTTAGCCCTGTCCGATACCAATATGAATAATGAGAATCCCGAATGTATCAGTAGACGGCGAATCTTTATTCTAAATAAGGAGTTAAATAAAAATTCATTTCATCCCCATATAGTTTTTTTACACTGAAAACAATTTAACGCTACATTAGATTTTAATTTTTCACTGTTTTACATTTTATCTAGCCAATTTCTTCATAAATGCATAAAAATCCGCTGTCTAGATATCAGGTTGTAATACATGAAATGTTCGATTTCTTGGACCAACGTTAAATAAGAACAATTGTATTCTACAGATTTTTACCAACAAGTTTCTTCTTTTTAAATTATTTTCATGAAAATTTCTCCTTCTACAAATTCTTTAACGGTGTCTACAACGTTTGCTTAATTCTTCAAGGTTTCCTCGTTGAGGAAGTGACTAGGATGTTTCAAAAATGAAAATTCTCAGGTGATAGATCCGGTGGACACGGAGGATGAGGTAAAATTTCATAATTCGAAGCATTCAACTTTTGCACACTTGATGACAATGAAGCTTTCGTCCATCGTTCAAATCGTGTGGAACCCATTTAGCTAATTTTCTTCTAGCTTCAGAGAACATTTTGGCAAACGAGAAAATTACTTCGTATCACCTCAGGAATAATCCCTTTCAAGGAAGCACAACAGTTTTGGGACACTATGTATAGTCTGAAACTATTAGGTGGACCGGAAAGTAATGTCGTTTCTTTATATTAAATTCAAACAAATACATTTTTAACAAGTTTTTATTATTAATCAATGATGATTATTTTGATGATTTATTATTAATCAATGATCCTCGTTATCAACAACCTTTTGCTATCTGATGTGCAAATAAAAAAAAATAAAACAAAAAAAAAATTTTTTTAATGAAATTAAAAAGAATAAATAAATGTACGAACATCTAATTCACTTAGATAAACATCGCAAATGTTTTTGGTAGCAACTGTTACGTTACTACCCATGCGAAACTCAAAAAGCATAGAATGCCGGATATGTACCTCTTCTGGTATTTGGTTGAAAAGTTCACCCAAAACAGCAAAAAAAATTTAAGATTTAATTATTTACAAGTAAACAAGTCACTTTAACCTTAAAATGTCTTGGCACGACTTCGTATTACACATTGAGTTAATAAATAATAAGTAAATATTGACATGCGCAGAAACGACATTACTTTCCGGTCCACCTAATATAATACGGTCTAACAGGTCTAACTCGTATAACAAAGAGCTGCAGTCTCCTCTTGTTCTTACCGGTTTCAATCGTTTACACTAAACCTACCACTGCCGGTCAAGTAACCGGTTTTATATTCCTCATTTTACAATTATTGAATTTATAAAGATGCTTCCATTGGAAATGATTCTACAAGATTCTATATTTAAGCACACATTCTAATAAAAATCGCACAAAATCCAAACAAATTCGATAGTGCAATTTTTATATGGCAACGCATAGTGGCCATTTTTAGTGGTCGGTAGCTTTAGCGTTAAACGTAACACGTATAATGTTTTCCACTAGAAATAGAAATTCTACTGTTTTGTTGTTTCCGGATAGCAATGAACGACGTCGACGCGACGAGGGGGCGAGAGGGGATCTAACGTCTACCATAGATACAGGATTAAATCGAGCACACCGGTAAGATCGGTGTTTCCTTTTCTCGTAATCGTAGCAACCAGTTGCAACAAGATTTCATCTATCGAGTTACACGCGCGCGATACAGTGGCCCCCTTTTGTGCGTCGTTTTCTCCGCGTTGCGACACCGGACCGGTACATCGTGCGCGCACACACCTACGCTTCGGTAGACTTAATCGACAATTGATTTTCCGGAACCGAGCGAAACGATTCCGGTCGATTCTTCGAAGACACCCCGTATCGTATCGTACAGACGAGCGAACGCATGCGACCACGATGACATAACACGATTAGTAATTATCTACGGTGGTTAAGTGGCGTCATAGCGATGCACCTGCACGTGGCATCCTGTATTCAGTGAATCTTACACGGACGCATGCTGATATAATATCACGATGCATCTCAATGTGAACGAACGCTTGCACATTTTTCTTTTAATATAAATACGCGCGTGTTTATCTCTCGAACTATCGTCCAGATGGTCAATTAAGTTGCTATCTGTTACAGTATTCACGGCCATCTTTTCTTTTTTTTTTTTTTGCCAACGACGAGCGCTTTTCTCTGTTCGATTCGACGAACGGAATACCCACGTTGATCGATAATTAATATATTAAACATCGATCGTTAATTTATATTATGTCCCGATACGATTGCATAATTATTTCTACGCGAAGCGCATATGTTGCTCTTAAGATGCGAACACTTTTCTTAGATGGCATTCGTAGCTTGTGGTAGGGATAAAGATAGGTTCGGCGAGCCGGTGTATCCGTTTAATGACGGGTTCTCGGAAGGTGTCGTTTCTTTCTGCAAACCCGACGACGAGAGAAACACAGTGATTTGTCAGTGTCTCTGATTATAAGGTCGCCACCGAGGGCGCTTGAAAATACCGATTAACGACCAGTCACTTATATGTGCCACTGTAGCACGTTATTAGTCATGGGACTGTGTTTAACCGGCTGATCGGTCAATCGAGGCTCTCCGGTGAATACGACCGATCCGCGGACCTAGAATAATTGAAAATTTCTGTCGCTGCATTCGTTTCTATACAGAGTGTCTCGAAAATGTCGGAGAATCTTGAAAAGGGTGATTCTATGGGTCGTTTGGAGCAACTTTTTCCTTGGCGAAAATTTCCGTATCGGCTTCATTAAGGAATTATTCACGAAAAACACGGACCAATCGCCGTCCGGCTACAACGGACTGATTCCGGCTCAACCAATTGAGACTTGTCGCCAAACTAGAATCCGCGCTCCGATTGGTCCGTGTTTTTCATTAACCTTTTTTCTGTGTACTGCTATTGTAACGTTAACCGTGTACAGAGGTGTAATTGGACCCTATACATTATTGGAGCAAAATGTGAAGAAAAAATTTCCGCTTTTATCAGCCTGCGGTGCATTTGCACCCCATACACAGAGAGGGGTTAATAACTTCTTAACAAAGTAGCAGAGGATATTTTCGCTACGGAAAAAAGTTACGCCAAATGGCCTCACCTATCAGCCCATTGAAGGAAGTATAACATTTCTGGGACACCCTGTATATATTAATAATTACCGCTAAACGCAGATCGATTTCACAATTAGAACCATGAATCAAATCTGGCTATTCGCGAAGAAAAATAAAGCGAGAGAGAGGAGAGTGGAAACAGAGAAGGGTGAGTTTAAACATAGCCGACACTCGGCTCTCATATCAATTGGAATTCTGTCATCTAAGAATTGCCGAGTGAGCGC
Organism: Lasioglossum leucozonium; assembly: GCA_028454225.1. NCBI lineage: Eukaryota > Metazoa > Arthropoda > Insecta > Hymenoptera > Halictidae > Lasioglossum > Lasioglossum leucozonium. The sequence goes on from CM052215.1 coordinate 2,552,270, forward strand.
TCGTGACATAACGCTTGAGAACGCGAGTCTGCACGGTTTTTTGCGGTTTTTTAAATTCGGAGTCGATTATCGCTTCCAGTCGGCCGGCTGCGCGCCAGCAGAATGTTAAAGGATCATTTATTCGCGCGTGTTCTCGGCGAGGATTTAAGCGATTCGCACGTTCCCTCTGCGGAACGGTTACTGGTTGCCGGTCGCCGATTTGTCGATTGCCGATCGCCGGTTACCGGTGGTGCAGTTAACACGTCGCCCCGTTGTCCGATACTTTTTCCTCGTGGCACAACGGACGACTATGCATGTTGCTCAATCCTCGAACTGGGCTCTAATCACCGGAGACTCCTCGAAACGATGTTAACGTCGCGACAACGGCGCATTTTATTCGAAAATTTATCACCTGCCGCTGAACATCTAAAAGCTCTTGCGTACGCGGAATCTACGGTAACTAACGCAATTATCGGTTAGAATTTGTCAAACCGTTCTCGGTCGTCTAGGAATACCGTCGCGTCGCGTCGAACATGAAGTTTTACCTAGCAACACATCAATTTTTCGAATATTTCGCCGATTGTCGGGCGCGGTCCAGTCGCTCGCGATTGTTAACTAGAGATTGACAACGTTTTTCGAAAGTGAACCGTTCGCAAAGATACCCCTGCGACGGATTCTCGTCACGCGGTCCATTATCGAGAGGATAATACGGTAAGCTTCATCCTTGGAATTCTGATCGGGCGCCGGTCGTTTACGTCCAATTTGCATACCAATAAACTAACCGAGTAACATTGTGTCTCGTGTCGCTGGTAAACAGTCGCGATTTATTTGCGAATGTTGATTACGATCCGCGGGATAACAATTGTTCGCGCTAGCCCGTTACATGGCGACGCTGTTTCACGATATTTCTCGAACGCGTGCAATAGGTCTTTGACACTTTGAAGCGAAATTGATAAACACCAGTCGTACAACAGAAAAATCACGAGAGAAAAAACAGGAGAGAAAACGAAAGAAATCGATAGCACGGTTCAGAGCGCAGCGAAACGAGTTTTTCTGCGCGTAATCGAGTACACGCAGTTTTCATTCGCGCGGCAAAATAAATCTTAACCGACGATAAGTTAACTTTTCGCGTGCCGATTCGACAGGTATACTGGGTGCTCTCGGTTCGACATCGTATAACATTCGACGCCCGTGGTATTTCGATCGGCCTAGCGTATTAAACGCGAAACAGTTCGGTCTCGAACACCTAGCTCGAGGCGATCAATTTTCCACCGTTCTAATTGTGATTCATTGAAAGGGATCACCGGGTATGTAAGCTCCTGACGACGCGCGAATGCAAATTTCTACGAATAGATAGCGACCACTACTTGTTTCACCTGTCCGAACGTATTCGGGGTTTCACGCTGTCGCGGTGTCTCGGGCCCGTTCACCTATGCCGCCAGCGAATTTAGAGACCGATCCTGTTTCACCGAAGCCGGTTTATCAATCGGAAAACCGAAAAAATGTCTGCCGAACATTCGTCACGTTCGATCGTTTCTATTAATACGCGAATCGGCGCGACGCGACGCGACGGACCAATTACACGTACATATAAACGGATCTCGTTCGAGGCGAGAGATATCGTGCTACTAAAAATCTCTTTAAAGATCCTCGACGCACGAAGATCGACGAAAACGGAGGAAGGCGTTCTCTTAACGATGGAACGAGCGTTAATTACTGTGGCGGGATCTTGATGGCGCCGTCGCCATTGACACGCGCGCCAATTATCAAGGCACGTTTTCCGTGATAGTCGGTTATTAATTGTAGGTTCGACCAACCGTCACAAATGATAATGACGTACCAGGAATTGGAACGTTCGAAAACACCCGTGAAAGAGAGAGAGAGACGACTCCCAAGCAATGAAAAAAAAGAAATAAGAGCAAACAGCAGAAGTGTTCGAGCAGGTTGGCGCCACGCGGTACCGGCAGCTCCGCGCTTGACACGAGAGAATTGATTACAGAGTAGCGGGATTGATTTGACTCGCGATAAACTTCGATATTACCGGCTGATCAACGATCAAGGTTCTCGTGGCGCACCGTGGTCCGCTCCTAGCATCGATTCGAAAATCATTGGACTGCGAATCTCGATTAATTATCGAAAATCTAGCACGTATTCGATCACGTTCGGAACGCGCTCTATCGATTGGTTTTCACGCAATCCGAAAAAAAACGTGGCGAACTTCTTCGGAAGCTCTTAAACGCTCGAGGACTCTTCCTCTCGAGGCAAGCGCACCTGCGGAATGTGTCAAACTTTTTTCGTTTCGACTCCCTGGCCGAGAACCACTTTACGTGGACACAGCTCTGCCACCGAGCGGAATTCATACGTGGGCACACCCGGCATCCGAGTAGCTCACACTTTTTCTTCGCTTTCCGTTTAATTTCTCGCCTTCCTCTATTTCGATTCGTCAACTTGCCCTTGATAAATAACTATCGCCTCGCCGTTTGTCCCTCGTGATTCATTTTTGCACTGTAAAATAACGTTCGAGCATTAGACACAGTAATTAGTCACGATTATACTTGCTTCTAGCTGATCTGAAATTTCCATCTAGCGAATTACAACGTCTGCGGCTCAACGACCAGTTTCTGGTTTACGGCGTTCGCTCGAGAAAGCATAATCGAATGCTATGAATTTGCTATCGCGCTGATAGCTATCGTTCGCGACACATTTACTATCGATGCAACATCGGAAGTACCTCGACCTCGGTTTACTTTAATATCGGACGCGACAGATTGTACGATCATAATAGTACAAGTGCCGATGTGAACGTAGTGCCGTGAACCGTGCCTAAAACACCGATATCTTATCGTTGAATCATTACGTCGATAATACCGAGTTGTAAAATTAAAGTACACGGCAGAGCTGCTCGCCGGGCCGTGGCCGGTATCCTCAACGGTTTATTCATAATCTAACGAACAAACGATCCCCGGTTTCATTAAATATGCGAGCGAACACGCCTCGCGGTCGCGCGTGTGCACGCGCACACGCGTGGTCCTCCCTCGTTACCGGTCGGGAATATCGTTCATTAACATTGAACGTATGCAAATCGTCCGAGACAAATTCTTTCCGGCGACGTCGTCGCACGCACGAGCCACTTCCGTGTAATCGCAACTTTCAAGCGCGAAAACCGATAAACCGAGATGTCGATTGTACACGATGCGTCTTTCAGGGTCGGTGAAACGTTCGACGACGGATCAACGACGTCTACGACAAAAGCGATTGCGTCTCTACGATCGAAACGAACTTTACGAGCACCCTATATACGAGCTGATTCCCGATTCAAACGCGTATTATAACAGTTTAACCCGCAATAGACGAGCGGTGGCTAGCGCGAAACAATCCCTAGTAGCCGACGGCAGCCGAGGAATTTCGAAATTGGACAATGTCGTTGTATCTTTCGCATCTTAATCCTCCCGGGACGAGCAATAATTAATAAGATGCCGGACTGCACGAATGGCGAGCATCAAGCCCAGAAAGAATGTGTCTAAGAAACCTGTTTGGGGAGAGCCAATATCTTACGAGGTCCTCTCCTCGCCACGTCTCTTTCTCTCTTTCTTTCTTTCTCACTTTCCGGCCACCGGGGCTCGCCGAAGAACACACGTGTGCACCTTCTCGTGCATTGCGACACGCAGAGAGCTTCTCTCCCGAATGCTCAGGTGTTAGCAGATATTCCCCCGCTGGCTTTTGCTGCCTTATTCGTTTTGCATCCGTGCCGTGCCGCGCCGCGCCGCGCCGCGCCGGTTCGGTTTCTTCGTCACAAATTCGCGTATCCGACCATATTAAGGGATCTCCTTCGACGATCTATCCAATTTTTCTTTCTCTCGCGCGTTCTTTCAACGTTCGCAGAAACCTCGGGCATGCCCAGCCGGACTCGACAAGCTTTCCTATAAATAGATTATATGTACTATTACGTTGAGAGAATACATACCAATATTATCGCATACGATTGAAATACAAGCAAATTGAACAAATCAACACGACGCGACGCTTGTCCTTCCCTTTGAGGGTTGCGCACCGCAATATACACGCGTATCTTTGAAATGGAAATACACACAGTCTCGCGCCGTTTCGTGTTACAATTTATAACCGCAGCACCCGTAAATATACTCGATAAGGATGGCAGTACGTAGCATCCGAAACAAACGCGGCAATAGAAAGCAGAAATCTCCGCCTCGGCTGACGAAATACATACTCGGCACGATCGCAATCTTAATTCCCTGTAACGCCGCTTGTAATACAGTTTTCGGGTCAGAAAAGACGCGAGACACACGCGAAACACGCGATTCTAGACCGCGTTCTTGGAAACTGTTCAGCGCGAACGTTCGCGGGTTATCACCGTCGAAGGGGGAAAACGCTGTTCCGCGGAGAGTTCGCGCGCTCCACATCGAGCTCCGGAAAATAATTGGAGGCAATTGTTATCCGCGGTCCGATGAAAAACTCCGCTATCGCTCGGCTTAACTACCCCTCGCCTCGACGATGTTCGAACCATAGTTTACAAACTATCGGTGGGCCGACGGAAGAAAAATTTCTCCGTTGGACACTCCCGCCCCTGCATTATCGTAATTAATTCCGATAACGGGGAAACGAATGACCGCGACATAAATAAATTGCGATTTTCTTCTGAACATGCTCGACTATCCACGATTGTGCCGTATCGTCGCGAAAATTGATTAGACCCCGTGGTGTCATAGGAACGTTCGAGCTGCACAATAGCACACGATACCTGCACCGTGAAAGCAACTGTGATTTAAAGCTGCGGACGGTGGCCGTTGCTAATAATTCTCATTGGTGAAATTCGTCAATCGTAACTTGTACGGAATATGCGAGACGTAAGAAGAAGTTCTCTGTGAATAGAGGGTGAGGGGGAAAAAAAAAGATAACTTGACACGGTTCGTTTCGCTAATTGGATACCATTTCACGGAAGACTAATCGCGCGGATTAGGACGGATTGGGGCGGAACGGAGAAACGAGTGGAAGCCGAATAAAATTTCGTAACGAGAAATCGGAATTATCTTCTTACGGGTGTAAAAGCGGCGAGTTATCGGTGCTCTACATAATTAAGTTAGCAACGAGCACGGTACGAGCGAACCGCTCCGATTAATCATTGACAGGGGCAGAGGGAAAGAGCGATAGCAAGCATTTCTAATTATATTAAAATAGAAAGAACGAGAAAGAAAAAGAGAGGGGAGAGGGGAAGAAAGAAATAAAGAAAGAGGAAAGAAAAAACGGCCGATTGTCGGATCTTTTAATCGGGCGTCTCTTAACACCGTTATTTACCTTTCGTCTTTGCTCGGTGCAAACAAAAGACTATTTGTATCGCGCGGCGGGATACTTACTTGGAAGGCCGACGTTTGTGCAGCGCACCGAGTGCTAATAATTTTTCTGTCAGCCACCACCTACAAAAGTTCTCTTTAATCCTTCGCGAAGTGAAATTCTCATATTTTCAATCCAGGCTAAACGTTCGCCATAGTTGCCACTAAATTCCAAGGGATGACACCGTTCTACGAAGCATACGCGAGCATTTTGAAATTGCTTTCTTTTTACAGTAATCATTCAAATTGATTTTCAATTAACGCAACGTGTACGAGTGTATGTACTTCGTTCTCGAATCCACGCAAAGCAATGGATTGGTCCGGTTGGACGATGATTGCTGAACGGGATCCAACTGTGTTGACCTATCGTTAAGGGCTCCAAAGCGATCCAGTTTCGTTTGTTGGACACCGCCGGTGCATTTAGCCACTTACCTTGGCCTTGGTAATGGTGTTCGCGACGGCATCAAGATGAACGAAGATGGATAGGAGGATGGCAGCGCGTATCATCGGGATCATCATCGTGTCCTCGGCTGGTGGTGGTAGTACGTCCTCGAGGGGCGAAGGACCGAAGCCACTGGTCCGACACTTACGTACACGCACTGGCCACTCACACGCACTCACTGTTCCAGGCACATGGCATCCTCCTTTTCATGATCTCTCTTTGCGTACAGAGTTCCTGTCTCCGCAGATCTCTCTCTCGCTCTCTCTCTCTCTCTCTTTTTCTCTCACATACACACACACTCACTCTATCTACCTTTCTTTCTCCCTCACTATTCTGTATGTGTTAAATATAATGTGTATGTATACACTTTCGTTTGCTGAAGGAATCTAGGACGCCAGTCGTTATCGCGTCGAATAGAACCGGAATTCGGTTTTTCGTTTGAATTATCGGTAGCGTATGCGAGCACTATCGGAGGGGTAGGTCTACGCGCGAAGGAGGATCCCCTCGAGAAAAGGACGCGAACGTGTCGTCCAGCCGTGGCAACTGCTGCCGAGCAACTGGCACTTGCTCGACCGCTGGAGCAGCCTGTCTCGGGTCTCGGGTCTCGGTCCGATGGCAGACTCCCCGATGCAGTTCCTATGTGGCAACGCGCCTCTCTTCGCCGCTATCGAGGATTTCGATGGTTTTGAACTGACGGGACCGGATCCGTTTCGCCCGGGACTTCGTCCCCCTCTGTCCCCGTGAAATCTGGCACCCGCCGAGGCGAGGGCGCGCTCGACACCAAATATTCACCCGACCGAGACCCGTCAATTCCCGTCTTTATCTTTCTCTATTTGGTCGTCTTCTTTGTTTATTTACCTGTTCATTTCGCTGATACGGCCACGTAACGTTGCGTTTGCAACGTTCGAATGAGTTAAAAGCCGACCCGCGGTGACATCGTATCGGTGTTACTTCGGAATCGGGGACTCACGAGTCACAAAGAATTCAATTTGGAACTGATTATTCGGTCATTGTATATGTAGCTTTTAATAGCGAGCAACCGATGCGATCCGGGGGTGAGGAGTGATAGGGTTGCAAACGTTTAGAACCGAACGCTTGCACACCTGTAGGCTCCTCGTTAAATTTCAATCGAAGGCCAGATTTATTCTCTCCTGTCCACTGTTCTCGCTGCCTTTGCGAGAGGGTCCTTTGAATCCTCGGAACTTGTGTCGGCTGAAATTCACAAGCGAAAGTTACAATCGCTCGCAGCTTAACGTAAACCGATACGTTGATACTTCGTATAATTAAAATGATATTTTACAACCACTTATAACGCCAAACGACGGGCACGCTCTGGTGAAAATTAATAAAATATTATCTAATACCACTTTATAGTACTGGAATAACAGGTTCCCGAAACAACTCATCGCCTTCTATTCCCCGTTAACTTAGATTATTGTAATTAGTACTGTGTATTCTCTAGATATAAATGAATCGTTATACGCTGTATCAGCTTACGCTTCTAACTTTTGATAGTCGGTAGAATATTTTACAAAGTCACGATTCCCGCACGGCTTAAGCTATGAAACATCGAAACGACTTAATTCATTTAAAGTATCGAGAAAATATACGGCCGCGGGTTGCAATTCGCTAGACGGTATTTCGCGGGGACACGCTACATACATAGTTCTCCCTGTATGCCTGGACTATATGCGAGACTATGCGAAACTGGCTACGCGATAGCATTAAAACCGTCGTTAGATTTCAAGCGGACCGTACGTTACGCGTTCCATCGATAATTGTCAACGTTGTCGCGTGCAAGCAATATCTGTCTTCGGGACACCTGCTCGAGGCAAGCAAACACAATAGCGCTTAATCGGGCAGAACGATAGAACTCGTCGATCGAACTCGTTCCACCGGTAGGCGTAGCGAGCAAGATAATAATTTGCTATTGCTCGGCTACCTACGCGGCTGTACCTGTAATTCCCTCGTAGGGCCCGCCCCTAACCATCGTTAATTCTTTCAATATTTGTTCTACGATGTAGAATAAATGGGAATTCGCGTTCACGTTTCATAGATGGGTGAAGATCGGGCAAAGGTAACGAGCATACGAAGTCCATAAATATTAGATTCCGGTGGGTGGAATCGGTTAAACAAACTGGTATCATGGACGGTCTCTCCGTCTCTGTTTCGGTGGTGATTTTCCTTTCTCGAGGGGAATTCCATCGCAGAGTGGTTGCGAATTCTGAACTCGGCCAATGATTGCGTGCCTGTTCCCCGTGCAAGAAGGGACTTAACAGGCTGCTCGTTGGCCGAGCCGACGTCGGCTGGACAGCAACTCACTTCGTCGTCCACTCCGGCACACCTGTTCACTCAGGTATGCGATATCCTCTCTTTTTCCCTCCTTTCATCCCTCTCTCCTTCTCTCTCAACTCTCTCCCTCTCTCTTTCTCTCTCTCTCTCTCTCTCTCCGTCTACTTTCCTCCTCTCCTCTGATCGCAGATTCACCATTCTTTTGTCTCTTTTCTACTGGTCATCGGAACACACAGACGGTGGTTTACCGTTGCCTCGGTGATCCTCCTGGACCGACGGTGTCGACCGATCCATTCGCGATCATGTAAACTTCTCGGCTGAACCCTGCAATTTCCTACCCCGTAATGATCGTCGTTCTTATCCCCCTATAAACATTCGTCTACCATTCCGTACATGATCCATCGATGGACTTCAAATTTACAAATGCGAAACGAAGGCGCGCGGTTTGTATAACAAACACAGCTTGTCCCTTTGTAGAAAATAATACTTAATCGTATGCCCCTCGATTAAACCGGTTCATCGAGGTTAAACTGTGTGTTACTTTTCATTATGCTTCGAATGGTAGGTTTGAACGTAAAAATTACAAGTTTCTTTACCTGTTGAAATCCCTATTGTGCGGTATATAGTCGGTTGCCGTGCGACTCGTTAAAATTCATTTTCTTTCCTCTTCTTCTTCCACCGTCCGGAGTTTACGGTGCCGACAAGTTTCCATTTATTACCAAGAGAAACCCACGGGGCCCGTAGTCCTGACAGTTTCAGATTGTTTCGGACCAATTGGAACGAGTGGCCGGTTCAGTCTACGGGCATAGAGGGGAACCTCCCCCGGAGACTCGGCTCTCGACCTGCTCGAGCCGCAGAACCAGACAATAGGACGCCAACATCCTTGCATTTGTCTTTTTTCGGTGTTGCTCGTTTATTGCTACTCCTCCCTTCGCGCGCCGCTGCTTTCGAATACCAATACACCGGAAAAATATGCTCTCTTCTCTCCAGTTCTAGCAAACTTGTACGCGATAACTTTTGCTGAAAATTTCGACCGTTGCAGAAATTATCTCAAACACAATAACAGATATTCTTTACGCGCGTCGCAAAAGATAATAAAATTGAATGGAGGGAATACACATATTTAATACTGTACGGTTCATTTGACCCTATTTAATGAATTTAAACAAATTGATCCTCAACAGTTTCGCAAAATAATTCTTTCAACACCCGCGTTCCATCTTGAAGATTGCAGTATCTGTAAGATGTAGGCTTTCCAAAAGACGACCGATGTCCATGTTTTTTTAACAATATTGTTTTAGTCTCGTCTTCGTTAGTTGCGATCCAAGCATTCGCAAAGTACATCGAATAAATGCGAATATTGATCGTCGCCAAAGTTGACCAGATGCACGCACATACCTAAAAATTTCATGATTTTTTATAGAAATATATACAACATATGCATTTGATTCATTAATAGAATCTCGTGATGTTCTATCGATCGAATAATTGCAAAAGCTCTTCCCGATTTTCTGAGATCTCAAGACCTTAAAGAAAAAACCTTCAGTTTTCACGAAAAAGGAGTCCACTATAGCTTGTATAACGTTAAGAGACTGTTACAGAAAATGGTGGTTTAATTATTTAACTTGAGAAACTTTTGCAATCATCTAATACTTACAGTCTTCTTCAAAATTCGCGAGCAAGAGCTCATCGTATCGAGGATCAACGCGCACGTCTTGGCAATGTGCATATCGTGCATCGACTCGGATTTTTCATAGTCCTTGATGTAGGCGTCGAAGTCGTCGATTAGTAGGACCGACGGCAAAATAGCGAAAGTGTGCAATTCGGTCAACTTTTGTACAAGTGCTTCGTAGTTCTCCAAGTACCTGAATCAATTAAAAATTCGAATAAACGATTTATGATTTGAACGATTTTTAGTAAACGCGGTAGCGTTCTGCTAATAATACTTAGACTATATTTCATCGGAAACTAACGCCGCAAATATCTTTTTCAAGCTTATATTTTGATTGTAAAAACACGTGTCCGAGGTCGCGCGGAATGGTTTCAAGAAAAATGAAGAAATTAGAACGGGGAATTTTCCTCTTTCGCCAGAAGCTCCGTTTGAAAAATAAACGATCGATGGAGGAAGCTGATTTGCGACGATCCTCGTCCGATTGTTTATTTTTCCACTCGCGTTGCTGCCGGTTGTGGTAATGAATCACCATAAAAATTGCGAACTCCGTTGTTTATTTGATAGTCCAGCCAAAATAATAAGTCTGTCGAAACCATTTGCCGGTTGTATATACAACGTAATAACATATCAACTAGCCATAATATTTTTGCTAGATCCAACAAAATAAATAAACGAACGATCAAAGAAACCCTGAAAGACCCGCCCACGTATCTCGAGTGATGTTCGCCGCACGAGTCATTTACCAAGCATCAGTAACCGGCAAGAATCATCTACGTGCGTATCGCAGTAAAGAGAATAACGATCCTACTGTATGCTCTATGCGCGTTTACCGAGAGATCTACTGAATACAGTAATTCATCCATAACTGTCTATACCACGGGTATGACCAAAGACAGTTATCGTAAAGGGATACTATTCTTTGAATTTTGCCAAACGTAGAACACGACACCGAAGCTCGAGAGACCAGAAGCTCGGTGTGAGACCAGGAGACCACTACTAATTCAATGACAAAACTTCTTTATTTTTTATTATTTTTTTATGGAACTTTCACCAATATATTCGTGGCATTTTTCTAATGAAAATGATACCAAATATGAAATAATTCCGATGATATTTACACATGTAAGATTCGCGAATTGTCCCGGTCAAGAGAACTGACTTGTATTATAAATGACCATATACATATCTGTATATGATCCGAATGATATCGTGTTCGGTATCATTTTCATTAGAAAAATGCCACGAATATATTGATGAAAGTTCCATAAAAAAATAATAAAAAATAAAGAAGTTTTGTCATTGGATTAGTAGTGGTCTCCTGGTCTCACACCGATATACCCGATCCGGTATCGGGTTACACTGCTCGGCGGCCGAGGCCTACCGAGTTTCACGGCCCCTCACGGGGTATGCCCCTCAGTGGAATGGGTAGGCGACTGGACAGTTAGCGTTTAGACATTTTAAACAGTTATAGATGAATTACTGTATTACGGTCGCACGTAAACAACTACGCTTATGTTCGCACGTGTAGAACGTCGCTAGAAGGTCATATTACGAGTCATTTGAAGTCACTTTTTTCTTAGTCTTTAGGTCATTTGAAGTAACTTTTTCCTTAGCAAAAATGTTCTCCGCGGCTCTGTTACGGAGTTATTAACGAAAAACACGGACCAATCAGAGCGCAGCTATAGTGAACGGATTCCGGCTCGGTGACAAGTCCCGCTGAGCGTCGCGTTGCCGTTGGACGAGCCAGACTCCGTCCGATATAGCCGCGTTCTGATTGGTCCGCGTTTTTCATTAATAACTCGCTAACAAAGCCGTGAAGAACATTTTCGCTAAGAAAAAAGTTACTTCAAATGACATAAAAAACAGTGACGGATTTATACTTTTGCCATGTAACTTCATACGTCATTCAAACATGCTATTTTTATTTTCAAATTGGTTGACATTTTTATTTATTTGTTTTTATTGTTGCGATTTGTGTCTTTGGTATTTTTCCAAAAATTTTCCGCCCTGGACTATAACGACTATAGCCCCCCCCCCCCCCTCCACCTAAATTTGCCATTGCTAAGGAACTACCCCTGTCAAAAGTTTCTGATATTTGTAGGACACCCTGTAGACTCCTTGGAAAAAAAAATAACGGAAAGTGCCGAAAGATGGATAATTTAAAAAATATAAAAGGTTCCAAAAGTAGGTGCCCTACAATAGCACTACAAAGAGTAATCCTGTTACTAATAACAAGCTTCGTTGAAATATTCGTCGCTACTGTTCGTATCGAGTGACCTTGAAGAAGAAATCCTTTTCGTCGGTTGAACGAGATAAATGTTGCGTTTTATTGTTAGATAAATTTGATGATCGATTGTCGATTATTGATCTTGTACAAAGATTTTTTTAAATGGTAGAATTGAAATGGGCAAAGCAGCCGAAGTCCGTCTCCTTTTATCTGGGTAAAAAGTAAAACGTTTAGGGGCGGGGCAAGATTTGGGACAGGAATCGGGCGATTTTAAAATAAGCTTGAAACGAAGTTTAGCTAAGTGGACATAAATCTTTAGGTCTTTTTATAGGAGAGGAGCGAATCCCGAAGGCCGATGCACGTGCATAAGCACCGCAAGAAAAGTGTTCCGCTTACATAAATCTCATCAGCTTGAAAGCCGCGGGTGCTGGATTACTTCTGTCGTGACAGGCCGCCGGCAGGCTATCCAACGGGGCTGGTGTAATGTAAACGACGCGGTGTCCTTCTTCGGCCCAGTAAATCGCTGCCTAAGGAAAATAACGAAAACAATAAGGAAAACCTGATTCCGGAAATCTAGACTGGTAACTGCTCCTGACAAAACAGCATATCACATTTTTAACGGACCGTACACTTTGAAAACGAAACGGACCGAGTTGACAAGTTCCCGACATGCGCATTCGCATTCTTACGTTTACGCAGCTGTCAAGATTCAAAAAGTATAGTAACTCCGCCACACATAGAAATACAGTAGTAACATAAGTTCGAACAACCGTTATGTTTCACAGGGACTCTAATCCATTGTTTATACACAGTTCTCATGTTATGTTTGTTTATAGCAATCGATAAGCCAGTTAACGATCTTACTCCTGTTCACAAAGTGTTAAATAAATAAAATAATTTAATAAACGAATACAACAACTGTTGACAAAGCGATGGTCGCTCGATATCGCGTAAATTCTCCTCGAAATGATTAATGCAATTATTACAAAACTCTTATGAACATGAAAATTATAACATCGAATTGCTTCACTAACTTTACCTCGAACATAAAAGACTTGCTTAATTCTGCAGGCCCACAAAGTAACGTCGATTTCACATTACTATTTGTCGAGAACATATTTTATCTCTAAAGATGTTACTAAAAACAGACTGAGGTTAGGCGATTAACGAATAAACTAAATTCTCGTTTTTTTCAGCTTTGTAATTATGGTCATTTAGCTTTAATACTTAAGGTTGTAGTTGTTATGATTTTACGTTTTCTACTGTTGTCTATTTTACAACTAGCTTTCCCATTAACACGTGTGTCGTGAAGTTCTTCTTAAATTACTAACAGCGCCATCTCTGGAAAGTGCTCGAAACATTCAAGCACAGACTTTCGCTGTCATACCGCAGACGAGGTATAGTATATGTAGGAGTAGAGCAGTCGCCTGATCAAAACTTGTGTCCCCACTGTACCTTCTCCTTCTACGACGATATCTGACGATATTCCCCACGCATCCACCACGGCCCAGTCACGTGACGCGTTTCGTCTCTGTCGTACATATGTCCTTTGTAATCTTTTTTAATCTTATCTAATTTTAATCTAATTTGATCCTTTTTAAAACTTTTTCTCCACAATTCGTGCTCCTTTCCCTCATCTGGTGACCCTCGGTATAAGCAAAAAGTAGGGATACAAACAATACGAATATATACGAGTATTCGACGAGCATTGCCGAAGTTTACCGATCCTTACCGAATGGTTCTTTAAATTGTTTGTATGGGTTGTCGTTTTTTTTTCTAAGTGTCACCTTTTTGATTTGTACATTATTTTTTTAGATTTGTACATAGTACAATATAAAATATTGCAGTTTTAGATTTGTACATTATTTTTCCCAACATAAAAACGTTTATTATTACATAGTACACCTATAAAAAGGTGAAGAGGCATGAGAAAAATTGATTTCGATTTTGTTATTTTAGAAAAAATTTTGAAAAAATTAAGAACAATTGTTTCAATGATATCTAACTGTTGAATTTTTGTAAAACTGTTATCTCTACAATTTCAATACGAAATATGGATTTTTCCGAATTTTTGGAGATTTCCAATTTTTTTATACGTGTTTACATAATCTGAAAAATCTGAAAAAATTCCAATCATGTGTGCTATTAGGTAGAATATTCATGAAATTTTTCGTAATTGTATGTTGAGCATAGTTTGATTGAAAATCAAATTGGTCCGTAGGCCCTTTGGACCATCTTATCCGGCTATACTTTAAAAACCAATAAAAAAAAATCACTTGAAAAATAAAAAACATATATATCATCAAACCCGGGTATTAAAAGAAAATTTTACTCTAAATTTCGCTTCGATATCTTTTGTAGATCAACAGTTATAGCAAAATGTGTGCCGTGCCGTACCGGGAATGCGCTATCTCCAGATTGCGACTCATGCATCCGAAACCTTGGTAAAACCAAGTAAAACGTGAATTTCGAAAGAACGCATCGAGTCGAATAGGCAGCTCACGGCTCACACTGTGAGATCACACGGCAGAGTAGAACAGTAGAACTCCGTTCGTGTGTAGCGCGTGCGCAGTGAAATACGTCAAAGAGGGAGAAATTAGCGGCTTAGGGGAACGTCCACCGGTCCACCGTGGTCCACGTCCATGTTCCACGATCCTGGCATCACTGATGAATCGCTTATTGTGTCTGTAGGTCCTACAGTGTAGGCATTTTATGTGTGCGTAGCATAAATGCCGTATAGGTTATGAAAACATAAACAAAACTCAGCCGATGTTTCTTTAAATTGTTCACGACATATATTTGGTGTGAGTACTGACTAAAAACTATGAGAAAAGTAAATGTGAAAACGATAACGTTTGACTTTACGTGTTAGATTTTACCTTTTTTATAACCTGAATGGAAAACGTACATTGAAACGATGAGCAACGAAACTCAAATTACTAATATCGTTAACGATATTTTAGTAAGTATGCATTGTGTTAATATTAATATCTGTTAATGTTTAATGATTGATTGTCACATTTATAAATGTGTTGTAGAAAGTAGAAGCTATAGAAGAAGCATTTAGCTGCGTGCTTGTGCACCATCCGAATAGCGAAAATGAAAAGATATCGTCGTGGCAGACAGATTTAACGTCTGCTATGTCAAATTTATCCAAAGAACAGCAAGAGAATGCTGTACGACAATTCCTATCTATGGCAGCAGCGATGACAAATCATAGACGGTTACAATTGCTATTATCTCTACTAGAAAATTTAGTTACATCTAATGTCTTACCAGCAAGGTATATGAAGTAGAAGCACTACGAGTATCTATAAAGTATATAAAGTATAATTGAGTAATTACATATTCCTTTTTTAGACTCGTGTGCGAGTGTATTTTAAGCTGCGATAAACTGCAGTATCAACTAGAAGATTTCTGGGTAGAATGTTTTGTTCTTATTCGTCACATCATTGGAGGAGTCGATTATAAAGGGGTCAGAGAAATAATGAAAGTAAGTATTATTGAAATTAATTTTAAAATTATATAAAGATAAATTAATGATTTCCTATAATATGTTGTAGGGGTGCAAAGAGAAAGCTCAAACTATTCCTGCAAGACTGAATGCATCTGTTCAACCACAATTGAAAGCTCTAGAAAATGTAATCGAATATATTTTCGATAGAAACGCTTGTTTATTGCCTGGCTATTTTATCGCGAATGAAATTCAGAAAGCTTATCCCGATGGTAAAAACTGGCCACATTGGGTATGTCATTAAAAATGGTATGATTTATAATATCTTGCACTGATTTATGTATATTTTATGAGATTGATCCATTTTAGAAGTTAGCAAAATTACTTTCAAGTTTTGTCGAAAGTTTTCGTACCACCGCGCAAATGGTATCTATCGTCGGACATTCAAAAATGTTGCCAGTGGTAGAACACACTGGATATGCGGATTTAATTAATCCCTGGGTACTCGATACTACGACATTGAAATTTTCTTTGAAAGGAAATTTGCCGTATGACGAGGACTTACTTAAACCTCAAACTGGATTGCTCAGATACGTTTTAGAACAACCCTATAGTAGGGACATGGTGTGTTCGATGCTTGGTTTACAAAAGCAGGTATACTCTTATGTGTCTTTGCGATACATACATACATACAGGGTGAGTCTCGTGAAATGACGACTTCCATCAATTCATAATGTTGCATAGTTTCCAAGGGGACATACAGTTTAAAATTGATAATTACTGAAATACTTTCAAATAAAAATAAATAATGGGCATTCCATTTGAAAAACTGAAAGTGACCCTCATATCGCGATGAAACAGCAAAGTAACCAAAAACAGATTACTGTATGTCCCCCTGGAAATCTTGCAACGTCTGTTTGAAATATTTTTTCATACAACAGATAACTTACGAGTTATTTGAAGTCGTCATTTTACGAGACTCGTCCTGTATGCACATACATAGAATCGAAACGTTTCATAATATTAAACATCTGTATGTTACAGCAAAAACAAAGATGTATAGCTTTGGAAGAGCAATTGGTTGAATTGGTTATTCTTGCCATGGAACGCGCAGAAAACGAAACATTACCAGCCGAGGGAACAGATGGAACTGTTGCAAATCATTACGTATGGTTACATCTATCGTCGCAGCTTATATACTTCATATTGTTTTCATATGCTTGTTTCCCTAGTATCGTAATGGCGATCCATGATAAACTAGCAGGCAGAGATTTGAGAAAAGGGAGAGACCATTTAATGTGGGTTCTACTGCAATTTATTTCAGGAAGTATTCAAAGAAATCCACTATCCAACTTCTTGCCAGTATTAAAGTTATACGATCTTCTCTATCCAGAAAAAGAACCTTTACCTGTCCCGGATTATACTCAAGCGTTATGTACTCATCAGATGGCTATAACGTGCATATGGATACATTTGTTGAAAAAAGCTCAATCCGAGCATTCAAATATTCATAGACCAATACCACACACTTTGAAACTTCACCACGAATTCTTGCAACACCTGGTAATGCCCAATACTTCTCTTTGTATGGGCTCCGATTATAGAATTGCTTTATTATGCAATGCATATTCAACAAATCAAGAATATTTCGGTAGACCAATGGCAGCTTTGGTAGACACCATACTTGGCACTCAAAAGGGCCAGCAGCAACAACCAATGCAGACGTTACAAAATAACGCGGCTCTTGCGAGTGGCCCGACCACACCGTTGTCCATGTCCATCTTGGATTCGTTGACAGTTCATTCGAAGATGAGCCTCATACACAGTATTGTTACCCATGTAATCAAATTGGCTCAATCCAAGAGTAACATGGCACTGGCGCCGGCCTTAGTTGAAACTTACAGCCGTTTGTTAGTATACACCGAGATCGAAAGTCTTGGCATCAAGGGATTCATTAGTCAATTACTTCCAACAGTTTTCAAGTCTCATGCGTGGGGAACATTGTACACGCTCCTAGAAATGTTCAGTTATAGAATGCATCATATACAGCCGCACTATAGAGTGCAACTTCTATCTCATTTACACAGTCTCGCAGCCGTACCACAGACTAATCAGACGCAGTTACACCTATGCGTAGAAAGTACAGCTCTACGGTTAATTACAGGTTTGGGATCTGCCGAGGTACAGCCTCAATTATCTAGATTTTTATCGGAACCAAAGACTCTTGTTTCCGCGGAATCGGAAGAGTTGAACAGAGCTTTGGTATTGACCCTGGCAAGGTCTATGCATGTGACAGGTACCGGATCGGATAGTCACAGTGGTACTTGGTGTAAGGAGTTATTGAACACAATAATGCAGAATACACCGCATTCCTGGGCCAATCATACTCTCCAGTGTTTCCCTCCAGTTCTTAGCGAATTTTTTCAACAAAACAGCGTACCCAAAGAAAACAAACAGCAAATCAAGAAAGCTGTAGAAGAGGAATATCGTAATTGGGCTTCTATGAGCAACGAAAACGACATCATAGCACATTTTTCTGTACCTGGAACTCCGCCTTTATTCCTGTGTCTTTTGTGGAAAATGATTTTCGAAACGGACCGCATCAGTCCAATCGCATACAAAATTCTCGAAAGGATCGGTGCTAGGGCCTTGTCGGCACATCTTAGAAAATTCTGCGATTATCTTGTCTTTGAATTTGCGAACAGCGTGGGCGGCCAACATGTAAACAAATGCGTGGATACAATCAATGATATGATATGGAAATACAATATAGTAACCATCGATAGACTAATTTTGTGTCTAGTATTAAGAACTCACGAAGGCAGTGAGGCTCAAGTGTGCTTCTTCATCATCCAATTACTATTGCTCAAGGCCATCGAATTTCGCAACAGGGTTCAAGAATTCGTTAAAGAGAATTCTCCTGAGCATTGGAAACAGTCAAATTGGCATGAAAAGCATCTTGCGTTTCATCGAAAATTCCCAGAGAAATTTGCTCCTGAAGGTATCATGGAACAAACTAGCGGAGGTCCTAGTCACTATCAAAGTTTGCCGGTTTACTTCGGAAACGTATGCCTAAGATTTTTGCCAGTCTTCGATATAGTTGTACACAGATATTTGGAAATTCCAGCTGTGTCAAAGAGTTTAGAAACATTATTAGAACATTTGGGGTGTCTGTATAAATTTCATGGTTCGTATTTGCCTTGGCGTATTATTATGCCCCCATCCTATTCCAATAATTTCAATTTTGCTTAATTGAATTTTAGATCGACCTGTAACTTATTTGTATAATACGTTACATTATTACGAACGTATGTTGAGGGACAGACCGCCTTTAAAAAAGCGACTGGTGTCCGCAGTCTTAGGCTCGTTGAGGGAAATTAGAGCTCAAGGATGGGCACTTTCGGAAGCTTATCAAATGTACATGACACGATCATCTGATGATGTTGTCACATGGATGCCAGAATTGGATTATTATATCCGTTTAGTTCGAAGAATCGTAGAGAGTAAGTTATGATTTTCTTATTACCATTTATCAAATTCGAATATTGTATCACATAAACATATTTTTTACAGCAATGTCAGGTACGGCTCATTTTCCTGCTACCGATTGGAGATTCAACGAATTTCCAAATCCTGCTGCACATGCACTATATGTTACATGCGTAGAACTCATGGCTGTTCCAGTGGCTCCTAATCTGGTTGCTAATTCGTTACTCGATGTGGTTGCAAAAGGGTAAGATCAAACAAGTTTATTATGAATTCTTAGCCAGTAGTGTCTGACTCTTTCTATAGCCGGCCTGTTAGTTGATTTCGTGAAAAGAAATGTACTGATATACAGTGATTTGCCTTTAGCAAGCGGGTTGTAAAAATGACCTATTTAATATTGTTAATATTGTCAAAAGAGATTTTTATCAATTGGGCTACTGTCTAAACACTAATAAAATATATTAGGTACACCGTCATACCATCAGATGAAATTCATTTATGGATAAATTGTGTGGGATTGCTGTTAGCTGCGTTACCAGAATGTTATTGGTCAACGCTTCACGACCGATTAGTGGAAACAATAAGCAGTCCAGGATTAGCAAATTGGCAATACAACAATTTGACACCGTTTCAGATGTTTAATTTTAACAATACCCATAATAGTTTGTTGGAAAACAAATATAGTTATATGCTAGCGTTAGCACATTCTGTGTGGCACCATGCCGGCGTTGGACAAATCACTACCATGCCTCAGTAAGTTGAATTTCAAATGTAGTATGTATTTATATGTGAATAATTATTGCTGTGAATGTGTCTATGCATATTGCTGTGTCCCATTCATCAAAATGAGAAATTAAAATTTTGCTTTATAGAAATGTTTAATGATGTCGAATAATAGAAATTCATTATAATTTTAGGTTCATCAAAGAAAAACTTCAACCAGTTGTAAATAGTGAGGAGCAGTTGATATATGCTTGTCACTTAATTGGACCTACTTTAGCAAGGTTTCATGCTGAGAGACCAAATTGCGTTCTCGAATTGGCGGTCCGTTTGTACGAAATGTTGAAACAAGTAGATCGACATCAAACCCACTTGAAATATATGGATCCAGTCTGTGATTTATTGTATCATATAAAATACATGTTTGTCGGTGATATGATGAAGAATGAAGTGGAATGTATTATACGAAGACTGCGACCGGCTTTGCAAATGCGATTACGATTCATTGCGCACATTAACGTAGACGAAATTCAATCTTCCTGAGACATTCCGAGTACGAGCACTGTGGAAGTAAATACTTGATAATGTTAATTTAATCATGTACATATTGGTTCGTGTATGTTTTTATTTATTAATGTGGACATTATTTGGTTTGTAAAAAACTTCTTTAATACATTTTCTACATAACATGCATGCGCATACACTGTACCAAGAAATCGAAATTTTCTATACAATTGAACAATATAATTTTCACTGCCTAAACAATATATTTATAGTGTCTATCATTATATACGATCGTCCTAGAAAGTAAGTAACATAACTGAACGTATACATTTTGAACGATGAATCAAAATTTGAAACTCTTTGAAAAAAATGTACGGGAATACGTTCGACGAACCATCGATTCACTTTACAGAGTTTTTGTATACTTATAATAAAGGTTATCAGGTAGTAATTTGTATAGAACGTTAGTATTAGTGCAGTAATCATGTTTGCAACGTATATGTATATATTTATATATTGTCATTTTAGCAAATGTCAGTTATACATCTCTCGAACTGTAATGTTTACAATTTATTGAATCCTGGTTATAGCAAAACATTCGATATTTTGAGATTCACTGAAAGTTTTACTGTCTGAATACTATAATACTTCTTGATTGTAACTTTTATTACTTCGAAAATCTAAATTAAGTATCAAATCGATATCAAATACAATTTAATATCGCCCTTAGCACCGGGAAAATGGGGCACTTACCTCGGGCCCCTTACTTATTGTTAGTTATTTCTGCAATTAATAAAAAATAAATAAAAGCAATTGTAACAACTGGGGCAACCGATTTTTTACTTTTTTTATCATACTATATGTACCTACATTGAATGTGTACCTATACATTGTCCTTGTCAGGACTGGGATTGTCCCAGACCCTGCAGGGCCCATTGTGACCGAATTAAATTGTATAATATCACATCTCGCGGAAGTAGTGTTATTTACGAAATAACTGTCTTAAATTTTATCGAAGTCAACTTTTCCTGCATTTATGTCTTCAATCAACCGTGCAAACTTTTCGTGACAACATTCATTTTCTTGCACAAATGGCTGCGCTTTCATGTTTTTAACCCATTCCACCTACAATCAGTTTAGAATACTACATACATATTTCAATTTTCCAAACATTACAACATATACAATGAATTTCGTCAAATGTTTAACTCACCATATGCGTGAAAGCATCATTGTTGAGACTCATTGGTTCCTTATAAATTAAAGACAAACTCTTCCTTCGTTCAACCCATGGCCACATCAATATGTCCAGCATCCCAGGTTGAGATCCTTTCAAGGATAACAAATTATAAATGTAAATAATAAATAACAAATTGTAACCAGAATAAAACATTTTTATAATGCCATTACAACTTATAAAATAAAGCAATCATTTACAAACCTCCAAAGAATATAGTTCCACGAGATGCCAATTCTTTTTCAAACTCTTCTAGCAGGCTTGACATTTCTGCAGTAATTTCGCTCAAAGGTCTTTTGTCTTTACCATGTACACAATTTGAGAAAATGTTAACAATCTAAAATTAACAGTCCATCATCACTATGAAGTAAGTAAGTGTTTAATGAAATCTGCTGTACTCTAATATAAAATAGCGTAGATACACATATTTAACTTTTATTACCTTGGAATAATGATTCAAGAGCTCGCAGTAACGAGCCTTTGTTGATGCATTGTATAAAGGAGGCTCAGGATATTTTTCATCCAAATAATCTGCTAGTACTGCAGAATCTACAACCACTTTACCATCTGTATCAACAAATGCTGGTACTTTACCTTCAGAATGAATCTAAAAATTACAATAAATAAACATTATATGTAATTATCTGTGTAAACTAATACTGCTATAAAATAAATATACACACCTCGAAATACCATTCTGGTTTATTCATTAAGTTAATGTTTACAATATCATGAGGAATTTTTTTATATGATAATATTAATCTAATACGATGCGCAAAAGGACAAAATTTCATGGAGTATAAACGTGCTTGTCCTTTTACTTCTGGTGGTTTCTGCGAACCTAAATAGTAAAATTATTCATATTATCTATTTAAAATTAATGTCGTGATATACATTCAAAAATATTATAATTTTAAATAATAATCAACGAATATGCATTCATGACAGATACCATTCAAATTTCACTAATAGAAAAACTATTTCATTTTTACAAAAGGAATAAATTACTTACCAGCTCCGAGATGTATGCTGCTCATAGTTGTTCTTTGAAAAATTAGGAAACGAACGTGTTTTCGATGGTAATTCGATGATTCAATTCGGTGAAAGTGCAAACAGTTTTGCCACCTTGAATCAGTATCCCTTAGTGGAAAATGCGTGAATGTACAAATTTTTTTTATTTAGCGTAAATTATTAGTAGATTTTAGTTGAAAATCTGTAGATCTGTAGACAAGCTAAAAATCCGTGGAGGGGGCAATACTGTTGTGAGTAGAAGACACATAAGCACCTCAATGTAACTTATGACAGCTGCTTATGACAGCTGCTTATGACATTTGACAATTACTTTTTCTGATTGGCGACAATGACGGGATTTTAGCAGTCTAATTTTTCAATTGAACTAACGTTGCAGGCTGATAGCGTGGAATGCTTTCGTTATCACCGACGAGATACTGTTAAAGATTGTCAGCCTTACGGGACATCGTGAAATGCCAAAAATTTTGCTGTTTTCTTACGCCCTCTACGGAGTAAGAGACAGAAGGCCGGCAACCGGCAACGCTATCTTGTTAGTGCAGAACAGAAGACCACCGACGAGAATAGTATCTCGTCAGTGAGAAGACCACTGAGAAGATTCGCGTCGGTGACACAGACTTAGTCTGTGACATTTTACAGTTCAGAACTGTAAACAGAAAAATGCGTCACATGGCGTCTGTGATGCAATATCCGTCATTCGATAAATTGAAAATTTTGCGCTAGTGCGATGGTGGCGCCATCTACGGTGGCGAGTTTGTGAACTAATTTTATCTATCTCCGCTGTGTGTAAGACAAAGACAGAGACAGTGTGTAACAAGGACAAAAAGATAAGTATTTGTGTACCAGCTTTTCTGCAGAGCTTCGAATTCCCTGGTACATACTAGGCAAATATGATAAGCATGAAGGTATCCGACAGAGACAGACTTATGCAATCTATGCAATGAGAGAAGAACAGTCTGAAAGCTTTTCCATAGAGTTTGTTCTAAAATAAAGTCCATGTAATAATTCGACTATTAATTTTAAAATATAATTTTAATTTGTAACGTTGAGATTACTTTTACATTCAATGTCTCGTACATACTGAACCGTCAAGTGACTTTATAGCTTCGCCACCGCCACCGTTATTATCACGCAAACATATCAATTTTGTTTGTCTAATTCGCAGAATATCGTTTTCGCATACACGATACAGAGAGATGCGTACTAGTATTCATATTTGATTTTTATTGAATGCTGGTTTTAATATAACAAGTACGTTTCTAAAACTGATTTTGGTATAAATATACGTACAATTATATACAAACATATGGCTTAGATTTTACATAAAATTATATTATTATACAATGTACAATCTTTATTATGTGTGTTAGACGCGATAAAATACTGTTAATTATTATTACTTAAGGAATAGTCGTGAGATAATATATTAATTGATGGATGAATCATAAAATGAAGCCTGGTCTTATGAAACATTTGGCAGTTTCCTGGCTCTGATGTAGGTACAAAATGCGTCAACCCTATTACCCCGTTCTTTAATATTATTTACACGTTAATATCGTTGTTCTCGCTGTATATAAATGTGACTTAAGAAAATATAATAGGAAAAAGCCAACGAGTCTTGTACCGCGGTACATATTTAATATTGTATGAAGAAAGTACCAATACACCGGTCAGTATCACAGCTGGTATCTGCTCTTTCGGTTCGAATGTAATTACAAACACGAGAGTCCTGTACGCAACGAGGACAATCGTTTACCCTGTGTACGCGTGATTTTCCAAATCAGGAAGGAAGAGAAAGAGTAGATTCCTTTCGTTTGTGCGTTCAAAGGCCGTACGTAAGTGACGAGTTCCGAGAGTACAGCGACACAGGAAAGTTCAGAGTTTTTGCAACGTACTGCAACCGAACGCAAAAGAATCTGCGTTCGGCGAGAACTAGAAATTTTCGTATCGCTCGTGGACGAGTAAGGTCAACGAGTGTAGGGAATCCTTTGGTCCGACACTTTCTCCTCGACAAATCATTACTAATTTATCTGGAGATCATACACGCTCGTTGAATCGACCGCGCTAACCAGCGCGCGCAAATCAGCAAATAAACTTGCGCATTTAGGAATATAATCACCTTTAAATAACGACTATACATTGTAGATTCTATCATCGGTTTTCTGTACGTGTAATCGGTCGAGTTATCTATCAATTTCTTACGACTCCGCATATCATGATATTCGGTAATGCTCCACGACGTTTCCGCCAGGCACCAAGGGATTGTGCGTGTGCTTGCAACGTCCTACACCATCTTTTCGTTCTGGCTCCATCTTCAGCCTACAACAAAAGCCAACATTACACTTTTATGACAAGGTTTCTCTTTCTATAAACTTTCCTTTTTGCATAAAGAATCAACAGGTCGCTACTAACAAATGAGAACATCTACGCGTCTACATTTATATGTGTACCTTGAATATAAACGTTTCCTTGGAATACAGTTCTTGAACTTCAAAATAATCCTCAAGATCTGTTTCGCAGCATACGATACATTTGTCGAGATACAGTGGTTCCTAAAACCAATGGATTTTTCAATAGAATATACAACTCAAAGCACAATAAAGATAAAACTGTATAACCAAGTTGTAGGAATCGTTTACCCGTAACAAAGAGTACCGCCCAAATTTTTCCTTGACTAACAAGAGGGTTGCCTCTTTGATACCAATATACCTTGGGAAGAGGGAGTCGTCGTTGAACTCGACGTCTTCTGCATTTGGCTGCAAACGTGAAATTTGGTTTAATTCACAGAAATGCGAATTATTATTTACTAAAATGTTGTCTTACTTTGCCATTGGTAACCAACATGGCTGTAACAGGAGCAAGCTTGACCGTGCGTCCCCGTCTCCAATTGTTATCGGTTGGTTGAGCGACTAAAAGACGTCCCTCCAAAACAAATTTGGCTTCTTCGTGGGCCCATTCTAATACTTCCACAGCCATCTATTGCAATAAATACAATACCGAAGGATATTCGACAATAAAATAAATTGATCGATGTCAGATTTCTCTTCAATATATCCAAAATCGGCAACTACTCCGAATGGTAAAATATATTATTGTATAATACAGACTAATATTGGATTAATACTTTCTTAAAATATTAGTGAATCAAATTGTAAAGTATGTTGGTAATTTATCTTTGAAAATAATTTGTAATTACCTTTCGCAATTTTATATTGACCATATCTTGTTCACCTATCAGCCGCCTACCGTTCTGTATGATGGAGATTCTTCTCCAAAGTTTCGTTGAAGTCACGTCTTTAGCTTCCTGTTACAGTGTCATTGAAACAATTAGATTAACAAGTCGACATCTGATCGATTTTAAACGAGAAACTATTTATGCAACATTTGAAATGTTTATGATGTATGAAGCAAACGAAATATTTACAGCATTCATGTGTTCTAAGTGCAGCTCTATGTTGGCTTGAGCCTGTTTCAGTCTTTCCTTAGCTTCTTGAATATCTGGTCTAACCGATGGCGTAGCTTTCAGCAACCGAGCCAATAAAAGAGGATATTTGGTCACTCTTTGAACAGGAACCTACAACAGAATTCAATTACTCTTCAATGTAACTTCCATTATCTCTTATGAAATTGTACGGACAGCGGTTCCAAGTAAAAAAAAACGCGCCAGTATACACCGGGTTCACAGGCGCAACTGTGAAGAACAACCCGGTGTACACCGATGCATGTCTGTACACGGGATAATCAACCAAGCGGAACGCAGAAATTATATGAAACCGAAGATGAATTAATTAACTAAATTTATCTCTTGAGGAAGTTCTCGATATCACAAAAACTGCGCATTTCACTATGATTTGCGTTGCATCCTACCATAAGAAACGAGTTCAAGTTCATCCTGCGTAGAACGGTATTTTCCATTTGCGAGACTCTCAGAAAGATTCGCAGTAGTTCTTTCTCCTTCTCCAAATTTTGCAGTAGTAAACTTGCGCTTCCTTGACGGGTGCAATAGCTTTCGAACGCGTGAAGCATCCGCTCAGACTCCAAAAAGATCTTCCCTACGTCCACGGTTAAAAGATCTTCGTCCCCAGATTCCTGTATAGAATTCCGATTATTTACAAACCAGCGGATACAAGAAATAATGAGAAGACACGTTTATGTCCTTCTGAAACGAACAAGTACGTACCTGCGCCAATTCAACGGAGTCCTTTAATTTCTCCGCAAGGACGAGATTGTGTTCCAAAAGTTCTTCGACGTTCAGGAATATAGCCGTCAGTTGCTCCGAAGTAAGAAGACCGGCCCTGAACATTGGCCTATGAAATTCTTCGAGTATGATCTGCAGATCCCTTCCGTACTTCTGTTCGGTCTCCACAATTTCCGTAATTATTTCTTTGCGCTCCACCCTCTTTTTCGCACATTTTCTGCATACAAAGGGTGCATACACTACACCACTAGAAAATACTCATCGTTATTGTACATCGTATCATGCCTATAAAAACCTTCGTATGAAATGAGACGAGTGTAAGGTTCTCCGGTTCTATTAAATAATAGAGTACACATGATATTATTATATTGTATAATCAGGATATCGTCTATACGTTAAGAGACTTTTGTATTACGGTAAAATTCAACGTGTTTTTACGCGGTCGACAGTGCTACAGTGATTTTGGCACAGCAGTCGATTCGACGTTTACACAGTATATTTGGTAAGAAAACTTTCACTTCTTGTGGTTAATAGAATCGATGGTAAAAGGAAGCGATATTCAATGATTCTCGTACTTTTTACGCCGCCTGTCTTGTTGTCGCGGATACATTACCGTAGTCTGCGTTAAAGCGTTTGTCGTATAATATACTATACATACGTACACCTTAATATTAAAGCTATGTAAAATAGTATTTATCTATACTGTGATAAAGTAAGTAAAGATGTTAGTTTGCTGCACGTTGACTCTCACCTCTCTGTTATCAAAGGATCGAGGCGCTGTTCGCAGTCCTCGCAGAGCTTTGAATCGCCGGAAATCACTTGTGGGATTCCACCGAAGAGACTTCCTGGTCCCGAAGAGACGTTTCCTGCACGCCAACGCCTCGGCACGCCTCGAGTGCTGCTAGCCTGACTGCTTTCCGAACCCACGCCGCTGTCGGTTCTTTCGATGTCCACCGCCCGGGTCTAGACAAATAATCGTTTTTACTTGAACTCTTAGCTGGCTTTAATAGATAAATCTCAACCGACCTTGGACGTTTCCGACGAACTGGTCAATATGATGTTGCATTCCTCGCTGCTATCGGAAACGTTGGAGATTTGCGAACTCTTCGAGCTTAGATCGCCGAGGCTCGTCTCTTTCTGCTCGTACAACGCTTCCAAATCTCCTTCGGTATCCTCTTCGTCCTCGTCCTCGTCATCCTCGTCGTCCTCGCCTTCGATCGATATCGCTCGGTCCTTCGAGTCCATCAGAAAGTTCAGCAACTCGAATTTACTCGAGATTTGCTCCTCCTCCGGTGATATGGACATTTTCTTGAAAAAGCTCTCGGGACTCTTGGACAGATAGGTCTCTCTCTCCGCGAGGTCCTCGGAGTTAGGCTTTTTGTAGAGATCGTCGACCAGATACGACCGAAGGAACTGTTCAGAACTACCCTTAGCGGTTGTGTAATAATCCGCGATGTCCCCAAAGTATATTCTGTCCTTTATGTAGTCTTCGGTCGGCGGTGGGCTCAACGGTAACGGAGGAGGTTCGTCGGGAATCTCCTCGTAAATTGGCTCCTTGATCACTTCGTAAGGATTCTCCTCGAGGAAAAGATTCGTCGAGATGAAGTCACCGTCCGAATTTAAACTGGACGTTCGCGAGTAATTCGCCTCGATGGTCGATTCGGAACTCTCGTATTCGTTGCTCTTCAGCAAACTTTGCTTCAAGATCTTTAAGATCGCCTCGCCGCTACTTTCGTCGAGGATTTCTCCATTTTCCCGGGCTTTCCGTAGAGAATCCTCGAGCAGTTTCGAGATCAACGCCTCCTTCGACAGACCGGAAAGCTTCGACGACGAAGCGTCTTCTTCCTTTCTGACATGGTTCTTCTTCTCTGTTCGTTCCATCCGGTTGTCCGGATTACTAGTTGCTAGCAATTTCGCGGTGCTCTCTGTGCCAAGCGTAGCAAGTTTACCAGTGTCAATATTCAATTTCGTCTGTTTCTCGGTATCTGTGCATACCGTAGAGACTGTAGATACGGGAGATACCGTAGATGCGTCTGGAACGTTCGGCAACGATTTGCTCGATTCTCGCGAGGATTCGTCTTCTTTAGCAGATTCCAAATCTGGCTTCGGCGACTTTGAATCCTCCTTGCTAGTTTCGACGACGATGTTCGACTTGTAATTATCCAATATGACCAGAGTTCGGTTTTCCGCAGAGCTTTTTATCTTGGGTGGATTTTCCAGATTTACGGAGATCACGGTAGGATTGTAGACGCTGTCCTCTCCTCCGACGCTGATAGTCACTTTATTATCGGATGTTGTTTCGGTAGTCGGCGTCGGATCTCCATTGATCATAATCGACGTTCTCCTTGCTCCTTTCGTGCCCGGGCCGATCTGAAGTCGATGGACCAGCGGAGAAGCTCGAGGACTGACCGTAATTTTGTACACATTCTTCTCCGTTGCCGGCGATCCAATCTCAATTTTCGAAGATCCGTAAGAGTTCGATCTTTTCCACGTGGTCTTCAATGTGGGGCTGCTTCGTTCCGACCATGAGTGACCTACCTCTTTCGGCTTGGTATCCGAATCGTCGATCGCACGATAATACTTCAGCTTACCAGGCGGTGGTGACCAACTGGTTGGTCTCATTCGTCGAAATTGAACATTCTTCTCCTCGATATTGCTCGAAGCATCCTTGGGTGATTCTATTTCGGTGTCAACTACCGTTACCGTGCTCTCCGTCCTTTCCATTTCTTTAGGAACTTTCTCAAAATCTTTCGCAGCTGGTAAACGTTGCTCGCATTCTGTTTCTGTGATTCTGCTTAGGGATTCGGACGAGTCTTCGCGTCGAACCGTTTGCTCGCACGAATCCAACGCGGAGGGTGGTTCTTTCATTTTCCTGGACAGGCTGAGACGCATGGTGTCCAGAAAAAGTACATTCCCAGCCGAAACTTCCGGTCTGTTGTGCGACCTCTCGCTTTGACTGCGCGACAAAGACGACCTCTTCAGGTTCTCTGCAAATTCATCAAAAAGTACATGATGAATAATGAATAGTGAAGCGTGTAAAGCAGCAAGGTAACGTTTAGAAAAATATTCTAATTATAAGATTCGATTAGACATTTCAATAATAACGATTTGAAATTTTTAAAAATTCTGCAATAAAAACGGTAATAAAGAAGTTCATGGAAAAATTGAATAGCGACTAATTGAATTAGAATGAGTAAATATTACCTTCGGACTTTAATATCAAATCTTTCTCATCAACAGCAATGCCTGGAAGAAGATCTTTAGGTTTCTCGATTCGAGATCGTTCAGTTTCGTCCACTTCAATTCGATCCTCCTCTTTTGTCCTGTTACTTTGCTCATCGTGTGACTTCGTGGTTTTAAAGTTGGTCGGCTTATGGACGGTTTGATTCGAGTTATTTTCACGAATGTCTTCGATCTTTCGTGACGCATCGACGTTCTCCTTGTTTCGCGAAGGTGGCGTACGTTCTGCGTTAGAAACCGGTGGAATAAACTTGTTCATCCTATTCGCGTTTCCCTCTGAACGAAGAGGGTACATTTGGCACGTGTCTGGCGAAACTTTACGCTCTTTTAGTCTAATTCTATCGATTTTTGGATCCCTGATATTCGGAACGGTGATGAAATTATATTTTTGACTTTGCTCGAGGTTCGTTGCTGGCGGCGCCTTCTCTTCCTGTTGCTGGTGCTGTTGTTGCTGCAGATGTTGCTGTTGTAGTTCCTGTTCCGGTTCCTGTTCGTGTTCGTCGTCCTCTTCTTCCGACTCGTCGTCGTTTGGTTCCTCCACGTTCGAAACACACGTCGCGATCCTGCCGAGTCTGCTCCAGGACAACCGTGTCGCCTCCGATGGCTTCTCGGGAGCGAATATAACATTGTCGACGTTGAACAGAACGTTCTTCCTTCTGGTCTCGAGTACCTTGCCCCGTTTCAGAATGCTCTTGAGCGTTTGTTTGGCTTCCTTCAGTCTTCTCGGTGGTCGCTTCGGTGAAACCTTTGGTATGGGAATCCTCGTCACAGGTAGAACGTCCTCCTCGTCCGAAATTTCTCGCGACTCGTTGAACACCCTGATCCTCTGACCGCCGATCTCCGCGACAGCGCTTCTGTTCGGTATCCTCTCGATCGACTTCACTTTCGAGGAATCGAACAGGCTGGAAAGCGGCCTTGCGTCGTCTTGCTCGAGGGCGTTGTCCGATAGATCGTCGCTGAGATCGTCCTCGTCCTTTTGCTTCTTCAACAATAGATACGGATTCACGTCGCACTCGAGAATGCTTCGTCTCGAATCGCCGCCGCTGCTGCTGCTCGACGGCCGCTCTTTCCATTCGTCTTGGCTGACTTTCGCCTGACCAGGCTGCTCTTGGTTCTTTGCTACCGCGCTGTCCGACCAGTCGTTTCTCGTGTCCCGGATCTTTTTCGGTATGCGCGCCAGTCGAACGCCGCCGCTCGTCATCGAGCACGATCGATTTCGCAAAGTTGTCGGCGACGGCGACGGCGATGGCGATGCCGATGGCGTCACTGTTGGCATCGTCATTGGCACTGTCGTCGTCGTCATTGGCGACGGCGGCGGATCTTCCGCGAGCCACTCGTCCCTCCTGGACATCGCATTGTACTTCGGACGTAGTTTACGCGACGGCTCCTCGTAACTCCCGGTTGCCGATTCCTTGTCGAACCATTCGGACTTCGAGCAAGTAGTTTCGATCGAGCTCTTTCGTTCTTTCGCGTTCCGCGCAACGCTCTGACTCCGAACGTCTCGCTGAGACAACGGCCGGTGAGGTGATATACTCCGGGCTCTGGTCCTTGGTTCCACTAGCCGACTTCGACGCATCTGGTCGTACGGGTCGTCTATCGAGGGCCTTAGCACTCCTGCAAAAGTTTGTCATAGTTTAAGGGGCTCTAGTTTCTCGAAAATCAGTCATCTAGCGTGCCAATATTTTTTGTAGCTACTATATGTTATATCCTGACGGACAGAAAAAAAACCATTGTCCTACTTTCAGCGCAACAAAACAAAACTGATTATCAATGTAATGCAAATCGCGAGTGTTCGTTTAGCACATATGCGCACCGAGTTCTAATTGATCTTAAAGAAGACACCGTTGTTTCCTTATCCTATTACTATTTCCAGACATGGACGCGAAAAGAAACCAGAGAAGAGGCTACCGCTGCTTCGTAATAAGATTCACTGTGTAAGACAACCTAACCCTTCAGGGGCGGTATTTACCGACGAATATTTCTCATGCGAAATGAAAATTGTCTTTCTTTTCTTAATAATTTTCATGAACTGGAAATAATAGGTCAGAATTTCTACGTTATACGTCGATCATAAAAGTAACGGAGGATCTGACGTCGTCTCTGCAGCGTTGGAAAGACCTTCGAGAAAAAGGATTTACCCGCAAGGCTGGGTCTCGACCTCGAGGAGATCTGTGGAAGCCGACATGTTCCTCCTAAAGGTAGACCAGTCAATCGGTGACCACCGCACTTGCGGCAGTTGCCGAACTTCCGGGTGGTTCCGCTGAGAAACTCCGGGCAGGAGCATACTATGAGTATCGGTGCACCCGGGGGCGGCGGCGGCGGCGGTGTTACGAATCCTCGTGGTTCGTGGCCAGCTCTTGGCGATCGAACCGTTCCATAGAGCCATGGATCGCCGTAGATCATCTGCCTCGAGAACCTGCTACCGCCGCTTATCGTTCCCCAGCCTTTGCCGGGATCATCGGTGCTCTGACTCTGCCGCGACAGACCCAGTCTCACGCTCCACGACTTCTTCCCTTTGCTCAGCGTGTCGTAACTCTGAAACGAACACAGGGACACGGTTTCAGCGTTGTATTTCAAACGTTTCTTAATAATTAGCGCACGGTTATGTTACGTCCAGTGTGTACGTACAAACAACGGCTGCAACAGCGTGCAACATTGACACACGGGATCATCGAGTGTGCTTCGGTTATTAACGCTACACCTACCGCTGTCGGTCAAATGACCGGTTTCGTATTTTTACTACTATTAAAATTCCACAGCTACCTTCACGGGAAATGTTTCGATGAATTTCTTTATTCCAGCACATACTGTAATTAAAATTGTACACGATCTAAGTAAATACAGTCTTGTCAGTTTTGTAAGGCAAAACATTTTAATCGATTTTAGTGCTCGGCAGGTTTAGTGCTAACGCGCTGCAACTACCGAACGCCTCATAAATTCTTTCCAAGTCTTTTTATTTCGAATTTTATTATTCGTCGTATACGTCGTCGAATTTTATTATTCGTCGTATACGTCGTCGATGTTTATTGTGTTCTACGTACACTTGTAACGCACGCGTGCACCGTGTCCGTATATTATATAGCCCCCACCATCGGGCAACGTGATTAATATACGGCACGTGTTGCCAATAATCAATTCTGTTATAATCGTAATGGTAAAGGAAGAGCGCGCACGCGGGGCTTTCGATTTCAACAGGATATCCGGATATAGTAAACAGAATTGTTAACGAGGCGTGCATGAATCGTAATTAGAGTTCCAGATATTAATCCATTGTTATGAACCAGCATACCGGGGGCGCATGGTTTTTTTGAATGAAGAAATCCTATCGGCGCGGAGCGCGAGAGCGCACGGGGTCGGAAAATGGAGCAGATAGATAGCCCGGGGCAAACTCAATATGCTTTACTTTCTCGTCGATGCTGGACTTTCGTAAAAGTCTCGTTCCAGAACCTCACGTAAGAGGAGCGGCCTATACGCTCGGCCGCGGCCGGTCGGTCGAAAAACAACAAGAAAACTAACGTAGAGCGCTGGACGCTCGGCGAGTGTGTGTACACCGGCAGTCGCAATGCTCGTAGAAAATGCAGCAGAGAGATATCACAGGTGCAACGGGAGAACGGGCGTTGCCGACAAAATTTCAGACGAGCCTTACAGGTTTCAGTCCAGTGACATTTCGAGGCATTTTTCCTGGTTGGTGAAATCTGCGCGGCTAACGGACACATCTAATCGATGCGAATTGACCTGTTTGCCTGGCTTCTTTTCTGGTCCGCAAGACATCGTTTGCTTTCAACAATTGTTTTGTTCTCCTATTATATGTATTATGCATCTGGTACACCACGAACGTATCTGCAGTTACATGCTATCCATGTACGTATATCGTACGCGTACCAACACGATTATAAGTTAATATCGAAAAGTAATTAAGAAAAAGATAATAAAACGTAAACCGGATAATTTACAGAGTTGTTTAGCAACGTAACACAACTTGCGCTCGCTGTTTCCTCGGGGATCTGGCTCCTGCAATTTCCGTGGTAACCGACGAATCAAAACTATTACCGCAGCTACGAGATTATGCTTAATCATTTTTACACAATTCTCGAGTTAACGTTACCGAGGTAGGGTCTACCCGCAGATAACGTTAATTACGCGCGCAAAGTTATAGGATTCTTAGACCACTCGGAAGCAATCGTTCTGTCGACCTCTGAACTATTCTGATGAATCTTTCGGAAGATTCGTAGTTGCAAATCGAATTGAAATAGGAAAATTACTTTCTATGCCGTTGGACAGAGAAGAAACTTTTCGAGCCAAAAGGGGAAGTCCACTTTCCCCACCACTCCCGTATGGTCAAGCCTTAGATCAAGATGACCTCAAGAGATGGACATCTCTCCTGTTCGCGTGACTTCTCGATCTCCTCCTCTCTCTTTTGGTTGTTCGCGTCTCGCATCTCGCAGTTCATCCGAGCGAGCGTGTGTGTGCATGTTTTCTGTTTCCCTTTTCGCAAGAACCGCAGCACAGTGCCGGCATACTCTCGTGGCCGCGTCGAACCGCGTCCCGTCGTTTCCTTTTCCCTTCGGCGAGTCCGCCATGAATCAATCCGCGCGAAAACGCGGGTTACACATATTTCTTCCTGAATCTGGTCCCGTTTTTCGTCGAAGGGCGAATTTTATCTTGTTCGAGAACATGCACATCGAACGCAACCGAGAAATTTTGTAATTCTCGGCTGAACGCCGCGAGGTGACGAAATCCGAACACGCTCCTTCCCCTAAGATCGACGATTAAATCGCCGATTACGTTCACACTACTATATTTAGAAGCTGACGGTTTTTTTTCGTAATGCAATTACTAACCGTTAGCTACGTAAACGGAAATAACTCGGTTCGATTATAAACACCTGTGTTTCGTTTCGTAAACAACGAACCGTGACTTTCAAACTTTCGAGTTTCCGAACTGAGTATGTACGTACGTGTACTTGTAAAAGCGAGATCGCAGAACGTTGCACAATTAAACATTAAAGCCTGTCGAATCGCGCAAAGATACCGTCGCTATATACT
The DNA here is from genome assembly GCA_028454225.1 of Lasioglossum leucozonium. Taxonomy (NCBI): domain Eukaryota; kingdom Metazoa; phylum Arthropoda; class Insecta; order Hymenoptera; family Halictidae; genus Lasioglossum; species Lasioglossum leucozonium. Next base: position 2,587,143 of record CM052215.1, read on the forward strand.
GGGTGTCCCACGCAGCTGGAACAGGCTGCACAACCTAAACGGTTGGGAATAGAAGAAGATGTTATAAGTAAAAGTTAAATGGTATCGAACGGTGCATAATATGCAACTAATTTTATGCGCTTGTGTGTATCGGTGCATCAGGAAAATGCAACTGCACTTTTTTTTTTAATGGAAACCTATGCTTCTGACTGCACCAATCGATGCAGTTTATTGTGCTCTGCGTAAAAGTACTAACATACTTATGCCCTAAACTTATTCGTTAGGAAGTTGTCGAAGCTAAAAGTTCTCTCTTATTGTAGGAATACTTGCGAGAGACTGAAATACTTCACAAAATTTTTAACTTCGATAACTTCCTAACTAGTAAGTTTTGGGCATAAGTATGTTCGCACTTTTGGATACTTATCCATACTTTTGGATGGAAAATTATAATTTCGAATTGCTCCGCGATTTATCGTAAAGTTAGAAATTCCATGGTTGCGTGTGCGATCGAAAATGCAGATTCTTTCGACGAGAAATGTATGCACTACTTAACACGTCGGCGATCGGTGAAAACTCGGTGGCTCTGGCCGCGAATGTCGAGTAAACAGAATTCTTCTGCATGTCGGTACAAGTTATTATTATTCAGTTGAAATTTATAAACAAGGACGTATACAAATCAGTTTTCGAAAAGAACAAACAAGGATGCGTGCCACTTGTGTCCGCAATTTAACCCTCTCTGGATTTTTCTGACATATATGTTCGACGTTACACGAATGCATTTTTCGAAGGTCGATAGTTTACGGTAAATTCGAATTTTCTTTATGAATCTGAACTTCGTAATTGTTGTAGTCGGTTTACTGTTGCAGTCAGTTATTCGAGTTTTTTTTTTGATTAAGCTATAAAACCCCCACGTGGGATTATTAACAACATGCACATGATTGTGCATGCTAACATTACAAGAATAACTTAAAATCTGGGGTTTACAATAAAGTAAAACATTTCTGAATACAACTCTAAAGGCACAAACAGTAATATGAATACAAAATAATGGGCAAAGAGAAGGTATTTGCGAGTTGAAGCACGACCATTGCAAGTTCGTGAGAATATCTAATTTTTGACTGAAAAATCAAGTATATACAGTGATCGGATTGTTTAAAAAAGAATTGAGAGCATTGATACAAATGTAAGTAAACGTTTTATGAAAAATTTTTGTATAAAACTATTGCGTGGTTAAATGACAATTATGACAATTAATTTAAAAATTTTAAAATAAGAGGGTTTTTCTGTTCCTTAAAAATATGTCCTAATTCTTTTCACATATAGCAAGTGAGTATTGTTAGTGGTACCTTTCTCTACTGTTTTCAACCCACAATTCAATAATATATATTAAAAGAAAACGTTATTACTTCACAGACGCAATTCTTTTTCTAGAAAATGATCTAAAATAAGACCGAAATGTTGATAAATATATTGCAAACATGCTATTAAATAGTAACAATTGATCGAACCCGAGCGCCGAAAACATTAATTAAATAGATTTTAACATTTTACGATCGATAAAAAATTGAATAGTTAAATGACAATATGTAGGTAGGACATCTTATTGTAGATGACAAATATTATTTTTCCTGGCATACACTATCATATTATCCTGCATAACAATTTTCAGATTTTCAGCTCGACCTAAAATATTTTTAGGAAAGGATTAAACATGGGACCTTTTACTTCCAATGTTTTATGCGCTATTATTATACTCATTCTTCTATGAATATAGAGAGTAAAAGTGGTGATGGGAGCAAAGTTTCCGAACGTAAATCAGTCTAATGAAACAGCTGCGAACTTTCCATTGCGATAATATTAACACAGTTATAATTCAAGGGACGAAAAAAACATGCACTCGCTTTCGCAGCCACGCGCACGTAAAAATAAGAGGAGAGAGGAGTAAACGGCGAGATCTCTGAAGCGAGCAAAGACACGCCCAAATATCGCGACATAATTTGATTGTAAACGATCGGAGATAGGTGGATATGGACGTTATCGTGGTAGAATCTTCTACGTGGACGACATGGGTGCACGCGCATGCACCGGGGTCACGGCGGATGCACCACAGATGCATCACAGTACTCGCCTATGCCGACACGAGGCTACGGTTACACAATCACCGCAGCCTGTACTCATTGTCGAACGACTCCGGAATCCGCGACTCGTGTCGAGACTTGGCTCGCGGGCCTTTGACCCAAAGCTTTCGTTTCGGATCGAAGTGAACGATACAGACGATACAGACGATACAGAGTGTCCGAAAATGTTGTATTTCCTTGAAAAGGGTGATTCCCAAGTTTATTCGAACCAACTTTTTCCTTTGCGAAAATGTCCTCCGCGGCTTCGTTAAGGAGTTATTAACGAAAAACACGGGCCAATCATAGTAAGGCTACAGTAGACAGACTCCGCCTCAGCGACGGGTCTCGCCAAGCGTGGCGTTGGTATTGGCTGAGCCGGAATCTGTCCGCTGTGAGCGCGCTCTGATTGGTCCTTGTTTTCTCGACGATTAAGTTATTTTGAATAACCTTAGGAATCGCCCGTTTCAAGGAAGTACATTTTTGGGACAACCTGTACGGGTGGAGTCAGAGATTCAGAGACCCCTAGCAAAACCGTGTTTTTTTCAGAACGAATGAGAACGCGAATGCGAAGAGAGTAGATATTTCTGGGACGCAATGCCTCGAAAGTCCTATCGCGACATACCAATGTGGGCCAAACGTAAAACCGGTTCAACGCGCGTACACGAGTAAGTGCATAACTCCGGGTCTGTTACTACCGCGTCGGAAGTATTTAATGGAGTGTGGAGAGGTGGGCGCATTAAGAAAATACTCATAGTCGATCGGATTCATTATATAAACTGCAACGCGCCCGAAGAAAGCAGTCGTAACGTGCAAGTATTCGCGGAGTTTGCGTATCGACATTTTACCGTTCCGCTTTTATCCGTGGCGCGCGTTTCATAACCAAGTCGAAGTTGTCCCAGGAATCTTTGAATCGCGCGCGCGCGGAGTAGGAAACGATCTTGCGAGTCGTTTTATCCCCTTCGCTTCACCGTCGTCGAACGGACAATGCGAGAAAAATCTGTGGTTCCAACAGTTTCGTTTCACGAATCACTTCGTCGGTACAGCTTCCGCTGAAAGCGGCCGAGAGATCGGTCCAACGTTGAACGTGTGCGAACCCGTTTCCGTTTTTGCGCGAAGCGCGGTACTTTAACGCGGTAGCGAAACTGAAGACACCGGATCGCAACGTCCACCTTGGTCCGAGCAAACCGGGAACGGAAGACGCGTCCGGCGAGCATTCGGCATTGTCGGCCGAGTCAGGTTTTACGTTTTACCTTAAAACCAGACTAGCGTCAGCCTTTGTGAACGAGACGGACGAATTAAATCGCGTACCACGCGAGTACTCTTACATCATCGGAAGAGCTGGTTCGTCCTTGTCCAGGCGTTTCGTGTTTCAGGGTTTCTTCTCGCTATAGTACATGTATACTCCGTATGTATAATACAAGCACCAGCAAACTGGAGACACGTCGCACGGTGGCCGATTTTTCGAACAGGGACCGTAATCGGTGTGACGTGAACATTGAATTTATTCCTGTGTAATAGAATTTAATACACCTGGTAATCTTCGTATCATTCTTGTCAAGTAATAACTCAACATCATCATCAAAATCCCATCCTGCGTAACGGAAATCGGCTATTACTCGAGAAGTGAATTTCAATGCCTCAGAAGTATATTTATCAAATCCGTTTATATTTCTTGGGTATCAGCAGCTTGAGTCTCTTTTTGAGTCTACTTTTCCATTCTGCAATTGCAGTAATGAGTACCGAAGTATATCCAATCAGAAAGAAGTGGTTCCAGTAGGTTCCGAAGAAATTCTATACGAATATTTAAATAATTATACAAATCATTTTTTTTTTTTTGCTATTCTATCACTAAAGTCTTGTTTTCAGTTTCTTAACACTAAACCTACCATTCCCGGTGAAATGGCCGTTTCCAGATATTGTATTTCACGATTTTTATATTTAAACACACATAATAAAAATCGCACAAAATTCAAATAAATTCGATCGTGTCATTTTTATGTAGCACCGCGTAGTAGCCATTTTTAAAACCTCGATTATTAACATCGAAATAATTAGTTATAAATGAAATTCAATCGAAAACAACTTACCAGACATGCGTGTTAGTTTTATCAATTAATTAATTAATCAAATTATACAACAATGCATTTTTGTGCTCGAACCTATCTCACTTTCGTACAATAATAACGATTTTTGAGTAGGTTCAAAATGAAAATAATCTCGACACTTACTTTTTCGGAAGTGGGCGAGGCCGATGTTGGATTTAACCCCTGCTGTAGATGATACATGTTTGGCGTGAGCATTGATGGAGGTGCACCGAGGCTACCCGGGGCGACAGCCACGCTCATGGTCATTTCCAATGATGGACGCAATCCTCAGCTTCGTGGAAGCACCAGTCCGCGTCCCTCCGCGATTTTTCTGATCGTTCATTCTCAATCTGTGACCGCTGCAACGGAAATCAGAACACAGTCTTAAAAGTCCATTGTCTCTTGCATATTTTTTGGGTGAAAAAGTGTTTCAAAACTCGTGCAAAATTTTCTGCAAGATCATACAAGAGTACGTCGCGATGTGACATAACAGATGTTCGGATGATCATCTGACCAATGATCGTCGACTGTTCGCCAGACTGTCGAGTCCTTAATAACAGGTTCAAGTATCCGGCATTCACGTTCTATTTCTTGTCAGCGGGAAAGAGAAACTTTGAATTCCACGATCCCCTCGTTTTTAGTGCACGTGAAATCCAACATTTTACTTTTATGATCAAGAAATCGATTCAATTTCTCGACGGAAAAAAAAGCTTTTAGCCCGCGGAGCTCAAGGGGGAGAGAGAAAACCTGTCCTCCCTTCGCCCGTTATCGCGCCACCGCGGATAAGTATAAATTCACGCCGAAACGGCGATTTCGTTGGGCAATCGTTTCAATCGCATTACGACATTCTACAATGGTACCGTGTAATTTTACTTTCGCCAGGAGATCGCAATTGCACAATTTTCGTCGCGCCAGACGAGACATTCGGGCGGACCTAGAAAGCGTCTAGGAAATGCTAATTTACCAGAGTTACCGGTCTTGCCGTTTACATTTAAAAACCATCTTTTGCCGGTTTTAATCGACACGCCTACCTGTTCCGATTCGTTCGCGTGTGCGTAACAGCCGAAATTAAAAGACACCGGTCGATTTGTCAAGTTTCGCAAAAAGATCGGTAATGCGACGCTTCCCAGTAAGAAAAAAATCACGGATAACCACGGCAACGAGACTTCTGTTTCTGCTAGTATCCGCCTAACCAGAGGGAACTTGATCTCAATAAGTGATTAAGCGACCCGATAACGGTTTCTCGGAGAAACGGTTATTGACGCGTGGAGACAGAGAAAACGGAGTCATTGGAAATACTGAAAAAAATAGGAGAACGAGAACGCAGTCTACATTCGCATGCGTAAAATCATTTCCAATCCTAATTCCGTCGAATTTACATACATATCGAGAAGAAACAAAAAACAATTTCAACGAGACGCAGTTGGCCAGAGATACATCGGTTTCGTAAGAGCCGGAGAAATCAGTCTCTGTTTTACGGATCACCTAGCCGAAACAGTTGCAGATTTCCAAACAATCGACGAAGATAACCAACGACCGATTCCCCCTTCGTTCGAAATCGAAGAAAGAATCGAAAGAAGCGCGAACACCAGAGCGTCAACGTAAAGCCGGATAAGAAAAATGCCCACAAACGGCTTGGAGTCATGCTCATACAATATCAGGCAAACCAAATATTCTATATTGCATTTTTAGGTTTGTACATAATTTTTCTGAATATAAAAATGTTCAATATTATATAGTACACCTACAAAAACTTTAAAGAAACATGCGCTATATAAAAAATGGTGAAAAAATTAATAACAATGGTTTCAACAATATTTCATTGCTATATTTTTATGAAATCGGTATCTCCAAAACTTCAATGAGCATTTTTTTGAGATATCCAACTACTATAAACGTGTTTGCATGATCCGAAAAATCTGATAACGAAAAACATTAATAATTCCGATAAGACACAGCTAACATTATAATATGAACGTGGTATCCTGAAAACATTAATATAAAATCGGCAATTTTATGCATCCGGATATTTAAAAAAATCGATTTTGCAACAAAACATTCTAAAATAATTGACTGTCATGTGTGCTGTTAGGTAGAATGCTCGTGAATTTTTACGAAATCTTTTATTAAGCAAAACAGAAGAAACACAGCATAATTTATTAAACCGTGCTTGGTCACCCTGTAACTACCCTCGTGGTAGGGGTACCAAATTGAAACTTGTCACAGAGGGTTTCCTTTGGGAGCCCTATCAAATATCAATTTGTTTTTTTGGGGGCACTCTTCACCATCTTATCCGGCTATACTCGATCTCTTCAGTTTTATTATTTCGCTCGAATCTTATGCATTGTATTTTCGTCGCTCGCCGGTAAGCAGCGAGTGACGTAGCATTTTGCCGTATAGATAAACAAATTATGTACACGTAAACACGTTTCATCGCCGATGATTCACCGGCACGACGCGAAGCGACGCGACGCGGTGCAGTAAATATCAGGGGCAACGCTGCAATTAATTCGACAACCTAACTTGACTTTGAATTTCTAATTAGGAATGACAAAAACTTGGTGCCAACAGGAGATGCAATGGATGACCTCTTGCAACTGGAACGTCTTTATAGAGGGATTGTAAAGTCTGACAATGAAAGCAAAAGAATCCAAGCAAACAAAAAATGAACATGTTCCTTTGTGAAACTCGAGCCGTTCCCGTGTGTAGGAAAAGGTAGCTCAGGCTGTTACTGTTACGCGAACCTGATTGCCTTCGTTTTGCCCTTTCTTACGTGCATCTACACCAACGCTAATGCTCGAAAGTTACACTTAATATTATACATACACGTATTACTATCGGTGAGTAGTCCACTATACATATAATTATTAATGACCCCTATCGCATCCACGACACAGGCCCCTAGTCCGTTATACATATAATTTTTAATGATTTGTTTACAGATTTCAATAATTCGAGAAACATGTGGTGGATGCATAGCAAATATACATAGAAGCAGGAGCTCTAATGAATCCTCGATAGAAGCCACGTCACGAGCCACGGCTACACACGCTCCTCAATTATGTAAGCTCTCGTGGTCCCTGTTGACTTGCATACGGGAAGCTAAAATTTTCTTGCACCCAAGCATGTAATGCAACCTAACCTACTCCCACTTACAATGTAGGTAGACGGCTTTCTTCGGTTCAAGAAAGTAGCCTCTCTTCGGGCGTGCATCGCGGATATACGCGCAAACATTCTTTACGCAAGTTCGATCTCTCCTTTCCTTCCTTGCCTCTCCTCTCTCCCTCTTTCCCACTCTCCCCGTCTCGCCCTCTCTCCCTTTCACGGCTGCACGCGGCTTTCGGCTCATGGCTCACGGCTCACGGCTCACGGCTCACGGCTTTTGGCTCTTGGCTCTTTCGTGTCATCTCCGAAGTCTCCTTCCCGAACGCGTTTGCATACTACCGTACAGTCAGTGAACCGTGGAGCCGAACCTTTTCCTCCACTTCCTTCGGTTCATTATTACCTGTTCAATTAAATATACGAAATTAGTAAAGCCCCGGCGGCGATCGGCGTTACGTTCGAACACAAAGCATGGAATCGATAACTATAATAGCAGTCACCGTCTAATAAGTCTAATACGTCGACCAAGTAATTGTAACGCCTCGAGCCATATGTAACGAATTGCAAAAAGTAAAAGAAGGAATTTGTACGCGTGAAACAAAGACAGCAACGAAAAGCTTCTCCAATGAGGGGGAGAGGGCGGGGGGAGGGTGAAATACGGAGAAAGAGAGACGGAAAGAAAGACAGGAAGAAAGTCGATGTTTCCTTTCTCGATAGCGAGAATTGAAACCGGTCGCCCGTCGCATTTCCAAGTTTTTGCTCCCAACTCCCAAGCATTCGCCGTGACCAACGGTTCATCGACGACGGGTCTAAACGGGTCATCTCCATTTGTCTCCTCTTCGTAGTCTGAAATTTTCGTCGAATATCAACTATTATTCGACCACCGTTGTCTACAATGGAAATAGAATCCTCTGTGGGTTCGCACAGATCAATTGCAACAATAAATCTCGCCCAAGATTCTTCGCGATCTACGAAAGGTCTCGAATAATTCGTTCCTTTTCAAACGTATCAGAAGTTGTAAGAAATTTTTCGTTGCTCCTATGTATACAGGGTGTTCCAGAAAGGTGCTCCTGAGCTCATTTCAAGTAACTTTTTCCTTTGCGAAAATCTTCTCCGCGGCTTTGTTAAGGAGTTATTAACGAAAAACATCAGGACCAATCGGAACACGGCTACAGCAGACGGACTCCGGCTTGGCGACAAGTTCCGCTGAGCGTAACGCTGGCATTGGAGCGGCCGAAATCCGTCCGCTGTAAACGCGCTCTGATTGGACCGCGTTTTTCGTTAATAACTCCATAACGAAGCCGCGCAGAACAATTTCGCAAAGGAGAAAGTTATTTTAGATAATCTTAGGAATCACCCTTTTCAAGGAAATACAATATTTTTTCGAATCGCAATACGTACTTGCTCTGTGGGATGTGCATCCTGATTTATGAAATATACAAACGCACCTATCTTCGCTTTCACAAATAAATGATATCCACATAAAAGGATTCTTCGAGCAGTGTAAAATACCGAGAAAGAAGCGGAGCTTAATTAATGAAGACAATGTACGATAGGCAACAGCCTAATTTCGTCTCGCCCGTAAGTTTGTGCACGCGAACTCTTCCAAAGAGAAAATTCGGTATAATTTATACATTTTTAACGCTCTTATTACCAAAGAAATATTTTTCGCAATGGGAGACCCGACTTGTCATGAACATCACGCACTCCCGTTCTCCCAGCGTGGTTTATTCATCGAACATTCGACTTTAACAGAACGCTTCGGTCGTTACCATACTGTAAATCGGTATACAGTGTACGTCCGAGCACACGAGCACCTACATATTATCTTATCCCAATGGTGCACGATGGTGCATCGAATCACAAAAGGTCACTAGGTTCCCTGTTATGCAACTGTGCCGTCGCACCTTCCACCAGGAACTTAAACCCACCACTCGTTCAAGCAAACATTGCTCGAAACTCTAATCAGTCGTTCGAGAAAATCGACAACATTTTCTCAAATTCTAGAAAGACTCGCGCAGAATGTTCACGTACGATGACTGATCGATTCGTAAGTTAGGATTACATTACAGAACAAGGAGTACTGTGTTATTACACGCGCTCTTGTATAATGTAACGTCACAGGCCAATTATTTCCGAGTGAACAGCATTTTTCTACTTGGATAATAAATGAAAATAACAATACGCGTACAACAATTTCTTTGAAAATGGAGTAGTTTTCTTTTGATTCGAAGGTAATTAACAGACTGCGGATTTTGTGCATTTCGGCAAAATTAGGTGAGTGTAATTTAAAACGACAAAAAGATTAAAAGAATTTAACTTGATCAAGCCATTAAGTCTTGCATTTGGTTAATGGAAACGATTTTTATTTTGCATAAAGATCTGCAGTCTAGTAAATCAATTGAGAACTGGAATTAAAAAAGGTTGTAGGTGTCAAAATGAAAATTCCGAAAAAAATCCATGTAAAACTTGTAAGATCGTCTTGTAACCAATCGTCAGAGAATTTTCAGCCTTATTTCATTGCATTGGCGTTGGAATTTACATTCTCTTTTTGCGGACAAAAGAATTTTTGAAAAAATGGCACTTACAGCCTTTTTTAATTCCAGTCTTCAATTTATCCAATTACACGCGTATTTTCAGCGAGCGAATACACGACTCTTACTTGGGTATATTTTATAACCAGTCCGTCAGAGCTCATAGAACTTCTTAATTAAGTCAGACTTCAGTTTCGCCGCAACGAAACGAAATGCAGCACGTGAAAAGTTTGAAAACTTTCATTTATTCTTCATCAAATGTAGAGAAGAAATTAGCGATTTTAACGAGTGCTGCACACTTACACGTGTAATGAATAATTCTTCTGTGAGCTCGAAATGCGAGCAACGCGTTCTACCTTCTACTTTTCAGCTATCGAAATCACCATTTCTTTGCCATCGCCATTTTATCGCACAGCCGCTAATCAAGTTTGCTTACGTGAATCGGTATTACAAACATGTCGATTTGTTAACTGAAAAATATGAATCTTTGGAATCATGGCGTAGCAAAGGCTCGACGCTCGTTTCTAGTGGAGATTTCGAATTTTCGCGTTCGGTCTCTCGAAACGCGTGAAAGAGCATGTGCTCTCTCGCCAGAATTCGAATCTTCTTCCCACTGGGTTTACTTTCTACGAAAACAATCAGAGGAAATTTTACCGCGATGCTTTCACGATTGTTCCGTGTTCTCATAGTTCTGGATTTCGAATGCTATTGAGTTAACGCGCCGTCGTCGACGACGCCGCGCCGTCACCGCGACGACGAGACAGAGAGCAAGGTAACGGCAAAGTTTTTAGCGTCGTGTTTCCGTGTAAAGTCAATTATCGTGTACGCATGTGCACCCGCTCTATCCGTGACATCCTTGCGAGAAGTCTTGGTCTCGTCGTGCGCCTGCAAATCGGTACAAATTACATTTGGTATGCACGCATATACAGTGAATCACAGTAATATTCGGACATTTTTCAAAGGACGATCACTTTTTAACATCTTTCATTTCTTTGTTGTCGATATTTGGTTATTGGATTAAATGTTGCAACAAACATAAATTTTCGTTCCGAATAATTCATTAGATTATATGTATTATTCCTTGCTGATACATAATCGAAAATAATATTTATGTTGAAAAATCGATTAAAATAAATTCTTAATTCAATAATACCGACGGATTCAGTTCATTTAAACCAATATTTTAAAAAACAATGTTAAAAATCAATAGATAAAGTATTATCCTAGGATTTTATATACGACTACAATGATTCTCATTAATATTCGGACACTCTCGAAAAGACGATAACTTTTGTAATATCGGACCATACGACTCGGATCTTTTTGAAAAGTTTGTCGTTAAAAGAAATTTTGAAGAAAATTGCAATCGGTCGGAAGTTGTTTGTAACTTTTTTATATGGTCCTACATATATTGAAAATTTTAAAAAATCACACAGTTTGTATGATCTGTGTCAATTATACGTATCCTAAAAATTTCATCAAAATCGGTTGATGCGGAAAGTAGCTACAGGCATTGAAAAATGCACAAATCCTTAGATTTATTTCACTTTGAAAATCAATTATCACCATCTTTAAACGAAATTTTCAGAATATGTATAATAGTATAACATATAAGAAAGTTGTAAACAACAACTTCTAGTAAAGATTGCAATTTTTTCAAAATTCTTTTTTCATGTAATAAACTAATTGCTCTAACTTCTCCAAAAAAAAATCCAAGTCCTTTTAAAAGTGTCCGAATATTACTGTGATTCACACATTTAGTTTATAGTGTAAGAGCGAGCAAGGTATTGTAATCGCATCGCTGTTTGCGCGACTAAAATTTAATAGCAGCGTTAAACAACTACTCGAACGCATCGCAGATGTTCTTTTATTTATTCGCCGCATCGTCTAACGTTTCGTAAGTCTATCTCCTGTGGTTTTTTCACGAAAATCGTATTTCCTCAGTCTCCAGTTTCTGCGGTCGAGTACAAGAAGACACAGGGAACAAGGATGATGCAACTATCAGTTGTTCATCTTGAATTTTAACTTATCTGTCCGACCTGATTTGAAACGTTCTGCCACGGTTGTTTCGTCAGACGCCAACTCAAAATATACATAGGTAAAATCAAAGACGGTAATAGTCGGAAACATTACAACAAGTGAAATCTGCTGGCGACAGATCAAACGAAAGATAATTGTAGGTATGTTGTAACCGTAGAAGTTTATCCACTCCGGTCAGTCCCGATAGGCTAATATACATATCCGCAACAAGATTGATTTTTTACATACTATACCCAATTACCTAATAGTTCCGTGTATTTCGAACCTTTCGAATTATGAAGTAAAATACGTTCTTGAAATAATATACTTGTAACGCGACAATAGTCATTCTGCTTGCGGGCAGTCAAGAATAGAAAATGTACAATCCATTATTCTCCTACGACAGAAAACTTAGATTAATCAATCATCGATACGGAAGACAATGATTCGTTTTGTAATGAATTATGGCGTCGGCCGTTTATAAATACTCAACTCGCAGATCCGTGGTTATGTAAAGTTTATCCGAATGATTCGGAAACACCGTTTATATAAGAAATTTCCAGTAAACGGTGTGTAAAGCGTCGACGCAAGAAACGGTTAATTTGAGAAAGAAATAAGTTTCCTGAACTGGCAGGTTCCACCCAAAAGCAACGCTTTCCTTTCGCTCGACACTCCTCTCGAGCGATAAAACGTTCCGATCCAATAAATAGGAAAAGATTATGGCCGCGAGTTCTCTCGAGCACGAATATTGTGTGCCGGAATGTATTTTGTGTCTGACGAATTCAAGCACGAATTATCATGCGAACAGCTAGCAACCAAAATTGAAAGGACGATCCGGTACGCTCCGCATCGTAACCCGGAATCGTACATACATATAGCGTTGTAGGCTTCGCCGGGAATTTATTCCTATCACGGATACCAACGGTGGAGGTCAATCCACTTGAAGGCAGAAAAGTCGGGATGCTCACTCAAACTGGACTTACTGGATACTCTAGCTGCTCTAAAGTCGAAGACTCCAGTTCTGGCCGGGGAGAGATTCAGATGGAAGCCGATTCCGAGATATTCCGTATAGTTGCGCCGCGGAACGGAACAAATCGGACGAATCGAACTGCTCCGAATGCGCCATGGGAAACAGCTGTTGAACGAGACCCTAACTGTTCCTCGACCCTTGACAAATCTTGAATACAAATCGAAACACTTACTCTCCCTCGCAGACCGAGGAAAATCGTACGGCGACATCGATTACCGAAGTCATCGGCGACGATTAATATTCAATCAACATGAGAAAATTCCCGATCTTAACGAAGCATTTCTAATGTACGCACGCTTATCATGTTGAAAAGACAAAGTACATATACAACAGGTAAGTAAAAACTTGTTAAGTTTCCGTAGTATTGTGTGTTCCCAGACGTTCCAATTGAAAATTCTTAGCTGTCCCCGCCAAATGCCTATCGTTAATTCAAAGCTGATTCTCGCATCGAGACCAAGTTCTGCTTATGCACGGTAATTTCTTCTAACCCGTTAACCCCTTATTCCTTTTACGATTTACTAGATCAGCACATTTGCCAAAGGAAGAGCACGCGTTTAGTCGGTTCATTCGAAAAAGTCAGAGGAACATATAATTATTTCATTGCAAACAGCTACTCGTTGGACGTAGTTCTACGTTAAATGTTACTGGTTTATTTGTGATTGTTTTGAACGTAGAATACTAGAAAGGTTCCACTTGACGATTCGTTTTTCTATCCTCGTCAAAATATTCTATGGTATTCCTTGATCCATGAAATTGCTTCAAAGTCGTGGTACCGTATCTTGCACGAGATATCTGAAGATGCAAGTAAGACAAGTGGCCGCGTTTCTCTGCGTCAAAGGAATGCATACAAAATGACCGACATAATACGATTCGTCACCCTTGAACGGTGAAGCTTCCAGCTTATGATAACAATATATATATATAGTGAGAAACTGAAAAACTAGAGTCGGGTATTTAATGCTAAATAAATCGATATTTACCATCAATTATTCATGTCGAGATGACGAAAGAACTTTTTAGACAGTTCTCCAGCCTACAGGCATTTAAAGGTCAATGGTCCACGGGACCGTTCACGTAAGTCAATTCAGAGACGCGTGTAAATGAACGCTAAAATCGATCACGAATTCGAGAAGACCTTGCTGGAATTTCCTGGGCAGGTAGAAGCAACGTTCCCTAAAGTATCCTATTGTCTTCGACCATCTGGACGGACCTTCTAATTCGTTTTCACTGGAAACACGAAAACATTATGATTTCCGCTAGAGTCGAGCCATATCGAAAGGAAGAGACAAAGCTATTCAAAGATGGGGAACGATAAAGAAAATCGGCAAGAGACATCGCGACACGCACGATGTGGACGGTGTGCACAGGGTGTACCAAGAGCTGTCCGCGTTTCTGTTCGCATTTGCGGGGACAAAGCGGAAGCGCGGTCGCAGTGAGGAATCGCAAACTTACCACGGCTGCCATCCGATCCATTCACAATTCACAATCGTATCCAGAGTGTCATGGCACAACGATAGAACAGAACGACCATCCGCGCACTGGCGAACCGTCAAAATCACCCTCGAACCGAACCATCGAACAACATCACTGGACAGCAGTTTGCACACTTACTTTTCAACTCGGTTTGGATCGCATGTCTCACTTTCGCGGCTCGGAGCCGATTTTCACGGGAGAGCTGGCTCCGCGGGCGCGGATGACGTGTGCAACGGGTGGGAGTCGGTCGGTCGAAATCGGTCGGATCGAGGCAATCGAAATCGGACAGATATCGGTGGGGAATTTCAGATGGAAGAAGAAGAAGAAGAGGAAGGAGGAGAAGAAGAAGGAGAAAAACCGAGTATCGAACCGAACGCGCCGAACGTCGCCGGCCAAGTGAGAGGCTAGCGGCACTACCGACCAGGCGACGTGACGTCAGAGTGCCTCCTCTCTTTTTGCCATTCCACAGCGAGCGCCGCGAGAAAGGTGCCTATACAACTTGGTATCCCCTTCTCTTATGTCCTTGTTTGCGAGGAGCACCGAAGAGACCTTAAAGGATACCTCGGTGCTAGCGAATATTTTCATCGAAATTCTTTGCCCGAACTACCTTTACAGCTCCTTTAAGCTCGTGACCACCCGTCCGCGAGATGCGGGATGCCAGATGCGAAACACTAAATGCAAAACGCAAAATGCCACTTTGAACAATCGAGGTAACGGCGCATCAACGGCCAACAGGAACCAGATGAGTCCATGCTCGATCTTTTTTCCCATCGGCCACGACCGAGATTCGAATTGGATCGCTTAAATGGACCGTGGACGAAATCGAGTATTTCGAAAGGTGCTAAGCAAGACACTGGCCAAGAATCGACTGGAACGATCTGGAAAAGATGAGAATTAGTACTTTGGTATCACTGTATCGTATTATATCATAGAAAATTGTAAATTGGGTTAGATACTGTTACATTTCCGAATCGTTTTCACCTGTAAATACATGTTCGAGTAACTATTAGGTATTAGGTGTTAGGCAATAACGATGACGCGAAAGATACATGTTTAGACGCGACACACGGTCGAGCCGTATGCGGAGCGATCCGATTTTTCGTGAAAAGGTCCGCCCATGTCACCCGTTATATAAAACCATACGCGTTCATCGAGCACGGCACAAAGCGAAGAGCGAGCACTTTCACGTGGAGACCGCGTTAGTAAATATCATGGCCATATTTTCTATCCGTTTGTCCTTATCCCGCACACCGTTCGCCAAAGTACACGCCTATCTCCGTCTTCTTCGCAATAATCGAGTGTGGGTCATTACGTGTTCTTGTCGCCCCCTTTGTTCGCTGTTTCTCGAACGAAACCGAAGACCGCAGCCTCAGATCCTCCATCCTAATACTTTCCGTTCTCTCAGCTACTCAAGCTAGCTCAATTATCGCAGTTGATTAAACAAATTTCGAATACCGTCGCCTATCGGGCGAATTTGATATCTGACCGTCTTCCGTGATACGTTCCAGAACGTAGAACACGACCGAATTTTCATTTCACTTTTAATCCACCTCTTTCGCCACTACCCCTCCATGCTGCCTTCGCGGAAAAAGATCAAAGAAAATGTCGATCGGTCTTATATCGTCTGAAATTTTCCAACGTTCGTGGAACCGTAACGTTCCACGAAATACACAGCTTCGCTGTATTCCCGATTGCCAGGCCACGAAACTATCGCGAAGTGCGGAAGCAAGCCGAGTTTACGATCGTAGCTTTTTCTTCGACTTTATAGCATGGCATCCGAGTCTCGGTCAGTGGACTTGAGTCATTGGAAGAAGAGGAGGAAGCCTGTCAAGGAGAACGAGAAAATTCTCCCTGCGCATCCTCGGTGATACTTTTTATTTCGAAGCAAGTAGTACACCCCCTGGAACCGCCCATCGAATGCATTCGCCGAACATCTATTCTTCTCCAGGCCTTCTTACCACGGTAATATGTCGTCGATTGACTAAAATCGTATGCTACGACTTCTATGCTAAAACGGAAATTTTCGGAGTCGAATTGCCGATCTTCCTTATGCTCGCGACATCTCCAAATGTGGCGATGGCCAGGTAACATCGTGAAACGCAGTGGGCGTTCAATACCGAATTTTAATTCCCCGTTAACCAAACTCACATATTTACATTACGGTGAATTCATCGTTGATTTTTTCTAACGCGGCCCCTTTTGCGCGCACACCGATTGCGAATAACCACGGTTTCTATAACATAATAACGATTGCAATTAATCAATTGTACAGAGAAAGGGGAGAGGAATTTGCAGGGAAAAAATGGTAAAGGCAGTCGAAGAACGAGGAAAGTTGAAGAAAGTATTCAGAGAAAAATATGATAAAAAAGGCCGAAAGACTGATAACACGGTAAAGCTGTGGAACTTAAGTGAAAGGAGTACTGGAAAGAAATTGAAGAAAAATGTGCAGATTATGTGGAAATAAGGAGGAGAGCATGCTACACGTGCTCAGGATATGCGAGAATATAAGAACTGAATTAGGCGTAGAAATAATAAGGGACACAGGGCTACGTTTCAGAGATTCTGAGAAAAGTGGAGGGAGCGTGAGAAAAAGCCAGAAAGTGTGGAATATAAGAGAATAGCCAAGAAATTTAGGTTGTTAAAAATTGGACATTTTTAGTTCATATTGATCTTGAGAAAGAATATATTAGAGTACGATATACAGGGTGCATAAAAAATGTCGGCGAACCTTGAAAGGAGTGGTTCTTTAGGTCATTTTAGAAAAATTTCCGCATCGGTTTTGTTGAGGAATTATTAATGAAAAACGCGGACCGATCAGAGTGTAGTCATTGGCTGAACCAGAGTTCGTCCGTTGTAGCCCCGGCCTAATTAGGCCGTATTTGTCGTTAATAACTCCATAACGAAACCGAGGCGGAAATGTTTGCTAAGGAAAAAGTTACCTCGAATTACCTGAGGAACCACCCTTTTCAAGATTCGCCGACATTTTTGAGACACTCTGTAGAGTAAGATAAGTTAACATAAGAAGTTTCGCGCTTTGTTTTTCTGATTTATACAATTTTATACGGTAATGCAATAGGCAAACTGAAAGTCCGTCCTACCCGGAAGGGGAGGACTATGTATAATAAAATGATCGATCGATTGTAAGACAGTTGCCATTGTTAACAAATTCGGGAAAGAAAAGAAACGTTTCCATACGTAAAGTACATACGTCCGCGAGGCAGCTGTCCCTTTGAGCCGCCTGTTGCAACCGTTCGGAAGCTATACGCACACGTGCACCTGTCGATTTTCCACTCGGTGTTTGGTGTTCGGAGTATGCAATAGTGTGCACGGTCTGCCAATGCAAACACGATCGAAAGACGAGCACCTGTAGAAACAGTGGCAACGATAAAAACAGAGAGGAAAAGGTTGAGAACGAATGCATAGAAAAGTCGTCGACTGACACGACCGTAGTCCATGATCTTGAGCGGCATTATTGAGTCGTGGGAGTCCTTCGCATAATTAACGCCGCGAAAGAATGAACGGTGAAAGAGAAGACTTCGAACCAGAGAAAAATGGAGTTGCTCGCGGGAAAAGGACGGGCACGCTCGCGATAACAAAGAGAGGGAATGCGACAGCGGTAGCGTGAACGAAAAAAGAACAAGGAACAAGAATACAAATACGGGATACGGCCACGGAATACGAGCGACATAATTCATGATTTCTCCATAATAATTAGCGTTTTCACTGATCTTGACTATAGTTTAAAATTCTTTCCTCGAGCTGCGCGTTCACTCTTCCTTTACGAGGCATATGCTATACCGGTACGAAAAAAAGAAAAATGATTAAGAAGGGGCTCGACTTGTAACGTATCCGTTCACCGTGTCGATAATATGCATTGGTCTCCGATAGTTGACACGTGAAATAACTTACAATGCAACGTCGAAAATATCGTTTACCAAGTACCAAGCGAATATTAGTCTGTAAAAATTGAAAGTGTAAAAACTTTTTCCATTAATATGCTATTCAGACTTCCGCGTTAAATACCATAGGAACAAAGACCGCGTGGTATAGGTCGTGAAGCTTCAATGAATAACTATGAATGAAATTCAATGTACTTTCGAGCACAAAGCTCCGTGGATATGCACGCGTACATGTATTATCGAAAGGATCTTAGCCCCGCGTGAATTTAATTAAACTGAAAATGTGTTGCGTAGCACTTTCTCTCGTTGAAGAAAGAAACGAGGGAATATGTGTAAACGAAGCGAAAAGATTCTCAACTTTTAGCAGCAGCTTATTCATTCTGTAAATGCGATTTTGTACAACTATCCCAATCATTTTTTTTTTTTAACCTCGTTATTATTGAAATATGAACGAAAAATTTGTTTTCGTTTACGGTATGGTTGATCGAAATTCAAAGAATTGCGTGCACACGATTGAAAGAATAAAGTTCGACAAAGTTACACAATTCTATACGAAACGTCTGAAATGTATTCCTTGTACCGATATTAATGTGCTGCAAGCGACTCATGTATGCGTGTAAAAGCATTTTCTGTAACTGTGATCCATATCACAGATTGTAGGACGGAGGTGGGTGCAACGGATAACGGAATGCCTCAAATACCACCCACGACCGAGATCACTAACATTTCTCATATGGCCGTTATCCAAGGGTAATTTTCGCAACGTGGGAATCCGCGACCTTTCGTTTCTACATTCACGATTAATGCTAACAGAATAGCGGTAAGAGCCACAATCGGGTCGACGAGACGGTTCCACGCTGAAATTAATATAGTTTCGAAATAAATCGAGTATGCCGGTCGCAGAAAATGCTCTAGCGAATGACAATCGATAATGCTGTTTCGATACTGCTGCGGTAGCGGATGTCAATTTATTTGCGTATCCGCGGTTCGGATAATACCATCGGTAATCGGAAGCGCAGGTTCATTAAAGACCCTCTTCGCGACTTCCTCGAGCCCTTCGAGGAAGGTTCGTTCTCCTAAGGCCTAAGGTTATTATCCGACCGCGTGAATCGCGTGATCAGCGTTGTCCCACAGCCGTGAACCCGGAACTATCTACAATATCTTTTACACAATGAGTTTTTTACCTTTTTCTTATTGTTGCCTGCCGAGGCGCCATCGGCGGTGCGTTCAAATTGATTGTCGAGCCGCTCGCCGTGTAACACAGCGAAACAAGTGAAATTGTATCGCGTTCAACGTTCCAAATAGAAAGTGCCGTCTGGTATGTATCTACGAGAGCTTCGTTATTGCTCCACCCTCCTCGACGAACGCAGTACACATCGGTGATACATGACGTTACTGTAAACAAACCTATTGTTATAATAGTTATTTAATATATTAGATTGCTGTAAAGTGCTTTTACCATTGACTTTGATAGTTTCAGTATTGTTCATCTACCAGAGGTTGCAAACCGAAAATGCCTATGCTGTATAATAAGGTTAATTATTAATACACGTATTCATAATCTTAATCGGTGTATGAGTACCTACAAATACATCGGCATCCAGTACTTAAGTAATTATTATAGTTGCTCGCATGGATACTTTTATGCACCTGGTTTACTGTGGACATTGGTCGGCTGTTTTGGAATATTCTAAAAATCAAGATAAAGGTGCACGCGTGATTTACTGTTAATTCTTCTTCTTTTGTACACATCGCATAGCTTGAAAGTATAACATTAAGCACGACACGATTACACAAATTGTAAAAGAAAATTTGTTGTTTCTACATGTGTATATATTTGAATACACTTACATTTCAGACTGGTAGCGACATCCGTGACAGAGCACCCAAACTGGTAGAGACATATTACCGACAGGCGATGCAATTAACCACTTGCTGGTAACAGAGAGAATACACAATTTATTATTTCACCCAAGTTAATTATTGTTACCTATTAGGTAATTGTGTGCAATATTTCACCTCAGAATACAGACATTTATTTTTGTACCTAGATCTATGGGCAAATTGTGCCCAAGATCTTTTTTTTCAATAAATACAAATAAATACACCATTATTTATATGTACATACTATACGAACAATAAAAAAATTATGAAAAATTCAATCGATCTTCATTAATTACATTGAAAACTGGCTTACGCGTTAATAACATGGGCAGGTTCATTTCAATATTCTCCAATTATGAAAGAACTTTAAATTTTATTTTACTTCTGAGTTCTATATTTTCGTTGCCCGATATTGTTGATTTTATCAAGAAATAATAAACAAATATTTACTGTTAAACTATAATATGCCACAAAGGGTAAAATGTTCATCCGCACGTACAAGAATGATGCGCATAAAGATGCACATAGAGTAATAATAAAAAATATCTTTTCCAAAGAATATCCCTAATACATCGGCACAAATTTTTATAACATATACGAATAAGTAGAAAATATATACGATTAACCCTAATGTTAATTTGACAAAATTTTAATGTTACTCTGTCATTTGTAGAACAATTGATCTGAAATTTTATAACTTTTATTATTTTAGCATGAAAGATATATATTTAGTATTGTTCATAGCAAAAAATGTAATAACATTTGTTACAGAACAAAGCCTGGTGTGACAATCTGACAGACATAATTTTCACGTTATTTCAATTCCTCGGCGGCTTTGAATGCCAAAGATTGACGCAAAATTGAAGAAGAAAAGAGCAGGCGTTACGTATTCTCCTTGTTCTTTTCTTCGTCGCATGTCAAAACTATAAACGATAAGATCGAAAAATAAGTTAAATCAAATCCGTACGTATGCGTAACGAAAAATGCGAATCTATGAATAACATTGTGTAAATAATGGTATAGATTTATTACTCTTTGTTCTCTATAAAATGATTAGCAAATATCATTATTGAAGTTTAATTTCATTTGATGTTTTACCATTATGTCAATATGATACTCGACGAACATATTAAGTTGAAATGAAGGACGGATAAGGGTTAATACTAGGGACACAAAAGATATTGTAGGAATCAAGAAGTCACATGCAGAGACATTCAAATTATACATCCCAATAATTTTAATAATGTTTTAATGAAGACAAGTGCATTACACGAATCTGTCCTTATATTGGACTAATACACTTTACTCTTCTCGTTACTATTTGTATACCAATAAAGAAATGTACACTGATAACAAGTTGTCTCTAAACACGAAATACATATGAACAAAAGGAATATAATGACACTATCAATACTATCAATTTTAACAGTCATTGCTGAAAGAGACGTTGCATCCATTAATCAGTGCGAACACGTCAACTTTTGAGAGTTCATTAACTGAAAATTGGATCTAGGGTCCGAAGCTTCAACCTCCCCAGAGACGGATTTTCCTGTGAGTGTTTTCACAAAGATCTGCATTCCTCCGCGAAGACGCAAAACCAAGTGGAGTGTAGACTC
>CM052215.1:2608979-2707272 GCA_028454225.1 Lasioglossum leucozonium
TTTTTATACTTCACAACAGTATCAAGGACAGCGTCCAATTACTGAAGAAATTTATAAAAACTGTCTTTTGTACACAATACAAACTAAAATAGCACCTCTATGGAATAAAGTTGGCCAATACTATCTTCAAGGAAAAGAATTCTTCAATTCTGTGGAACCAATTAAGGCATTAAAAATAGATATTCTAGTACAAGGTATATAACACTTACATATGTATGGAAGTATTTATTTATATTTCATGATAACAAAACATCAAAATAAATTTACAGAGAGTGATGTATGTTTAAAACTTCATCCAGAAAGTGTTAAAATACCATGTGTAAAGCTCGAAGATTTTCTTCCATCATTTGTTATATCCCAATTTTTAGCAGATCCTAAAGGACATATTGACTTATCTCATTATGATTTTCCATTTGTGTATGTTTTACCAAGGTAATATAGATGAATTAAATTTCTCATATTTATTAATTTTTATAAAATAAACCACGATTTAAAACTTTTACAGCACAAAAAGAGGTAAATTAATATCTGTATTTAAAGAAATTCCAGAATGTGTTTTTAAAGATTATGACCAGATGCGAAGACACTGGAAAAATATGGTATGTGTGTCATCATGAAAAAACATATACATATAGCTTACGGATAATCTAAATTATTTTAAAATTTTTTTTTTACATAAAACGTTTTATGTTTTAGTATGGGTATTCTTTACCCAAAACTAAAAATGGGATTTTATTTCTCGAAATTAAATTTCCAGTACCAAGATCATGTAGTTTCATTTATCCAAATATATGTGTCACATCTGGTTTATTAGATATTATTCCAAACAGGAATACAGAATATATAGTCACAAGATTTATAAGTGATATGATTGCAAAATCACCCACAATTTGTGGTACAGAATTAAAACTATCCAAGCATACTTTCTGCAACATGGTAAGATAAAACGTTATTATTTCTGCAAAGAAAAATACTTGATAATGATATGATACCATTGATATAGAGAACCACAAATACAAACATAACATCTGATATATTGGTGCAGAACAAAAAGTTAATTACACCTCTTAAAAGAAAATATGAGTCTACTTCAACTGCACCATTAGAATTTTCTGCAAATTGTTTAACCAAATTAAAAGGGAATATTGAGACTATTTCTAAACCATTGAAAACTCAATTAGCTAAAATTCACGCTATTCATAATACATTTCAATACAACATTAATGGAGCAGTCTCGAATAGTAAGAATATCGAACATAATGAAAATGGTAATCAAAAAACAATAAAAGTATGTAAATCTCATGTCCATTAAAAGTTTTACATGGACAAATTTATTTTTACAGGAGGCTTATCTTTAAATACCACACATACTTCCAGTATAAAAATTACAAAAAACGATTGGAACGAAGCAGGTACATCAAGAATTTTAAATATTAATACAGATGAGAGCAAACAAGAAACAATATCTAAATATTTTAAAACTTGTAAACCACCTACTAATAATGATAAAAAAGAGGTAGAGCTTTCTTGTTATTTTTATATCTTGTACCATCAGATTTCTTTTCTTTATGCATTTATATTCTCTTCTCTTATTCTGTAATTAGTCAGCACCAAACCAGAGCCAAAAAAGCTTACCACTAAAAGAAAAAGTGTTACAAGCTACACGTAATATACAAGTGGTGAGTTTTATACTGAACATATATGTTCTATAAATTATGAACTATAAATATATTTATTAATTTATTGATTATTATAAGTAATATTTATTACATTTTGTTCATTATATAGGATCAGTATATAGATATAGAGAAAATGGCAAAAAGTAATAGATTACATGAGATAAAGAATAGTCTCTTGAGTGAGTGGTTAAAAAAACCGCTCGATTCCACATGCTCCCAAAGCAACGAAAGCAGAACTTATCAATAAAATATTATCCCATATAAGAAACACACAAGTGTTAAAACAATTTCGTATATAATTTTCAATAATGTTTCGTATTTAGCAAACTGTTTACATAGTTATTATAATAAGGTCTAATGTTGTTACACCAGTAATATAATACACACATAATAAACCTATACATAGAAATAACAGCCCCTCAAATCATTTTTTGTTACCCCAACCTGCCCCAACATTTACCAATCCAGTAAGAAAAATGCTCTGGTTCTGCTTACAATAAAAGCCCCCATAACACTTCGGTGTCCCTCCCCACGTTACCGATAGTTCGCGGATTTATTAGCAAAAACTGAATATTTTATATACTTCATTTCGACTACGAGTGCGTGTATCTGACCAGATTTGATCGTTTTCGTGGATCTAGTTCCAACATTTATCGTTTCTCAGAGTAGAGGGCGTAAGGAAACGAGTTGTTTTTTGTATGAGGCACGAAACCCCATATGGTGATTGGTCTACTCCTATATCACGTCTGTGCCCAGACGTCAGCACACTCATTTCTTTTCTGTCTTTATAAACGAAAAATTATATAGCAATTATAATTATGGCTCAAGCAAAACTTAACACGCAAGACACAGCAGACAGCATGCTTAAGGATAAAGAAAAAGAGTCTGACGAAAAGGAAGGTATCTATCGTCTACAGGGTGTCTTTGCCATCCCTAATAACTTTGTTGTTTATGCAGACACAAAAAACAATTTGGGGAGAAAGTTATCATATCTCAGGGGTACGTAAGGATCTATACGAGTCAAGGAAATATCGTTCATGTTTCTCGAGATTTTACGAACAGTAGGTATTGTTTTTTTTTAAATCATATGACCTATTTTTTCTGTTTACCATTTAAAAGATGAAGTCAAAACAAATACAATAATGTACCAGACCATGGCCTTGAAATGACTTTCTCCTGAAGCAGTTTTGTGTATTTACACAAACATCAAAGTTATTAGGGATGGTAAAGTTAGGTGTATATGTACAAATACTACCCTGCAAATATCATAATATAGTATAACTAATATGATAATAATTGTTACAGCAATAATTTGCTAGAAATATTTTAATTGATTTAAGTTAAATTTAAGAAGGCTGTAAATATTTGACAAAATTTAATTTTATATTTTCAATGAAACAATATCAGCCATAATATATGTATACATAGATAATATTGTTGATACTTCTTTTCTTAGATCCAACAATACCAGAATGTGCAGTCTGCCTTCAACCATGCATATATCCAGCAAAATTACCTTGTAATCATGTTTATTGTTACCTATGTGTCAAAGGTGTTGCAAATCAAAGCAAAAGATGTCCTATGTGTCGTCAAGAAATTCCTCCTAATTTCTTAGACAGACCACAATTAGTAGAAGTAGAAGAAGCGCATAAGGAATTAGGTAGTTCCGAAGAAGAATATCAATGGTTTTATCAAGGCATAAATGGTAATGTACCATTTTATTTATCCGTTAGTTTTCTACAAGTCATGAAAGAATGAAATTGCATGAGATCAGTAGATATAAAATGTTCTTCAAATAATTAAGAAGTAAATCATAAATAAACTCAATGTTATAAATATGTTAAAGAAAGATAGTAGAGAACTTTGTTATTTGTTGAAAAGATGCGACAAAGCATAGATAAGTTTATAACATACCCCTTCATAGGTTGGTGGAAATACAATTCGAGGACCAGCAAGAGTTTGGAAGCTATTTACAATCTTGGTAAAACCCAATGTGAAATTGTAATTTGCAACAATGTTTATCTAGTCGTCTTTAAAAATTATTGTCAATATAAAAAGTATTCACCATATTGTAAGCGTTATACCAGGTGTGATAGGAAAGATGTGATACATAATTCCATCTATGTTTTTTATACTTCTTAAAGCATAATTGGCATAAAATATTTTTCTTTATATTTATCAATTATACGTGATATTATATATTATAAATAATATAATTGTTATTATAAAACCACGCGTAATCATATCTATATGAAACTTGACACAAATTTTATTTAATCTTAATGTATTTTTGTAATAAACCATTTTTATTGCAAAATATTAGGTAGTTTTCTTTGTAAATTCCCGAATGAAAGCAACTTCTTATCGTTATTTAAACATATATGTATAATTTTTGAAAACTACTCGTAACTTATATATAATATTAAATTACATTGTTTCAGGTTGGTGGCAATACGATCAACGTACAAGCCATGAATTAGAAACTGCATATAAACAAGGCAAACGGAATTGTGAATTATTAATAGCAGGGTTTCTTTATATCGCTGATTTTGGTTCTATGCTCCAGTTACGTAGAAACGATCCATCTAGACGAAGAAAAATTAAGCGCGATTTATATAATGTTCCCAAAAAAGGAGTTGCAGGTTTAAGATTAAATAATCAGGATGAAGAAATTATTAGAGAAATAAGAGGAGCAGAAAGACCCGCGAGTCCTGCAAGCGATAATATGGGTATATTTCAGAAATTTTCTATAATTTATAATAAATTCATTTGTATTATATTTGTATTATGCATTAGTATGTATTAACTAACTAAACCTTACACTTCATATCTATAGGTACTGGAGATGGTACAAATACACCCATACCTCCTAGCAACACACCGCAAACACCAGCA
Source organism: Lasioglossum leucozonium (assembly GCA_028454225.1). Taxonomy (NCBI): domain Eukaryota; kingdom Metazoa; phylum Arthropoda; class Insecta; order Hymenoptera; family Halictidae; genus Lasioglossum; species Lasioglossum leucozonium. Next base: position 2,613,554 of record CM052215.1, read on the forward strand.
GGTGGTACTGCTAGTGGCGATGCTACACCTTCAAACGATAGAATGGAACAGAGGTCAGATTCATTACATCAGGTATTAGAGCAAATGCGATCCTTAGTTTTGAGAGAACATTTATCTTCAAGTACAGATAACGAATTAGAAGAAGCTGAAGCAAGTGAATCTCTTTCTACTCATCCTACATTGTAAGAGCTATGGACACCTAAAGATTTCTATTCATCAAATGCAAATCAATATGGAATGAATTGATTTCATCAAAATTAAATGTCATCTCATATACAAAATATAGTGTAATAAATTCATGTTTATAGGTATAGAATATTCGTACATGTAATGTTTTAATATGTAAGTTTGTTCATTACTCTGTGATGTTGATTAAAAACAACACAATGAAGTACAATGGAATGTTTCTTAAATAATTATTTTGAGAAATTAGTATATTTGTAATTATTTCATAAAACATATGTTTTAAAAAAAAGTGTCATGCCACTCTTTTGTACCTTAACGACACTTTTAATTCCAATGTATATGATTTTGTAATTATACATTTCATTGTAAAGCTTCGACTTGTATCTTAGTTTAGAATAATAAGGAATCTCTTAATTGATTACAATAATACGATTTATTTATATATACATACATTATATACACATACCTGTATATATACAGACGATAAATTAGATCTTTAATAGCAGTTCTTTGCTGATATGCTCAAAACTTACTAACATGCTGCCAATATGAATATATTTGCTAGATTAACAACTTACAAGTTTAAATGCTCAGATAGCTGTTTATCTGTGTAAGTGTTTACAGTACAATAAAAAATTTAATCACCTTACGATCAACAGGTGATTTGAGTATTAATTTTTACTTTATTCTTAGTACAGTTAAACTAACAATTTATTCTATTAGGATTATAATATTACAGATCTTGTTAATTTTTAATGATTATTTAGACCTTAGATGAACTTAGTTTTCAACATAACATCATATATAATATAAAGTAATATACAATATATTATTTTTCTTTTTGACATCTTAATAATATATTGTAAGATTCATTGAGAATTAAAACAGTATGTTTTTATAAAATATTATATTTTCTTCTCCCAACATTCGTGTAACTTACAAGTAAATATAGCTGAACTTTGCTATCTAAAATTTAAGAACTTTTGCTATTTTTTATTATTACCTTGTTACTCTGTCCCTGAAAACACTGTGTAGATACAATTAATAGTTTACCAATTCAAATTTTTATGATACATAATTTTTAACACGTATATATGTAAAATTTTTATATTTTACACTTCAGTACAATATATTACTTTTATTTATTATAAAACTTCTAAATTACATTTCCGAAGGTAAAACAAAAGCATCAGCAAGAGATATTCAAATTTAATTAATTCATTTATATACATATATATGTTATGGCAAATATGATAAATCCAGTGACTATGTATAATCACCGGTATAAATCCGGTGAAAGTTATAAATTCTTGAATATTTATCCAATTAATCGGCCATACCTAACCCAGACTAAGTTTAGTGCTGATTATACAGGGTGTTTCCTACTTTTACTGCAAGATTGTATACAAGTGAGGATCTACAAGTGAAAAAATGTTATAAATGTTTGCTTATAAACGCTTTGTTATAATATTACAGGCAAACATTGAATGTAGTCTGAATAGGTGCGGATTACGGAAGGTTGATTGTGTTTACTTTGCCTGTACTTAAAAAGTATTAAAAATTCTTAACGATTCTCGTAAATATCTCGCAAGTACAGGCAAAGTAAACACATTCGACCTTCCGTATTATCGCACCTATATATTCAGGCTACATTCAATATTTGTCTATAATATTATAACAAAGCGTTTATACACAAACTTCATATAACATTTTTTCTTATTTTCACTTGTAGATCATGCTCCTACAATCTTGCCGGAAAAGTAGGAAACACCCTGTATATAATAATCGGCAATTATAGATAATCACCGATTTATCACATTATCGTAACATTATCCAAATTCAATTTTCGCGCCATTTGAAATATGTCAAAACTATGGTCAAAGAAACTTCCATGTGGGTGATAAAAAGCCGGTCAACCGCCAGATTCTAAAGGTATTTACAAAAGAGAAATTTCGTGAAAAGAATATCGCTATATCATAATTATTAATGAAATGAATTGGAAGAGATACATCTGATATCTTACTAATAAGGTTTGTATTACTTCTAGTTGCAGCGTTGACATACATTTTTTTTTACGCAATATCATATAAAGAATATTACATCAGTTTACGTATCGATATATGTACACTTTTGATTACAAATATGTTTTCTGTTATATACGCGAACAGAAACAGTTGAAATTCACAAGAAAAACTTCATCGACATTATTATTGCAAATATACAGAACTGAATTGTAATGATCGTATGATTCTTGATAAATAGTAAAACGTGACAGCGTTACGGGGACTTGGTCTTCATAGACAACGGTAAAAATAAAATAATACATTTATGTACTGTAATTATTACTGTAATTAGAACAAAACAAACGAAATGCAGTGAAATAATATAATTGATAAGATTTGAAGTAAGAGAACAACCAAAACAGTTTTATTTTTCAGATGCATTATACGATAATTTTCGTTTGTACTGGCCCAATTTCAAATAACGGTTAGGTTCGATTCAAAATAGTTTTGCGATATCTGACAAACTTTATTATTACAGATTGTGAAAACAGATTGACCTATGTAATCAAGAACGATCAGAGCTTCACTTAAGAAGTCATAACAATATAAAACATCATGAATATACAACAAAGCACAGAACTAATCATTTTTGTGACTCATATTGAAGCAGAGGATTCATTCCTTAAAATTTGGGGTCAAGTCGATAAAAATTCTGCAACATGTGTAGAACGTATGATTTTACCCTTGGTCGAACAATTTGCTCGAAGTCAGGGTTGCATTGGTTCAAAAGCTGCCAGCCTACATGTAAATGCGCTATGCTGTGCTAGATTTCAAAATGAAGGATATTATAGAGCAAAAATAATTAGCATACGTCCAGATGGTATGGTAGTTCTACAATTTGTTGATTATGGCAATATCGAGGTATTACCACCTCAAGAAATTCATTTACTTGAAACTATACCTGGCTCTGAGTCTCTACAGTCATTTCCACCTGTGGCATTCGATTTTACATTGATGCATGTATTACCAATAAATGAAATCTGGGAAAATAAAATAATCGAACTGATTAAAAAGAGTTTATGTTACAATGAATATAAAATCTTGATCCATAGTGTGATTAATAATCATCGCTTTATTAAACTTTGGTATAACAATGAGGATTTCAGTGAATTATTAATCAGAAAACACATGGCAGTGGGAGCTACAGTGCAAGATATGTTTAGGTATTTATTTTAATACTAAAGGATTTTATTTCTATCATTATCTTTATTATTATTACTTTCTGACTCAATTCTATATTTATTTCCAGCAATAAATGATAATATAATATTTCTTATAATTGCATTCATAACTTATTGTTATGTTGACATTGTAACAAAATTTCAGTTTTTTAGTTTTTAGTTATTATATTTTAAATGCATTTACAACTTGAAGTAATATTATTTATGTACTTATTATAACAATGTTATTTAATAATATAATATTGTTTATTTATTCCTCTATTTCCATAGGCCACTATGTATGAAAGAACCACAAGTGCCACCAGTATATCAGCAATCAGGCAAACACCTCATAAGTAACAATTGTATTTCAATGGGATCTGTACAGAATGTAAATCCATTACATTGTGATGCGAACAATATGCGTGGATACCAACGAAATGTTCCTTTATGTTGCACAGCTCAACAAAAACATATGATGCAGTCATCTCCACAAGAAGCTCTTGTATTTAAATCACGTGTTCTAGATGTACCATCCAAACATGACATATACGTATCTTTTGTAGAAGATGGTCCACACAAATTCTCTGTACAACTTCAAAGTACATCTCAAATATTAAGCACGCTCATGAGGGATATCAATAATCATCCAACAGAACCATTGCAGGAACCTCCTTTACCTGGATCGGTTTGTTTGGGCCGCTATACACGAGACAAAGTACTATGCAGAGCCGTTGTAATGTCTGTAATGGAAAATAAGTGTAAACTTTACTATGTTGATTTTGGCCATACAGAGGTTTTACCCTATACAGACATTTTTCAACTGCCGTCTCATTTTATTAATCCTAAAGTGCTTTCTATTCGATTTACGTTAAGTGGTGTTCACGAGTTAAATGTCAGAGACGAAATGAAAGAATATTTTAAACAAATAGTATCAGGAAAGCTACTTATCCTACATGTTTGTCCGCCTGAAGGACCACCATTGGTTCAATATGGAGATTTGTACGATGATGGGAAAAACATAAAGAATATTCTTAGACAAGCGTTTCCAACACCAACAGTAACGCCTATATCTTTTGGATATCAGGAACCAACGAAATTATTGAAAGGTGCTGAGGAAATTGTACATGTTTCATTTGTGGAATCTTGCAGAAAATTTTTTGTACAACCAGATAGCAATGCAGGATCTCTCGAATCTGTAATGAACTGTCTAACGGAATTTTGTCAAACCGCGCCTACGTTGGGATTAACGCAACTGAAGATTGGTCTTCCATGTGCTGCTTTATACGATAATCAATGGTTAGTTCAATAATATTCTGGTTAAACTGTGTATGTTCATGCAATTTATAGCTTATAATCGATGCGTATTCTTATTTTAATGCATTTTTTAGAACTAAAAATGCTGTAAATGCACAAATATTCACAGTCTACTAATAATATTAAAGTGGTACAAAATAATAACGTAAATTATTTAATTATTAGGTACAGAGCACAAATTCTTGGTATAAATGCGACTAATGTAAAGATATTATATGTTGACTATGGTAATGAAGAAACTGTTAACGCTACTTCTCTTCGTTTAATTCACGACGATTTAATAAAACGATTAGAAGCTCAAGCAATAAAATGTATTTTACATGGTTGGGAGCTTTTTACATGTACTCAAGAAGTTTCCAATAAGTTTGAATCATTGACTTTAGAGAAACGTCTACTCTTAAGAGTGGTAGACATAAAACCAGACGGTCTAATTGTAGATTTGTATGAACCTGAGAGAATGGAAAATATTAAGACTCAATTGTTGCATACAATTGGAGATGAAAGAAAATCTGTGAATGAACCAAATTATCAAAATATGGAAAAACAACACAGTCCTAATATAAGTCCAAAAATTAATCACAGGTATTTTGATCAAATATATTTTATTATACAATTATATGGATATAATCTATAATATTGCAAATGAATCAATTTTAAAAAAATGCAATAAATATAAAGTCACCGTAGAAAAGCAACTATTATAGTAAGAAACTTTTTAGTAGTTTCTACATATGTTATAACTAGAGGTGTACGAGAACCTGAAAATCTCGGGTCGGGATGAGTCGAGAATTTTGTTTGGAATCGGGAAGGGTTCTCGAAAATTTTATGTGGAATCTGGACGGGTTCTCACACAACTCTAGTTATAACTATAAAATTTGTCAACGACCATTGCTTCGCTGCAAAAACCGGTTCTCGTACGATCACCGAAGTTAAACAGCGTGGGACGTGTGCAGCGCTTGGATGGGTGACCGCCCGGTAAAAGCCGGGAATTGGCCCTCTGGGTGCTTCTCACGTGTTGTTGGCAAAATAGGTGGTTCGGAACCCACCGTAATAAAAAGTAGGTCCCGCTAAAATTAGGCGATAGTGAAGAATGGAAGAGGGAGAGGAAGTGGTAATTATATTTGATACCCTGAGGGGACCAAATATCATTACCCACATAATATAACTATAAAATTTATTAAAGCATGTTACAAATTTATCTATATATTTTAGTGAGAATGTAAATAATTGGCATAAAAAGAATCAAATTGATACGTGGAACGAAGCACAGACCACCAATGTTATTCAGGAAAAACATAAAACCAAATCTTGGAAAGATAAATCCAATGAAGAAAACCTATATGAAAATAGAAATGAGAAGAGTACTTTTCATCGCAACGATTCTAGGAACGAGAGGTCTAATAATAAGGACGACTTTTCCAATGCCAGGAATGTAAAGGATAAATGGAGTAATAGAAACGAGTACAATGATTCTCTTAAGAGTGGTAGAGGTGGTAGTAGAGGTGCTAGAGGTGGTAGAAACAAAACTTCAGGACACGGTTCAAAAAGTCATTCTTCTGATAAAAGCTGGAGCGATAAAGACTCGGACACATCATCTAGAGGAAGTAGCAGACGTGGACGAGGTAGTTCAACGCGCGGTGGTTGTTCCAAGCGTGATGGATTTTCTGGAAAAACGCAAAATAGTAGATTCAGCGACAGTGATAGTAATTTTAACACCAAAGGCGGTAAAACGAACAGTCAGTATTATTTTCTGTATTAAGAAATATTTCATTCGTGTACGTTTATATTTAACATAAACATTCTTGATAGGTGACCCATATTACGGAAATAACAAACCCAAAGATCGAAAAGGACAGGGATATAGACTAACGCAGTACAAGGTAAAATATGCCAATCATAGTCATTATACACATATACGTATTATATTTATATTAACACATATAATAGGGTGTTCACGCTATTACTAGCCAGCGTTTTTCTTACAAGTAACAAGTATCAGAAAAAATTGAAGAAGAAAAACTAATACTACTTTGTGCATGCAACGTAATGGCGCATATAATTTTGTTGTGTATCCCTTCTTTTTTTTAGAAATGAAGGTGACCTACAATTGTTTAAATGGAATGCTATATATTTTTTTATATCAAATGAAAGCATGTGTGAAGAAAAATTTATTCGTATATGATACAAAGACCTTCAACGCCATTACGTTGTTTGCAAAAAATAGTATGATTTTTCTTCTTTCATTTCTTTCTAAAATTTTTGTCATTTGCAAGAAATACTTTGGCTAGTAATAGCATGAACGATATTGAAAGGTACTACTATAGTTTTTACAGTATTTTATTTGAAGAATTTCATTACTTTGTATTTCAGGCAGAAGAAGAACGGCGACGTAGTCCCATCCGAAGCAAAAACGAGTTTCGTATTCCGGCTCCTAATATAGTCATTGGATCTACAAAGAATTGTGAAGTAGTCTTCACAAATGGTCCATCAGATTTTTTTATCCAGTTAAGTCCTGATTATACCGCATTAGATTCTATGATGGAGAATATTGCGTCAATCTACGAAAATGGTGGAGAATTAGTAAGAGAGTCCAAGATATTTCAGGGTTTATACTGTATTGCTCAATATTCAGAAGATTTGCGATGGTATAGAGCTATAGTTAAATCTATCGAAAAGGACAATGTAACTGTTCAATTTCTAGATTACGGAAATACAGAGACAGTGATTTTTGATAAAATCAAAGTCATTCAAAAGGAGTTTCTAAAACTTCCAATACAAGCTATACACTGTAAATTATTTGGTCTGGAAAATATTATTTCAGATGATATTGAAATAAAAGCTTTCGAAGATAAAGTAAACGGGAAAATGTTAGAAGCAGAATTTGTGACTGAAGAAAATGATATATATAGTGTCATGATACGCGAAGTAGTCGATGGTCAACGAACCGATGCTTTTATAAACGAAGAATTTTGTAAAGGAGTTAATTTACTGCAAGCAAAGGAAGCAGTACTGTCTCGTTTTAAACTAAGTACAAACGTAAAACAACCAACTAGACCTGATTATGCACCTTCGGATGCTGTTTGGTCAACAATTTCCCATACACCTGGGACTAAGAAGGACGTGATCGTTACATGGTTTACAAATTCTAACAATTTCTATTGCCAAGTTCTGGACAATGAAAATGAATTTAAGACTATTATGAATAAAATTCAGAGAATATATGCTGGCAGAGAACCTGTATCGTATATGTTAAAGGTATTTTTTGTAAACCAGTTGTCACTTATACAATATGTATAAAATATAATCAATATGTATGAAATATAATCTTTACTATTTCTATTCTTTTAGATTGGATCACCCGTGATAGCAACGTTCTCTGAAGATAAAGCTCTTTATCGTGCAGAAATCGTAGAATTAAATAAATGCAATGGTCATCTTATTCATTACATAGATTTTGGAAACAATGCTGTGGTTGATTTTCAAAACATTTATCCTGTAGAAAAGGAGTTTATGCATCTGCCTAAGCAATCATTTCAATGTTCTTTATTAAACATTATCCCAAAAGATGGTCTTGGTTGGTCTAATGTTGATACCAAAGCAATTGATAATTGTTTTAACGGTGACAAATACACATGCACGTTCCATGATATCGAGGATAATAAATATTTAGTTTCATTAAATAATAATGGAAGTGATGTTGCTAATATGTTAGTTGAAAACAACCTTGCATCATTTGCCTCAAAAGCTAAATCAGATGATATTGCTGACGGTAAAAATAATTTCATATTCAATTTTTTTTGTTTTCAAGAGTATATAATTTCTGAAAATTTTGTGATAATCTGATAATATTAATTTAATTTAATGCTTTTTCTACATAACATTGCAATTTAGTTTGTCCTTCAAAAGAAGAGATTTCTGATACATCTCTGTTGTCCTTAAGATAGCTATCATTTTTGCTTCAACCACTAAAATAATATGAACTAGAAATTATTGAAATGGAGTGAACAACTATTAGAACTGTCAGTGTATTACAAGTCTCTTCTATCAAAGCAGTTTTATGTAACGATTAGAAATACTAACTAAATATAAGAACGTAGTTTTCTAATTGTTTCTAGTATAATCAACCTATTATTACTCTAGTGTACTGTACTAGTTGTTTCTTTTTTTTTACAGATAGTAAGACGATAGCACCCACAATTTCAAATGAAATTGAACGCGTGGATATAAATCTTTTAAGCGGTCAGGCGCTCAGAGTAAAAGTATCAAGTGTGGAAAATGTGTCTAAATTTTATGTTCAACTTCCTTTCGCCACTGCATGTGAAAATGTGATAAATACATATATGAGTAATTCCAAGGTAAGTTTTATACTGATATTAAATATATTATGGTGTAAGTGTGCATGCGTATGTATTATATATATGTATTATAATTATACTTACAAATACGTTTAAAAAAACCTATAAGCATGTTTGGCAGGTATGATCATATTCAATGCATGAAAAATCTTGAACTCTAAAATTTAAAATACCCCTGCTCAAGTAATTATACGTATGAACATATATGTGCAATGACTGTGCATGAAATTTTAAGTGTTAAAAGTAAATCAGCCTCACTATCTTTATTCTCCTCATCATACAAAGTATTTTGCATTTCATTGCACAATGTATGGTATTAGTAACAATAAACAAAATATAATTTTCCTGTGTAATTTACCACTACAAAATATGTAACTAATGGATTTCAACTATTCCTTCTTATAGCACATTACAGAATTCATTTTTTGTCTCATTCAAATATGTTTAATAGTTTTTTGTCAAATATGAGATAGTGTTGACCATATTCAAATTGAAATCTATTTTTCTTCAAATTTAGTTTGTCATTAATGAACTTTAATACAGTCATAAATTGAAATTATAAACATACAAATTTGTTCTTGTCTAATGTAACTATTAATATTGCATGGTACATACTTATATTACAATAATAAGTCATGCATATATTATATCATTCTGAATGTAATAAGTAAGCTCAACAATATTTAATATTCGATATTATTTCTTTCTGTGCTCTTAACATTTGAGAATGTTATTAATTATATTAACTTTAAGACTTTAATTAACAACAACAACTGCAACATTATTCTAATATCACATTATTTCTTCTTTCACAAATGTGTAAATTAACTTTTTCATTGAAATAAGCAAGATATTAAAAATCAATTATTGTAACTTTTTCAAAATTGAAAGTTCTTGTTGATGGATAAATGATTTTAAGCGAATAATATTGATAAGGATAAGTATGACAATGGCAGGTGATGCAACGATTATCAGCCCATGAGATATGCCTAGGTACAGGTTGTTTGGTTTATTCAAATGGAATTTGGAGACGAGCTGTAATCTGTAACCATTCGCAATCTGCAGGCTTTGATGTAAAATTCATTGATACTGGAGCATACGATGAAATTCTTTCAGACTGCGTGAGTTCTTTTGAAAGAAAGAGATAATTTAAATGCTAAAACTATTTTATTAATACAGAATGTGCAGCATCGATGCTACATATATGAAGATAGATGTTACTTAATACCATACTTGTTGCATTGAATTATATTAACGCAATGACATAATCTAAATTAAATTCAATTATAAAATTTAGCAGATGCAAATATTATAGTTTCAACAATAACAAAACTTGTTGAAGCATTCAATATTTAAAGAATAATATAGAATTAGAAACTAATATCGCATTGCTTTATACACTGTCATTATCATTAAGCATAAAAACACTTGATTAAACGCTTGAAGTAAAGCACTGAAAACTAAAGGGCGGCCATGCCACGCGAAATCTGACACTTTTTGGGGTACTGTTGTAGACTCTTGTTCAAATTTGTTAGTTCTACCGTTATTGTTTAATGAGAAAAGATTAATACCTGACTTTATACGTCTGCAAAACCAACAATTTTTAAGGTTTCGAAAAATCCTTTGAGATACGATTATATATTACTAAAGACTACAACATATCCAAATTTGAGCAAAATTCGGAACAGTACTCCAAAAAGTGTCCGATTTCACGTGGTGCTACTCTGTAATTAGAAGTATATAAGAATACTTTAATATTTTCTTTTACTTTTATTTTTTTTTATAATATTTGTATGCATCAATCGTTGATATTTAATATTGCGTTAATTTAGGTGTTAGCGTTGCCAGGGGACCTCTCAGTTATGCAAAATCAGGCAGTAGAATGTTCTCTTTTAAACGTTACATGTTCGCCTGAAGCAGATGCAACATTGAAGAAATCTGTTGAAGGGAAGGAAGTAATTATGTATATTGATCAAGTTGATAATAACAGGTAAGCTTACAGTAAGGTAATTATATTTCGTTATATCCTTAGATTTTGCATTCTCTATAAAGTTTTCTCTATGTTTTCTATAGGCTCATTGTAAAGTTGTTTGATTCGTTGGGTAACAAAATTCACATTTCTGAAGATACAGATGAAAAAATATCACCAATATGTCCAATGCCTATTTTAAGTTCTACGCATAAAGTGTTAGTATCATACGCAGATCATTCCACTAGCATATGGTTGCAACGTAATGCAGAATTAGCTTTGGACACAAATTTAAACGAAGCACTCTCTCAGTATTATCCTGTGAATGGCAAATTGGTAAAACCCACAGTGGATTTGCTGTGTGCTGCAAAAGCTACTGACGGTCAATGGTATCGTGGTAGAGTCATAACTTGTACAGAAACCAAAGCTTGCATAAACTTTATTGATTATGGCAACAACGAGGAAGTTACTCATGATGTAATAATGACTTTAGATCCATGCTTTTATGTGCCACATCAGTTAAGTATCAATGTTTCATTACCAATAACTCTCAGAGGCACAGAATCTGAACAAGTGAATATACTGCAAGAGTATTTGTCGAATAAAGAATTTACAGCAGTTTTCCGTAATGTAAACAAAAAAATGGATAGTAGAACTGCTGTATGATGGGGACAAAATTAGTGTAAAACTGGGAGCCCTTAATTTACCATCGCAGCAAGAAGTATCTAAAATAATTGGAGTTCATAACATGGAAGTAGGTCGTAAATATGATGTATCTGTATCACATGTAGACTCCCCTAGTCAGTTTTGGCTACAGTCTATACAAGACGCCTCAAATCTTTCAAAGAAACAGTTGGAGCTCCAAACACAAGCTCCTACATTCCCAGAAGTACAGGGAATATTAGAAGAAGGAAGTCTGTGTGTCGCAATGTACACTATCACTAATTTATGGTACAGAGCAGAGGTACTCGATGCGGACGAGGATATAACGACAGTCCGATTCATTGACTATGGAAATGCTGATGTAATTGATAATAAATCCGGAAAAATTCGCCAAATTCCAGATTCTTGGAAAGAAATTAAGGAATATGTGGTTAAATGTAGACTAGATGTAATTGCTACAGATTCAGAAGGTTGGAATGCCACAGCAAGCGAGAGATTCGAAAATTTAATATCGTCTGTTAAATCATTGCAAGCATTAGTGATTGCAAATGGAGTTCCCAAACGAGTCGACTTGTTGGTAAATGGTCAAAGTGTTAGCGAGACGTTAGTCAGAGAAAATCTTGCTGTAATGATTCACACCGAAGAAGATTTAATAGATGAGATTGTTGACCTCGAATTGGATCCTCATTCTGCTTTTGTAAGTCACATCAACACTCCAAGTGAATTTTGGGTGCAAGAGGAGAAGTCTGTCGGCGACCTAGAAGTTATGACTGATAGATTCATTATGGCGAATATGTTTCCTAAAGTTGATACAATCGAAGAAAATATGTTATGCGTCGCCAAATATCCAGAAGATGATTGCTGGTACAGAGCTCGCGTTATGTCGCACAGTGACAATGCTACGCAAGTTCTATACATTGATTATGGAAATTCAGCTATCTCGACCGAAATACGTGCTATACCCGAGGATTTGATGAATGTGCCGCCGTTATCAAGAAAGTGTCGTTTAGTTATGCCAGAAGGAATTACAGAATGGTCGGAACAGGCTTGCGAAGAATTTGTGAAATTGGCCGCTTATGGAGCAACAATATTTTTATTAGATGTATTAAATGATGATCACGATGAAAATGATACATCATTGGTCAAGTTGACATTAATCGATGAAAATGTGACGGATCTACTTGCCAAATTTTGCAAACATTATCCTCCGATCATAGAAGAACGATTACCTCCTTTAGGCGAGGAAAATTCACCAAATGTATTTATTACTCGTATTAATTCATTGGACGAGTTCTACGTTCAAACTGAAAGCAGCACTGCAGATTTGAATATGATGATGAACAGATTAGAAACGGTAGAAGATTTTCTCCCATTAAACACGTTCGAAGACGGCACTATCTGCGCTGCGAAATTTCCAGATGACGGTGCATGGTATAGAGCAAAAATCATTTCACATTCTGGAGATTCTACCACTGTTTTTTACATTGACTACGGCAATACTGTGGTTACGAACGAGCTTCGAATGCTACCTGCAGATATAATAAATATACCTGCTTTGTCAAAATGTTGTGCTCTACAAAAACCAGAAACTATAACTTCTTGGCCATTGGAAGCTCAGAAAACGTTCGCAGAACTTTACAGTAACGGAGAAGCAATGTTTCAATTAGAAATACTTGATGACTCGTGCGATCCAATGTACGTTAAACTAAGTCTTAATGGGAAAAACGTTGTCGAGACCCTAGTCCCATCTTCTGAAAAGACATCTTCTTACGACGAGGTTGCAATAAATTTCAATGAGACATCAGGAAACTATAAAACAAATGAAACTCTGGAGAAAAGTACAGTAGATGAAACTTTGCATACAAGCGTGGAACAAATTGAAGAAGCAGAAAAACAGGATACAGCCAATTTGTCCTCCAATGCATCTGTAGAACTCACTGTGGATGAAATAGTTCAAAATATGGAAAGAAATATTACGGATGAAACAGAAGAAGAAATAGAAACTTTTAATACCGAACCACTCGAAAAAAAAGACATTAAAACGATAATAAAACTTTCCGAGAATCTGGTAGTACAAGACCAATCCCAGTCCTACAGTAGTAACCATGAAACATCAAAAATGGATACGGATTTAGTAAAAGTAAATCAAAGTGAAAATCAAGACACTTCTATAGACAATGAGCATATAGCAAGAGATGTAGAACAATCTCAATCAATTATCAAAGAAAGTGTTACACCGATTGCGATAGATACTAGTATCTTAAAAAATGATGATGATGTCAACGATTTCCAAGGAAAAACAGATAATGCAGAAGATATTGTTCACGACATTCAGAAAGAAAAACACTTTACAGAAAGCGATGTTGTTACTGATTCCCAAGAAAAAAGAGATATTGTAGAAGATATTGTTTACGATCTTCAGGAAGAAAAACACATCACAGAAAGCGATGTTGTTACCGATCCCCAAGAAAAAAAAGGTATTGCAGGAGATACTGTTCACGATCTTGAGGAAGAGAAACGCGACACAACAAGCGAGGTTGTTACCGATTCCCAAGAAAAAAAAGATATTGTAGAAGATATTGTTCACGATCTTCAGGAAGAAAAACGTGACACAAAAAGCGAACTTGTTACCGATTCCCAAGAAAAAGGAGATATTGTAGAAGATATTGTTCACGATTTTGAGGAAGAGAAACGCGACACAACAAGCGAGGTTGTTACCGATTCCAAAGAAAAAGGAGGTATTGTTCACGATCTTCAGGAAGAAAAACGTGACACAAAAAGCGAAGTTGTTACCGATTTTCAAGAAAAAGGAGATATTGTTCACGATCTCCAGGGAGAGGAACGCGACACAAAAAGCGAAGTTTTTACCGATTCCCAAGAAAAAAGAGATATTGCAGAAGATATTGTTCACGATCTCCAGGGAGAGGAACGCGACACAAAAAGCGAAGTTTTTACCGATTCCCAAGAAAAAAAGAGATATTGCAGAAGATATTGTTCACGATCTTGGGGAAGAAACTCGCGACATACAAAGCGAAATTGTTACCGATTTCCAAGGAAAAAGAGAAGACAATGTAATAAAGTCAGCTGCAGGAGACTGTAATAACAAAACAGTAATATGTGAACCAACTATGACTATTAATGAAAGAGTTACGACTGATATTTTGTCAACTAATTTAACGGAAATGTCTCTCACTGTTAATAAGAAAGAAGCAACCGATATGGAAACAGAAGTTTTCACCAACGTGAGTAAGGAACAAGATATTGAAGAAATTAATAGTAGTATAACGGATAGTAAATCTAAAGAGAATACAGATACCGAATGCAAGATTATAGATAAAGAAGATACAAAATCATTTACTGAAGCAGCAGCCTCCAGAAATGTTCCTGAAATAAATGATGTTAAAGACATTTTTGAGTCGACAGGTATCCCAAAAACTTCCGAATGATTATATACAAAGAGATTGACTTTGTATTTAAACGTACGTGTAAAAAATTTAATGTATATCGTTCAATTTCTCAGACAAAGTTATATTTTATTTTCAATGAGATTACTATACAATATCTTTCTACAAAAGATTAAAAATCGTATTATACATCCACGGGAAATAATATCCTATTGTGTTTTCTTTGAAAAAGAAATTTTAATGGAGAAGAACATTCCCAAACATACAATGCAGCTTTAAATGCGAAAGAAAAATGTAAACCACCATGTTTATTTTTGTTACTTTTTATGTTTTTACTACTTTAAGAATACTAGTGTATATTATTTAATTTTGTATTATATTAAAGAAAAGAACGTTCTTTTTATAATAACGTAAAAAATCTGTTTATAATAAAACAGTACTAAAGTATTTTCCGGTGTTTTACCAAAGAGTAACAAAGGATATATTCGAGGTAATAATAGTTTGAGCCAAGCTGTTCTGTCTTTATATGTCGTATTCATATTCTTCTATAACTTTATTGTACTGTAAAGTTAATAAACCCTAATTGCTATTCGAATTTTCAACAACAACTTGATGCATATATAGGAATGTTGCTTAGCAAAGTTCGATATATTTCATTAATGACATTGATAACATTAACAGGTACAACATAGTAATTCATTTTTCTGTATTCAAGAGTTATTATGACTGTATTAAACTATGCTTAGTTTCTTAAAATATCTTAAAATCAATATATAATTTCGTGATAAAAAATGCAAATATTAAAAGCCAATAACAAGGAACATTGTATAAATGTGTAAAAGTTAAATCTTTAACATATTATTATAAAAAATTTGTAGCAACAAAAGTTATGAAATGTATACTTTTTTCCTGCACACCTCAATGACACAATTATGCATCTCTTTATTGATAAAAAAGGAAGAATTGATCTTTTTCTTTTATATTGTCCTATGACATTTTTATATGATTAGGCCAAAAATGAAATGTTTTCACAATTATGTAAGTACACAAAATATATAGTATTGAATATTCAGTTAATGTAGTCAATGACATTAATGTTGACACAAATGAAACCAATTACAAAACTTCTACACAGTTTTTATAGTTAATATTCTACTTATATAACAAAAGACATCATACAACAAATTAATTAAGTTTAATACGCACGTATCTATGTGCTGATACCGTCTGTAGGGAACAGGTATACTTCTTCACTCAAATAATCATTAATAATAACATTGCAATGCCTTTAATAATAATATTGTTAATACGTTTTACAGTTGATAATATACATAGTATTTTACTGACTAATGGTACATTTTTTTAAAGAGACTATAATAAAGTGATACATATACGTATATATGTACTTATAATTTGCACATCAATGAAAATATGTTGAAAGTTTTGTTGAAAAACAAATAGTTAAGTAAAGTTAAAAATCAATGTTATCAATTAATAATCAATTTTTAACAAATGTAAACATTAACCAATATATTTCTTTTATACAGTAACAACTTCATTTTGTTCATGTAGGATTTCTAATTGTGGAACTTACTAAAACATCGAAATACAATAAATATATTAGATTATGTAAACATTTTTATTAAAATAAATTATATTTTCTAATACAAGTATATCCAAATGTTTTTCGCTTTTTATATTTAAGATATTTATGACAATAATAACTATTGTGTCAAAATGTAAAAAATGTTTCTACCATTCTTCCGTATTTTTATTCAATTCGATATATGACTTTCACGCTCGGTTTTCCACTTTTTTCTCTTCTTTTCTGCATAAGAAAAATTTATATTCTTCAATATCTTTTACACACACGCAACGCAATACAATTTAAAAAAACATTTGCATTTAACATTTGACAAATATTTTAAAAAATTTCTAGATCAACGGATATCTCAAAAATGAATGTAGGCATAATTGAAATACTAACATAGATTCTAGCAATTACTTCAAGAATATTCTTATATGTATCTTTGTGTATAGTATTATAGTGTAAATACATGCGTGTTTACTGCACATTCTGTTTGATACCAGAGAGGATATGAGAGTATGACAGTGCTCACGGTCACGCCCAGGCCGGGGGCTTTCTGCCACCACTGGCCACCACTTTTGTCAGTACAGACAGAGACAGAACCACACAGAACATATCCTGGTTTAACATAGAACAAAACCCACATTTAGCATATTAAAAGTGGGTATAGGTTCTGTTCCATACTAAACCTCGGTATGCTCTGTCTCTGTCCGTACTGTACTGACAAAAGTAGTGGCACAAAAGGCCCGGCGCTGAGCGTGAGCACCTTCATGTCCTCTCTGTTGATACTTTGATACCTTTCTTTTTAGCAACTTTAATATTGTAGTCCATTTCTATATTATGCTTCGTCCGTCTGTCCTGGATCATTATATCACGAGCAGCATCAATCTCATCTTCTAAGTACCATTTAAGAGGACCTCTACAACGTTCGCAAGTTATCTGTTCACGCAAATTGCTCTCGTTACTGTCTCCTTGATTACGACCCCGTTGACCATCTCGAAACACATCATCGTAACCACCCTTTTGTCGACCACGCTGTCGTCCTCGAGGTCCTAAACGATGAAGACTCCTTTGATTGAGGCGTTGAAGGGATGTTGAAACAGTGTCAATTTCTTGACAACGAAATTTGATATTAGGTCCTCCTTCAGTTAAATTGTGTCGCGAGAAAAGTGAGCCCAGGCCATTTTTCATATCTAGTTTCGGATCATGCTCTTTTACGTCACAACAAAACCCATATGGTTTTGCTCGAAGATTAGACTGTGAGGTACCAACATGATGTTGGTGCCTCGTGTTTTTTTTCATTCTTTGATAGTGTTTGACATTTTCATATTTTAAATTTTGAGGAAAAGTATCGTGTCACTGCGAACACGTGACATTTCTGTGTATCGAAATTATAACCGGGATCAAAGAGGATATGAGCACAGACGAGGTATAAGAGTAGACCAGCTCTCTGCCATGATATTGCCTCATCTACAGTAGGTTACTAGACGGTAGGTGGCGCAGCAATTATGTCAACTCCTACTCCACCACTCGCACGCCACTCTATTTAATATTGTGATATACTTCTTGGTTCTGTGACCGCAAAACCTGCCTCTAGGTGGCAACGAGCAGATTTTATATTGAAGTTTTCGCGGCAAAGGTTCAAACGCTTTAAATACTAAAGTATAAACTTCCGAACGCGGCTTTACTTATGTAAGAAACGATTAAAGAATTACAGTTCAACGAAAGATTAAAACAGGGGTTGGTGGTTGAAAAATGACTTCCTTTGTATTTCAAACACAAGCTTTCTCGAGGAGCTCCGAAATCAAAATCAATAATTTTTATATCTCTGCGCGTACTTCATACATTTCTTCTTTTGTTTTCTACTTGTTCCTTCAGGCCTTTTTTTGTTCCGAGATGCGTCTTTGGCGGGGCGTCCAATCAGAGGGGTTGATGGTCTTCCATTCCTCCTATTTTCTCTACTCGAGTGACCTTCTATTTTATCTCGCAAAATTCTTTAAACATTTATTTATATGGGATTACAATAACGGGTCTTACTTATTACGGTATTTGAATATGCGCGGTTAACATAAAACAAGATAATTCCCGTTTAAAACGTAGGATGGCGCTGACATCGATTAGGGCGACATCACAATATACAGGGTAAATCATTTAATTAACTATCAAATAAAAAAAAACTACACTAATACTTCAAAAATAATTGAAAAAGCGATATGAAAGCTGCTGGAACACCCGTTACACGCTCTGAATGGTCCGGCTTGGCGTCGGTGCAGCGTCAACATAGTGCGGCGCGTATCAGTATCGTTGCGCGCATGCGTTGTACATAGAAATGCGGACGTATGAAATAGGAGTTTCGCAGAATGAACGAAAACTGGTTCTTCCGGTGTTATGGACTCTTGTGACTTTTAGTATACTTACCAGTTTTAATAGTAATTTTCTCTTCAATCTATCCTATAGTTTTTGATGTTAACTTGGAGCGTGGTCGCAGTCCCTTTTAAGTGAGATACGTTGTGGTTAGAATTGTTATCGGTGAATTTTCTTTGAACATCGAAATGGCAAAATTCGATCTGACATCACGTATAGGCCAATACCTTGATCGGCATTTAGTATTTCCCCTGTTAGAGTTTTTATCAGCAAAACAGGTATAATAAACAAAACAATTATTTAGCCATATGCGTTTTTTTTGGTTACAATTGTGCTTTTCAGATATACAATGAGGACGATCTACTTCAAGCGAAGCTTGATATTCTCAGCAAAACGAATATGGTAGATTATACTATTGACATCAGGCAACAACTTTATCCTAACTTGGAAGTACCAGAGGTATGAATAATTATAACGAATAGGTTTCAGAAAGAGATTTCATAGTTGGATTA
This sequence comes from Lasioglossum leucozonium, assembly GCA_028454225.1. Lineage (NCBI taxonomy): Eukaryota > Metazoa > Arthropoda > Insecta > Hymenoptera > Halictidae > Lasioglossum > Lasioglossum leucozonium. The sequence continues at coordinate 2,633,135 of CM052215.1, forward strand.
AGATTTATTTTTTAAAATTTGATTAGCCGAGTGTATGTTTTATTGGTAAACATTTGTATATTCCACAATTGCAATAATTTTGCTTGTAGGAGTTAAAAGTACACAGACAAGAGGTTCTTCATGAACTTACTAGTTTACAAAACAATGTATCAGTTGTTGTTGCACTTATGAATAATGAGGAAGTTATGAAGAAGATGGAAAATATGAGAGACTCCAAAGCATTGAACAATTATTTGACTCAAGAATCTGATGTAAGTAAACATTGAAACTAAACTATTAAATATTCATTAGCCCTTTTAATACCAATAGGCTGATCTGTTATTCCTAAATGCCTATACATAACTGTCACAGGCTGATTTAATAAGTAAATATTAGGGATGTGTAAAGACGAGTCGGGTTCTTTAATATCTGTGGCAATAATTCTGAATATGCTTAGGAATCCTGAAATGTTTTAGAACCTGTCCCGATCCTGAATACAGTTTTCGACCCATCCTAACTCGACATTTTTGAATTCTTGCATGTCCCTAGTAAATATCAAATTAACCTTGGCAGTTTTTGCATATATCACCTACTTTAATTAATTTATTACATGTCAATAGTTTAGAGTGGAAATGATGGATAGTTTTGTGAAGTTAGCAAAATATCGTTATGAATGTGGCAACTATTCTGTTTCAACATCATATTTATATTTCTATATGCTCATAATGCCACCAACAGATAAGGTATGATTATAACAAGTCTAATGCATATATTTAAAAAAATTAATGATCTACTTCAGTGCTGTTAATTTTCAGAATTATTTGAATGTTCTTTGGGGCAAATTAGCATCAGAAATTTTGGTACAAAACTGGGAAACTGCATTAGAAGATGTGAATAAGCTGAGGGAATATATCGATAGTAATGTTATAGGAAATTCCCTGCAAATATTGCAACAGCGTACATGGCTTATTCATTGGAGTTTATTTGTATTTTTCAATCATGTGAAAGGTAGAGATTTGATTATAGAAATGTTTCTGTATAGACCACAGTAAGTATATATTCCTCCTGTTGATATATTAACTAACATATAAAATATAGTAAGAAAAATTCTACTTTACATGAAAATTTTTAGTTACCTGAATGCTATTCAAACAATGTGCCCTCACATATTGCGATATTTAGCAGCAGCTGTTATTGTCAATCGTTCTAGGCGTTCCATACTAAAAGATCTTGTAAAAGTAATACAACAGGTATAGAAAATTTTACTAATTTTTGTAATATTTACTTGTTTCTATGTAACGTGTCATCATCATCATCATATAACTTGTTCCATATTATTAACAGGAATCTTATACATACCGTGACCCAATTACAGAGTTTTTGGAACATCTGTATGTGAATTTTGATTTTGACGGAGCAAGGCAAAAATTGCAAGAATGTCAGACAGTTGTGTTTAATGACTTTTTCTTGATTGCATTATTAGGCGAATTTGTAGAGAATGCTCGTTTAATGATCTTTGAGACATTCTGCCGTATTCATCAGTGTATCAGTATTGGGTACAAAAACATAATTTTTTGTGTATTACAAATAAGAAAGGCAAACACGTTCAATATCTTTACAATACACTTCTGTGTTATAGAATGTTAGCAGAGAAATTGAATATGAAAGCAGATGTAGCAGAATGTTGGATCGTTAATTTAATACGGAATGCAAGATTAGATGCCAAAATAGACAGCAAATTAGGCCATGTTGTGATGGGTGGACAGCCTGCATCACCATATCAACAATTAGTTGAGAAAATTGAAACATTGAGTGTGCGAAGCGAAGCGTTAGAAAACTTGATTGAACGCAAACTAAAGGCTAAAAATCAAGATCCCGTAAGTATAGTGTGGAACTAACTAAATAAGGTCAGTATCATTCACAATCATTTATCTCACATCAATATTTTCTCTTATTTGAATTGCTTAATTCATTTTAAATGATTCTCTTCATCAAGAAATCACGTTTTAATTTAATTTGCATTAAAAAGCTTTAATTGTATGTTACTCAAACATTTTTTATTTACTTTCTTGTTTAATTGTTACATACTTATTCATTTCATTCTCGTGTCATAAAAATAAAAGGAGAATCGTATTATATTAATATTATTAGTCTTATTATAATGTCCACTTTTAAGGTAACAATTACACTCTCACTGAATGGTATATAAATCAATTTATAAGATAATATCCATTCATCGAGTAACTCTGTAAATAAATTATACACGAAAAATGTTGTAATTCCACATATTTTTAAATGTTTTGTGTGTATGTATGTTATAGAAATCTGAATTTTTTTACAGTACCAAAATTGGAATCTGGATTTGTGACAACGCGACACGATATTCATTGATACTGTTAAAAAGAGCATTTGAATTGTCTCCAAATGTAAGCAGAACATCAACATTAAAGGCGTTCCATTTTGGACTCGGAACAAACCTACACAAAAATATATTCGTGAAATAATATATTTTTATTCACACAATTATACTGAAAACCGAAATTACATGAATAAAAATATATTTGCATGAATATTTTATGCAATATGTATGTCTGTACATTGCGATACAAATACTATTTCTAGTAACATATATATATATAGATATATTTGCATATTTCATGTCACCTGGGAATATGCAAATAAAGAGAATTAAATATCTTGTCACAAACAATTTATACAATTTCAACATTGGCTATTTTTTAATAGATGTTCTAAAAAGAACCTATTTATTCTATGATTAAGAAATTCTGAAAATAACATAACTCCAAAAATTTCGTAAAAAACTTTATTACACATTTTATACAAAACATTTTAGTCGGTATATTTGAAAATAAACTGCTTTTAAAAGTACATTTTTAGTGTTTTGTAAAACAAAGAATTGGGAAATATTATAAGCTAAATAATTTTGAAATGTCATACAAAAAAATGTAATTTTTTAGAATTAGTATATTTTGATATGTGTGAAAAGACGTAGAATTTTTTATTATATTGCTATGGATTGTTAGTCTATTTGTTGTGTGTCTTCGGAAAACACAAAACTGCATCCAGTATAAGAGTCATGATTGATACAATATGTTAACACATTCCTCCAGTATGGATCTTGAGATAAAAGTTTCGGATTTCCTAGAATTATTACTAAAGCACGAGCACGGGTAATTGCAACATTAAGTCTTCGAGGGCAAGCAACAAATCCAAGCGAGTATCTAATATCATCGTTTACAAAGTCACTAGAAGACCGTACAGCTGAAATGATAATAACGTTGCGTTCTTGGCCTTGAAATCCTTCGACACTACTAATTTTTGGTAACTTCACATCTAATTGCATGAGTAAATCACGAACTTCGAGAACCTAGACGAAAAGATTCGAATAAATAAGATACGAAATAATTTACATTTATTTTCGAAATTATCAAATTCATATGTTCAACCTGTTTTTGATAGGGAGTTATAATTCCAATATCATTTGGCGAAATACCATATTTGTATAGTTTCAATAGGTAAAGATACACTTGCGTAGCTTCTTCAGGATTGTACCAGCTAGGACTGTCATTGTCTCTACAGTTGTTTCCATTTATACCATGAAAAACTATAGCTGGTGGCAAACCTTTTCTTTCTGGTAATTCAGTAGATAATTCATGTAAAAGCTTAGCTTCTTTACTTCTTTCAGAAGATACCTGCATGCATTATTTGATTAGACCTCCATTAAGTAATTTATGAAGTATAAGTTTAACGATAAGTATTATATATAAACTATACATACTTGTGCTACTAATTCAGAATCATAAAACATGGAACTCGATAACTCCACAATTTCTGGTAAACTTCGATAATTAATAACTAGCTTTGTAATGAGACGAGGATCGTAATGAGTTTGGAAACCGTTAGGGTCTCTCTGATATGGAAAATGTCGTAATAATCTCACTAAAAATGATTCGTCCAATCCAAAACTCTTAGCTATTTTACTTTGTACAACCGGACCCAGTTGCAATGGATCACCTGCAAGTACTACTTGCCCATGATCGGAATGTGTAAAATTCAGTGGAATCATGATTTCTGGTTCTGTTGCCTGACCAGCTTCGTCAATTAGCACATGCGTAAAATGTCCATGAGGAAAACCTATATTGTGCAATATTCCTAATGCGATACATGTTCCAATGGTAATTCTATGTCGTCCAAGCGTGTGCACATTACAATTCAATCTTGGTCCCATTCCATTATATTTTACACTTTTATATGTTCTCTCGTCTCCTAATTCTGCAGTAGCACAATATGACAATAACTTTTCAGGTATAGAATCACTGCCCAAACAGTGATGAGCTACAAGTCGTACCTATTAAACAGACAAAGTATTATTTGTACCGTTATATTGTAAAGAATGTGATATCTTTTTTTCATTATTTTTAAGGAAGTATTTTAATCCAGAAGTTTGAAAGAAATCTACTTTCTTTGCAGAATTGACAAAAAATAGTACTACCAGAATATCAAATTTAATCTCTACAATTTTATTAAAATATACTGGGTGTTCAAGTTATTACTAGCCAGCGTTTTAAAGCAAAATAACTCATTGAAATATGCATTCATGCACAAGGAAATGATATTGAATATTTACTGCAGACTCGTCAATAAAATATACTTGTAAACGTATTGGTACGAAATATTTAAAATAGAAAGTCATTGTATTGTATACGAATACAAACAACACTGGTTGTTAGTAATAGCGTGAGCACCCTGTATAATACTTATAATTATATGAGAAATACCATGTCACCAGGATTAAGAGTTCCACTATCTAACAGTCTTTCGGCTATCAGATTGGCTGAACTATTAGACGGCGTTGCAATTAACAGTCGGCTGCTTGGTATTGTTGATAGTATCTGTAAAATTGCTTCACAAAGAGTAATAGTTTTTCCAGTACCAGGAGGTCCAAATATTACATAAGGTAATGGCCGTGCATGCCCTTTCAATATGTTTCTCACAGCTTCTTTTTGATAATAATTCAAGTTTTTATTGAACCAAATTAATTTTCGTTTTCTCACTTGCGAGATGTATGGTTCCAATTCAGTATTCTCGGGAGGGACCTGTGTTATACGCTCTAAATTATTCTCTATACTTGTTTCATTTCTTGTTACGTTCGTTCCAATAGATTGGCGATTATCTTTCGTTGTTACAGCAGTGTTGATTGCAGGTTCTGCATTTCCTTCTGTCGATTTAACATTAAATAATCTTTCTACAACTGACATTCTTTTAGATGATTTTGATATATTACTAGATTTATTACTCATGGATGTATTAGTACTGGTACAAGAAGATTCCGATGATACAGAATCAGTCCGCTGATGAGTCACCGATTTTGGAGCTGTATCACTTAATAAATCAATTTCTTCAAGGTTCAATTGAGAGTCTTTTTCAATTACACGTGTTGGAAATAAAAAGTTTGAACCCAAACGGTTAATAGCTACATTAATAGCATTATGGCAACGTTGTAGACCATTTTTAGAACATTTAAACATCACTTGACAATCTACGCAGTTGTACTCTTCATGAAATTTCTGATTAAATTTCAAAAAAATCTCCGAACTTGTAACTTTATGAATGAACCCTTCATACTTCCGTGATCCTATTTTAAACATCAAAGTTTCATCAGATACATTATACAAATTCACACTGGTTATAAAATTATTTTTTTTAAACTATTAGTTCTTATGTGTGTTCATTATTAATGTACACACATAATTGCCAGTGGAATTATAAATAGACGAATAGATAAGTTTTATATATATAAAATTCAATATCGAGTGTCATCATGCGAATAAAAAATGTACAAAGACTATGTATTACTTACACGTAGAGGTGTACGAGGACCTGAAAATGACGAATTAGAATGAGAATTTTATTCAGTAGCAGGATTGATTCTCGAATATTCAGGATTTGCGAGCATATCAGGGTCCTCGAATATATTAGTATTCTCGAATAGTCTTAGCAATCTTGAAATTTTCGAAAATTCAACTTGTCCCGACCCATCCCAACCATCGAGTCCTAGCACACCTCTACTTATATATAACAAACTAGTAGTTACAAACATACCTTGAGAACTATCCCATTTAAAGGATACTATAGCTCTGTCACCAATAATAAGCGATGGACGTTTCTCAGCAAGACCAGGCACTTCCATTACCAAATATTCTCCACTGGGTCTCATAATTACACTTTCAATACTGTATCGTTGTATTTCTATTTCTTGAGCAATTTCTTCTAAGTACAGTAAAGCATGAAATCGATCTTTGTATGATTGAAAGGTGAGTCTTTCTAACAGAACAGGTACAGCACTTCCTACATTGTCTGTAGTTTCGGTATGTGATTTTCTATCGTTTATACATTGTGATATTAAGTCCCAATAATGTTTAGGGACTTTGAACATTGTATTTCGTACTTTAATGAATGATGGTGGTTTACGTGGACGAATGCCTGGAATATATATTGATTCGCTCCATTCGTATGAATCTGGTATACATTTATAACTTGGTTTATTATTACTAGTTTTGGAGCATATCTTCTTTTCTGTATTTTTCGGATTAACTGTTATACGAAACACTCTTCCAATTTCAAAATCTGTAAAACTAAAGATAAATAGTTCTTCGCTTGTACCAACAAATTTTGCTTTACATTTAAATATACAGGTTAAAGTAGTCGAAGGATTTAATACTGAAGTTGTATCTAATTTTCTTGGCTGCACTAATTCTAATTGAGACTGAGCTTTCTTTGTCATGAAACAACCCTCTTTTAATACATGAAGTATGTCACTTGTGTTTTCTATTGTAATAGTTACATTCTTCTCTTCTAACACGTTTAAATCGACATTTAAATTATTAGTGATTATTATGCCATATTTATTTTTCACAAGTTCATTTAAATTTTCTTTTGTTACGGATGTATTACATAATGTTGGTAGGATATATTTTTTTGAAACCTGAAAAGAAGATTTTTTCTTTATTTGTAAGCTTGTTAAAACAAATATACATTTTCCAATTTACCTGAACTATTGGAACAACAGTTAATGACCGCCACGTATAAAGTCCTTGGTCACTTTCAATGCTATCATGGACTACTTTATCACCGACACAAGGAATATAACCTGAATCGCATATCCTTTTGTTAAATACAATATCTTTGTTAATTGTACCAATTTCTTTAACAGAGTCATAGCTGGATATAGTTCCTATGTCAAATTTTGATCGTAAAGGTTGTATTCTTTTTACTTTTAAGATCTCTTCATTTGAATCGAAGCAGTTACTATCAATTTCCACATCTGCTTCTATCTGTAACCAATCTCCAATTACAGGAATAAATTCTGACTGGACGTCATTCAAATTAATACGAATGTCATTAGGTTCAATGATTAACTGTCGCTTCTTGCATTCAATTACTTTGCCAATCTTACATTTACTTAGTGTTTGCGTTTCAGTAAGTTCTGTTTGAGATTCTGCAACTGTATCATCCCATGATTCGTCTATTACACAAATAATCTTTATTTTATGCTCATTCTCAGAACCTTGTTGCAAGGTTGAGTAATAAACCTTATCACCTATTTCTAAATTATTTACTGTAGAGATATTTTCTCTATCGCATACATAGAAGTTATCGACCATAATATAATCTGTTGCAATGAACGTAATCTTTCCAGTTTTGTGACAACCATTATTCTTATTAAAGTATTCTTCTTTTTTTATATCTTTCTCATAGGCATTTTCAATATGAGCAACAACATTGTTAATTTCGTCCACATCGTTATTTTTAATAGATGATTTATGTCCTATAATGCGTTTAGCAATCTCATATACTAATGACAACATGTTTAATTTCTATTATTTCTGTCCATATACCTAGAAACATTATTGTAATTAAAACTTCACACTTCAAAAGAAATTCAAAAGCCAAAACATAATTGCTTATGCGTACCGATCAATTGGCTGATATCTCCACTCTGTTACTTTAATATAATCTAGTTCTTTTCTTAATGACTGAACGCGTTTCAGATGTAACTCTCGAAGCAGACGTTTTTGTTGCTTTTGTTCCTGTAATTCTGATTTCATCTGATTCAAGATTTTTGATGTTTGATTTCCATTGGAAGTTAATTCTGAATCTTGAGATTCGGACGTTCTCTGCCCTGGCGAATGTCCCAAAGTACCAGACGACAAAGCAGAAGAATTCATAATTTTACAAACAATTATTTAACATTACTTTGTAGAACATACGAAAGTATCTAAACAAACGTACTTTTTCAAGCTGCATCGTTAGTTTATGTAAATACCTAAATACGTATCGTTATATTCTCTTGTGTGTGCGTGTACATGAGTATTTGTAATTCAGTCATTAAATATCGCAACTCAAGAAAGTGCTCTCATTTTTATCGTTTCGTCATTTCGCCGCTAGAGAAATTTTCGATAATTAGAGAAGGGTGGATAAAACTGAATACATATATACAGAGAGAATATATATATATACATAATATAGATATAACGTATATAAGTACTTACTTACACACACACATTGAGTTGTATATTTATACATATATACGGAGTGTCCAAAAAATGTTGCACTTGCTTGAAAGAGGTGATACCTGATGTCATTTGAACTGTTTCCTTTGCGAAAATGTTCTCCGCGGCTTCGGACCAATTGGAGCGCGGTTACAGCGGACGGATTCCGGTTCAGCGACAGTCACACTGAGCGTAGCGTTGACATTGGTCGAGCCGGAATCTGTCCGCTGTTGCTGCGCTCTGATTGGTTCGTGTTCACGGAGAACATTTTCGCAAAGGAAAAAGCTGGAAAAAGTTACTTCAAATAATCTCAGGTATCAATTCTTTCAAGCAAATGCAATATTTTTGGGACACACCGTACACATAAAATGTAAATTGTACAGAATTTCAATTCCTATTTTATTCTTCCAATTTTTTACATTAAAGCTATTTGAAATAATATTAATTCAATGCATTTGATTTTCGCGGTATATTGAATTTAAGAATATCTAATTTTAGACTTTTAAGCTTACTAAGAAATTTGAATTGTAATCTTGTATTTACATTTCTGGTCACCTACAGAGCTAAATTTGCGTTCTCCAGATAACTACGTTTTAAAAGAAGCTATAACCAATCATAATACAATATATGAAAAACTGTATGTGATTGGTTGCGTTTTTGACACTTTGACGTCTGTCTGTATCGTAGTATGGGTCATATGATACTGTCATTCAGCAGAACAAGAAATTTGTAAATTATTATCAAATATTGTTCCTGTTAAAAGTTGTTACGTGCCTTATATATGCACAAGTGAGTCAAAGTTACGTTATTGAATACTAAAACAGTTTCGTATATCGTGCAACAATGTCGTTTTTTGTCAGTCCATTTTCAACACCAGTAGGTCAGAAGATAGGTAAGTTTCTTATTTACCTTTGTTAAGCATATTATATTGAACAATTATACATACGTAAGAAAATAGTTTACAAATTCCATGCAAGTAAATGTTTTTAGTAGTATATCAATATGTTTCAATGTCTATACTTTATGAACTTGTTCTAATGTACATATATGCTCGTCATGAATCAAAATTTACAAAGTATTTTCCTTGAAAGAAAAGAAATAATTAATTCTGCCTATAATAGTTGTATATTTTATTACAGAGCAAGCTACAGATGGTAGTTTGCCAAGTGAGAATTGGACTCTTAACATTGAAATTTGTGATATTATCAATGAAACAGAGGATGGGCCAAGAGATGCAATTAAAGCAATTAAGCGTAGACTCAATCAATCTGCAGGAAAAAATTATACTATATTCATGTATACTCTTACCGTTAGTATTTAAATATGTGGTAATATATCTATATTTTAAACATGATAGGTACAATATCTTAAAATTACTTTTAAAATTAATTTGAATGTATCTATTCTTTTTTTGTTCAGTTAACAATTTACTCTTAAAAATATTTGATAAAGATTTTATTTGTCATATGTATATGTATACACAATTAGACTGAACATTGTACTTTGTTAATTTATTATGTGTAATTGCTGCAAACAACACACCACTTCTAGGTATTGGAAACATGTGTAAAAAATTGTGGAAAACGTTTCCATTCTCTTGCGTGTTCGCGAGATTTTGTACAAGAACTGGTTCAATTAATTGGACCAAAGAACGAGCCACCAACAATGGCGCAAGAGAAAGTTTTGAGTTTGATTCAAACATGGGCAGAAACTTTCCGTCATCAGCCGCATACGCAAGGAGTTGTAAAAGTATACCAAGAATTGAAAGTAAGAGGCATACAGTTTCCAATGACAGACTTGGATGCTTTAGCTCCCATTATTACACCAGAGAGAGTAAGATGGTCATAATACTAAAGCATTTCTAATCAAATGAAATGCAATATATTATCCTTCGTATGTAATTGTTATTATAGAGTGTACCTGAATCAAACGAACAGAGCAATGTTAACATTCCCGCTATTGAACAGCAGTGTGTATCTTCTTCAACAACGCAACTTCAACAATCTCTACAAGTTCAACCATCGCTACAAGTAACTCAGTTAAATGAAGATCAGATGGCTAAATTACAAAGTGAACTTGACTTTGTACAAGAAAATATGCGTGTTCTATCAGAAATGTTGGCATATTTTACAAGTTCGGATCAAAGTAATAACCAGCAACCAGATGCTGCAGATCTGGAGCTATTAACTGTATGCACATATGTAAACTTTTTAATTTTATGATATATCATGGATTTTCACAAGTTATATTGGTATAATTTTGTGTTCCAGGAATTACATTTAACGTGTAAATTGATGCAAGAACGAGTTGTTGACTTAATTGGAAAATTAGCGCATGATGAAATGACAGCAGAATTGTTACGCATCAACGATGAATTAAATAATCTGTTTTTACGTTATTTACGATACACAAAAAATGTAGCAGTGGCTGCTAGAACCATTTTAGCGCAAACAATTGGCCACCCACCGAATGGTGATTCTATGACAGCATCTAAGAAACAAGAAGGTGATTCGCTCATAGATTTATCCGATGAAACTGATGCTTTGGAGAAACAGATAACAGGAATGGGTAGGTATTTGGTATTTGTACTGAATTGGAGATGTATAATAACAATTTTGTTTTACATTTAATTCTAGGTATATCTGAAAGTAGTGATAAACCGAAAACTGACCGTAAGGAACGGAAGGAAGGTGACAATGACGAATTTGATATGTTTGCACAGTCACGCAAAGCAACATATGAAACAACAAAAACCAGGTTTATAATATTAATTTTAATTCTTCGAATTTTTCGAAAATTTTATACAATATATTATTAATTTGTATTTATTCCAGTGGTAGCAAGTATGAGGACAATTTGGAGCAGGTGAGCGGAGGAAGCCTCAATACAGCGATCCTCAATCGCAATAATCCTAAATACCCTCAGCAGAATGCTTCTACAGTTGCTTCTACCACTGCTACTTCTGTGCGTAAACCCTATCCTTACTACATTCATTACTGCAAAGCATTTAGCTAATACAAGTATATTATACAGGGTGTTCGACTACAGGTGGGAAAAAATTTAAGGGGTTGTTCTCCATGACAATATAAGTCGAAAATAAAGAATAACAAAATTGCTATTTCGGCTTCGTTATTTAGTTATTAACAATTAAAAATCTGCCTAAAATGTGGCAACAAAACCAACAAAGGTATATGCCGCGAATGTCACAGAGGTGTGCGACAGTCATGTATCAAGTGACAAATAAAGTTTCTCATTTGGGCCATTATTCTTTATTTTCTACTTATATTATCATGCAGAACAACACCTTAAATTTTTTCCCACTTGTAGTCGAACATCCATATTCTTTATTTATTCACAAAGAGTAAGTTTACTAGAAGCACTAAACGTGCTCTCATAAATTTTGATTAATCTATTTTATTGTTGAAATGTTATTATGCACATCTAAATCACTCGGTTATAAATTTGTACAATGAGCTTTAAAATTATCTGTTCTAACAAAAGGTAAGGATATTATAATTTATTGACTTCTATATTAAAGTGAGGCATCATGTTCTTTTCAATCCAATAAACCCAAAGATGCTTTCTTTTGATGCATAGCTTCTTAGAGCATGAAACGTTCAACTTTATTTCTTACGTTTCCTTATGCTTTATTTTTGCCTACATATATGCGTATATTTACTTGTTTCTCTTGTATTTTGTTTAATGTGTTCGTGTTTATTTTGTGTTCTCTTTGTTTTGATATTTAGCTGAATCGGGAGTCTGAATTTAATGAAATGGCGGCCTGGTTAGACCACACGGTGAGTTACGTGTAGTGCGAACGTTCGTTTTTGTAAGTCATACTGTAACCGTTCGAAAATTATGTAATATCGCTACACCGCTTTGGGATATTTTATATGGAATACCTGAAACTACTCTATGCAGTAAATTACAATTTATACGTATATGTTTTAATTAATAAATTATACTTATTTTTTTCTTTTTTTAGCCAGGAGCGCATGACGATCAAGAATCGTTAACATCCTCCGAATTTGAACGGTTTCTGGCAGAACGAGCTGCTGCTGCTGAAGCTTTACCAACTTTCACTACAACTACCACCACTACAAGCAGTACTACTAATTCTGGCAATTCTAACATTCAGCGTCAAATCAATAAAGATCAGGATAAATCTTTATTTGCTCTTTAAATACTGCTTTAACGCTTACGTTTCTTACACGGAAGGTAGACATTAATTTCGAAATGGTTCAATCATCGGAGATCTCTCTCTGATTAATATTTCTAACATCTTCGGTATTTTCAAAACGTTGACAAATTGAATTCGGAATAAAAAGAAACTGTTAAAGAAAAGAAACGCTATCCGCTTGTATGTACTTAAAAACGTAATTGACACTATGCAATCGTAAATTAGCATTTCTTTATGGTGTAAAAATTTCATAATAATGGATAACTTATTTTACATTTAAAAAATTATCGTTACGTATAAACGTTATACGAGTATATAATATGAATATAGACTAATTTATGTTATCTGTATATATGAAATATAACACATTGTACGCAAAACAACATTTATGTCGCAATGTGTTGTATCTCATGCCTTGAAATGTCACATGAAAACTAATAATTCATAACAATTGCATTTTTCCGATTTGCAAATTCGAATGCGAACGGATGAATATTTCTTTATTCAAGCTATAGATGAAAGTATTTTTCTATGTTAAATTGAACTGTGTCCCTATTATTTTATATTATGTATAAATATGCTATGTATTTACTAATGTAGTAATTTTTATTTTCATAAGAGTATTATTGTCATAGAGTAATATAAATTTATTATTGCTAGTATTGTTAAAATGATGTGTACTGCTATTGCAATTAATTATATGTTCTGAAGCTATACTATAGGAATAATATTGACACCAAGTAATTCTTATGTTTGTGATTTTAAAAGTACAGTTTATTCATTTTAACAAAATATTCAACACGATATATAGAATCAATATTATTTACGTAATTTCATGAATGTGATAACAAAAAAAGAATTCAAAATAATAAGTAGAAGATTGTCTTCGAATATTTGAATTTATAAAATTACAAATTGAATTGTATCATTTCTAACAATGAATATTTTATTTTAAAATGAAATAGTAAAATATTTTTGCTAATAATATATTACTTTGAAGAAATAGCGACGATCACCATAACTTTAAGTACACTGAGTTTCATTATGGTAGAATGTACATAAGCTTACACTTTTTTCATATTTATCATACATCAGATACGTATGTAAATCAAAATCAATAACAACAAGAATTTCTTTACATATGTAAACTGAATTGACGAGTCATATGCAGGCAGTGTTTCATAACTGCATGCTCGCTTTACCGTGTCTCTCGATTTAACGGATCTCGCTGTAGACTACTATCTCTGCTCGTGTTTTCTGTTTATTGTATCGAGTAATCAAGAATACACAATAAAGCAGGATATTCATGCACGATGAATGTTATTACTTTACAGATTGTTAAGAATGTTATCGATTTCGTCAGCACATTTAAATTTAGTTTTTTCGAAAGTAAAATTTGACATAAAAAAATGTTATTCTATAAAATCGATTTTCTTCCATTGATTTAATCACCATTTATGGTATACCCTGTACACAAGCTATTATAATCAATTTTATAAGTACCAAGTCATAGAATTACTATTTCATTTCATGTAGAATCTCGTTATCGCGTATAGCAGACGAAATTTGTGATTAATTTGCATTTTGAGGGACTTTGTTGTGCTTTTAAAATTACAAGATTATTGTTAATACGCTGAAAGAAATTCGTTATTTGTAACATCATCTTTTAATTTATAATAAATCTTTTCCATACGTTTCAAAATATTTATAAATATAGCCTATTTTGAAAAAGTTATGATTTCGTTTTTTACATCCACCAATAGTGTTACCTGGTGTTACATGAATCAGGCTGCGCTACTACCGCAGACTAACCTGACTCGTGCGCGCCACGATCAGCCACTATCGGTGGATCAAAGAGATTTTTTATCGCCGAAAAAAAACAAAGCCGATTTCGTAATTGTCTTGTCCTTGATTATATCGTTTTACATATGTTACCATGGAGAACCATACTTTTAATTTTCTCTCACCTGTTGCCGGATGATCTATGTATATGTAATATAAAAAAATAATATATTATCCGCAGATAATGTTCAAATGATTCTGTATCAACTAAAAATATTAATTTATACTTACATATGTTCACACAAATTATTTATAGTTTTTCAGATAGTTGCAAAGCGATAACTTGCATTGAAATTTTTCAAATTGTTTAATGGATATCAATGTGCATAGTATTTATATATACATATATATCAATGTATGCATATGCATGACTATGTAATACATGTGTACATATGTTCGTACACACATTTAGCACGAGCGATACCACGAGCTAAGGTCACGTGGTTCACCCATCGTGTATTTCACGCTGATCATTTCAACCCGTGCGGTTGATCCATTCGCTACTGTTTGGAATTTTGTGTAAATTACTTGACTTGAAAATAAGAATTTAAGATAATTTTCGGATGATTTGGTATCGCAATTCGGGTAGACATTTCTTATTGTACTCTTCTCACGTGGAACATGTATACTGTATCAAAAGGACCTAGCAAAATTGTCGCGAAGACACGAAGAGGTACGAATATAACGATTATCATTACATTTTGTATATACACTGGAATAGAAAAACGGTCGTGACATTAGCTCCGTTGAATGTCATGATTTTTCAGGAATCAGCCAGAATCTTGAGAGATTGGAAACTTTACGTGATTTAACTCGTAAAGCAGATCCTGATGATAACCACGAGACCACCCGGTAAGTAGTGCCCTAACCCATCTTAACCCTACTTCGTTACTTTTCTCCCTCTCTCCTTGTACTTTAAGCATTACGCAATTCATAATTCTTCATCGAAAACAATCATGCTTAATCTCTATGTTAGAAATTTTTCAAAATCGAAATTACAGTACATAAACTCTATCGTATATGAATGTGTACTTTAGAAAAGTTTATATAATACACGACTTGGAATATTTCTTACTGTAAATGTGTCTAACTAAATCAATGTTGATTTTACAGCCATGTACCAAAGCCAGTCTTTCATATGAATGGAAAATCTAAGCTCAATTCGCATAGGCACCAAATGCAGGAAGTTATTACACCACAACACGAGGAACTTATTAAATTTGTTTATGAATGTAGGTTGAAGTAATTTAATGTTACCATGTAATGTATACATTATTTTACAATGCTATTTTAATGCTGTCCAAATGTAAACGATCGTAACATTTATTGCATACCTTGCATGACGTATAATATTGTATATCTATGTGAAATGTGTATTACATTCATAGTTTGATTTTTCAGCATGGAATCAAGTGAATACAAGGCAAAGAAGCGAATCTTCTGATGGTTCCGACTGCTCAGAGCCCTCCAGTAAGTTATTTTAAATATTATATCTAGAATGCATCTTCATCAATATTTATAAATGTATTGAAAAATATTGTAACCTCGTGTTTATATAACTAGTTGGAAAATATCATCAATCAATATCAAGTCATGAACATTGAAAAATCTACTCAATGTTCATGACTTCATATGAATTTGTATTCTAGGTCCAAACTCTATAGTATATTATAATGATGGAGAACCAAATGATAGTCTCCAAGGTGAGTTTTTGCTGTTTGTTCTAAACAAATGTCTGTAAAATATATTGTAAAACAATATTTACGCTTAAAAAGATTTTTTTTTGTTCATGTAATTCACAAAATTTTTATGTAATTATGATATTTCAGATTTTAAACCATTTGATTTGGAATCTTGGTGGGGCAAGCGATTATTTAATAACATTACAAAATCGCTCTGAGACAAAGAGAAGTTGATACAACTTAAGAAGATGAATTTTGAAGTAGTACAGAATGGTGACCAGTGCTGAGAAGATTAGTCTATTTCTAATTGTAAATGCAAATTATGACTCACCGAATTATTGCATAGTGTTGAACTGGAAGTGTAAAGATGAACTTGGTTTGCTGACCATGGAATTGCAACTGGTGAATCAACAGTCTCATATACATTCATAGTGCATTCGTTGTATACATAAATGAATTTATACACTTTTTTATTACATTATAAACAAAATTTCTTCATACAAGTTTAGCATCAAATTCAAATTTAATCATTGAAAATTTTCTACAAAATCATGTATATACACGTACTAAATATTCGCATTTCAAATAATTTACATCGATCAAATAAGTATTTTCATTATTAGTGATTGCAAACAATGCATAAAAGTTAAACATTTTTTAAATGTTGCTTTATATTTCTAAGGCTGCCCCAATTTTAAAAAGTGTAAACGTGTACAGAACTTTAAGTATAAAAATAATGTGAAACTCAAATTAAAGAAATTTAACGAAACACAATATGAGACCGACGATTTCGTTATTAAAAACATTCATAGGTTTTTAAAATAATGAAGTCGAAAATATATCTCCTAAATGCATACCAAATAGGGTTAAGTACAGACAGTAATCCCTGACGGTCTGAATGCAGTGTGAAAAAAATGGATTTTTGACCATAGAATGATGTACATATTACATACATTGTTTGTGTGAATGCATAACACATTGCTGATATTGTTATGACAATTGTATCTAAATGCTTTTATGTAAGCAGTTGTTTAGTATAACCTTGTAGACTGATAATGTTTAAGATTGTCAAACGATTGCCAGACAGACATCCTTTACAAAGTAAAGTTTGTCCCTAATGTATTTGTAAACTTTACTTTCAAAATTTTCATTTCACACTGACTCAGATTAATCTCTTCTAGGTTTAGTAATCTTTTTTTAGTTTCAATTTCCACTTAACAGATTAATTATATAAGAGCTCAGTGTGAAATGTAATTTTGAAAAGTTGAGTTTGCGAAAGTAGTCAAAATGTAGTGCAATATTTGGCCATTCAAGGCTGAATCATGCAGTTATAAATAAATACAAGTTTATATATATATTATATATTTATATATATATATATATATAAATTACAATTTCTTCTTAATCTTTTCAATCTCTTTACCTCTGTTCATTTAAGACAGGTTTCACTATAGAAAATCTTTAATAATTTAATTACATATTTTTTTGTTCAGTCACAATAACAGTTTGGATACATAGTAAATAAAAATTTTGAAGTATAATAAATGGTTTGTTTGTGTTAATTGTTTACTATTATGTCACTGTTAATTATATCTTGTTAAAATGAACTATTTTGATAATGTAGTTAGTTATTTTTGAAAAATCAAATTAATTGATGTAGAAATTAAATCTCTGATGCAAGCAGTCGTTCTCGTACGAAACGTACATATATACATTCTGCATACATATATACGACATCTGCATTTGTAGTGTTTCACATGACTTTTTAAATGGAGTTTAGAATACAGTGAAGTAGAATATAACTTGGATGTACTATTGCATTTTATATACATATGCGTATAACTTGATCATGTGAAAAGTTTAGAATTATAAAAAAACATACATAATAACAAAACATTAGAATTTTGACATATCAGAAAATAAATATTTCATCAACTCTAAGAATATCTAAAAAAGGTTATTTTTATATATAATTGAACAAATTAGTAATTTTTTTTTATTTATATCAATACAATAGTAAACCTTTTTAAAAGCTACTTTATTTTTTAGTACAGATTTATATCTTGAATAACCTTCCTGAGATATACAAGCACATGTATTATGTGCTTTGAAAGATATTCTCCATAACTGAAAAATACCTTAATGTTGCACAGTTTTCTTACTGTAAACATATCTTCGCGATTGTGCATACTTAAAACAGACGACATATCTTAAAAAAAAAATGTCTGAGCTTTTAATAGATAACAGTCTTTTGGGAGTAGCGGCTGTACACAATGGCTTAATCACATTACAAGATTGTCAGGCAATTTTACGTAGAGATTATACAAACATGATAGGGAAGGTAAACACATTGTTACGTCCATAAGTGTTTTCACACAGAAATTAATAATGATGTATATTATAATAGGTCAAGTTAATATCTGGTGGTAGAGGAGGGTGCGAATTACCATGTGCAGAATTTGTGGGTCCTGGTATGTTAACAGCTGCAGTTTTAGGACATAAAACTGCACCACCAAAAAATAATATTTTAAGAGTTATAGAAGAAATTGGATTAGATGATTCTGCTGGTATATAAATTTATGATTTATCATATATATGATAAGTTTTACAAATTGAATGTTAATTATAATTTAAAAAATTTTAAAACATTTGTTTACAGGAATATTGTTAATTATACCCAATTATGCTGCATATCCTATAAACTTTACTTGGGCAAAGTTGCGTGCAATTGAAAAAGGATATAATGTCAAAATGGTTTTAGTAACCATGAATTTTGAACTTGTTACAGAGGAACAAAGTTTTTTGGCTACACATTTTTTGTATAAAATAGCTGGCGCTATGTCGGAAGAAGGGAAACATATAGATGAGATATATTCCTTTTGTAATCATCTTGTAAACAGCAAGAAACTCCAACTTTTGAAAACAGGTATTTAGATTTTGAGAAAATTGAATAATGTCAGACTATAGTATTTATAGAATATGAAGGAAGATTTATAGAAACTATATGCAACATGAATGTTTTCAGATTTAACTGACTACACATTTGAGCCTTTTCTAAGTGCATTAAATTCAGTGTTTCAAGATAAATGTAAGGAAAGTTTACATAACACAAACAAATATTTTATCAACCAGGAGATTGCAATTTTAATAAATAATTATGGTATTAGGAATAATTTTAATATTTACAAGTTGTAATTATTTACTTGTATAAATCATATTTTCAAGCTATTTCTTCATCTTTTAGGGTCATCACATTTGGGAACCTACAGTTTTATTTTAGAAGTTTTGAAACAAATAGAAATGTGTGGTTTACAAGCAAAAAGAATATATATAAAACCATTGTTAAAAGTTTCTGATTCCAAATGTTTCGACATTTGTGTTTTAAATTTATCACTTATGCCTGTGTTAATAAAATATTTGGACTTTCCAACATCAGCACCAGCTTGGCCAAGAATACTAACTTCAGATATATTGGGAGTAACAGAGGTAATATATTGGATTATCTCATAAATTATTATAATATTATAGTAATTATATTGTATTTATTTTGTAGCATGGTAAACTAAATTTATGTACACCAGGAAAATATTGTAAGGTAATAGAATCTTAGTTACCGAGTATTATTACTTTGAAACAGTACATAAATGGAATTTTAGCGTAGATAGATAACTCAGTAAATACAAATTTGCAAGGACCATCAATGTGTTATGAAACTGGTAAAAAATTTATGTCAATTATATTAACTGCATGTGAAGCAATAATAACGTGCACAAACCAACTGAACAGATTGGATCAAGAATATGGGAAAGGAGATTATGGTACAAATCTTACAAATGGAGCTCAAGCTCTAAAAGAGGCCATTCAGGTAATTAGATAAACATAACGTGTGAAGTAAAAAATAATAAAGTTTTATTAATAAAATTAATTTTCTAGGAAAATAAAATATTGAGTATAAATCCATGTGTTGCATTTATGCAAATTAGTCATATTTTTGAAAGAACAGTAGGAGGTATACAAGGAGGACTTTATTCTTTATTTTTCCATAATGTTGCCAAGGTAAGATATGTAATATCGTCGTTTTATGAACAATTGCTTTAGAAGTTTGATGTTTACAGGCTTTTTCGACATATGAGACTAATAAACAAATTACCGCTAACACGTGGTTAGATACATTAGCTACTGCAAATGACGCAATAAAAGAACTTGATATATCTGGTATAAGTGACCATATTTTTTTAGCTGTTTTAACTGCGATACAATTAAATTTGACAACAGCATTAAACGAAAATCTAGATCCCATTACTGCTTTTGGTGCAGCTGTCAAAGCTGCTGAATATTTCACTGTAGGCGCGGTATGTACACATATATCTTCTGTTAACGTAATAGTATACAAAATATTTGTATACTATTTTGTTTTATTTGTTTCTAACATTTGTATCAACTTGCGTAACACAACAATGGACAATTCAAGAAATTTGTATAAAATATGTTATAGAAATTGAAATATCCGTGTCCTGATGCACATGCAGTGGGAATATGGATGCGAGCTGCATGCGAAGGTGCCAAGTTGAAATTAATAAATTAAATTTTTTAAATTAATAAAAGAGATTTTCTATACATTTTGTACCAACATGTTGACTGCTGCGTCACTTGGATTTGAAAGACGGAATTATTTGTTCTGACTTGAAAATTCCTTTCTGTTACATAATTTATTTAGGATCTGCAACATGCAAGAGAATCGAGAGAGTGACAAATGTTTTAGTTTTATCAAATCTTTGTGATTGTTAGCTAAAGACCGCTGCATTTTATTAAATTAGAAGTATGAAAGTGTAAGAAATGTTACATTTTGGTATATTTTGTATAACCATTTTGTAATAAAGGTATTTAAATTCTAGATTCTTTGTTTTTATGTCTCTAGCAAGTTTTACGATCACTAAAAAATTGAGAACTAAAGGATTTATTGTAATGGAAAGTAATGTCAATTACATACATACAACACATGCCATTATGCATTTGAAAAAGTTTATTTTAATTGAATTTCAATTTTTGTGCCATTTCTGAGCATGAACAATGCGGTAGTGACACTATCTATTTACGTTGGCGATTTTATCAACTAATTTTAAATAATTTTAATATCTCATGATGAGTAAAATAAGGATAAAAATAGTGTGCGACAAGGATAACCAATGTGCCACCAGCTTTTCTCTAACATTTTCAATTCCCTGGTACGTACACATAAAGCATGATGAATAAAGAGTTATCCAATAAGGACAGAGTTATACAGGGTGAGTCTCCTAACATTTCGTTTTACGAAAAAATGTTTGAAACAAACGTTGCATGGTATCTAGGGGGACATACAGTACTCTAATCTGTTTTTTATTACCTTACTTTTTTAGCGAGTAGGGTCACCTTCTGTTTTTTAAATAGAATGTCCTATTTTTTATAACATAGATCGATAGAATATCAAATTCTGCGTATAAAAGTGTTGACCTTCATATGTCCTAAACCTAATAGTTAATGAGATATTAGCAGTAGTTTGTCAGGTATACATTGTCAGATGTATTTCTCCGCGAATCACTCGCAGACATTGATCTTTCAACATGACTTTACACCAGGGATGAGCAACCTTTTTTTACAACGGGCCAGCTACAAATTTAAAAATGTTGTGCGGGCCGCATGTAAGAAACTCATGATAAAACAAACACTGCATTGATGAAATCAAATTATCTCTTTATTAACACAATAAACCTACATAGTATAAAAAATTAGAGAAATAAAACATTCATTAATAGAACTACTATTAAAAAAACGGCGAAAGATATATGTGGAAAAAGATTATTTAATGAGAAATTTGGCATTGCTTCTTTGCCATCAATTGGTCTTATTTACAGGTATAGACGACACAGCAACTTGCACGCAGCTTTCTAAACGTACATTTAATCTCGATCGGTGATCGCTTTTACTTATTTTCATTGCGAAAAATAATTGTTCGCAAACATAGGTGCTGCCAAAAAGATTGCATGTGTGCGTGTGTGTGTGAATGTCAGTTACATAAAAGAATTATCGCGTTTGTAAAAAGACGATTGGTCGAGGCTTCGTAGTTAACGCCGTACGGAGAGCTCGCGTCTTTTGTACAGCGGGACACTGTAGGAATTTTTAAAAGTCAAAATGTAAAATCTTTAAAGGGCCGCACGAGAAAATGTGGCGGGCCGCGGGTTGCTCATCCATGCTTTACACGTATCAAACTATCAAACTATTGCTAATATCTCATTAACTATTAGGTTTAGGATATATGAAGGTCAACACTTTTATACTCAGAATTTGATACTATATCAATCTATGATATAAGAAATAGGACATTCCATTTAAAAAACAAAAGATGATCGCTAAAAAAGCAATGTAATAAAAAACAGATTTTGTTTCAAACATTTTTTCGTAAACCGAATAACCTACCTAGTATATAGAATGGGTCCTGCAAATATTATTATGCGCATCCCATTGAAAATTTGTTTTTTTTTCATTAAAAAACAAAAAAAAGAAAGAAAAAAAACGAGTACCAAAGTATAGAAATTATCATATTTATTTTCCTTAGAATGGTACAAAATTACTATCATTGAATACTTGAAGAATATGCTATCACATTTCAAATATATATTGTACTTTGGGTTAAATCTCCGTATAAACGTACAGACGAATTAATATAAATTAATTGTTATGAAATTTAAATAATTAATATCTTCGAATACTTCGCGTATTACAAACTGAAACTGATCTACATACAGCTCACAAGCTACATTTGGTAGCTTTACCTCCGGTGTTGATATGTCAGTGGTACGACGAGACGATTATCTTTACTTTTATAGTATTCATTGAAATCTAACCGTACACTTAATAATTGTAGTGAAACATCTTCAGCAGACGCAAGCATTATGAGAAATTTCTTCACTCTGTCCTGTAACAAATATACAACGTTCTATTTTGATGTTCTCAGCTGTTACTAAGATAGGGGGAAAATAATATTAATAAAAAATTTAAAAGTTAAAAAATGCTCGACATTATGCTGAAATGGTATTGAGACGCGAGATAAAATTGAACAACGCAATAGAGCATACTTTTATTAAAGTATTTACCTGATATGTTCTTGAAAGCAGTCTAAGTTGAATAAAAAGTGTGTTGAGATATTTTATAAAGGTAGCTTGACGTTTCGTCGTTTCTTCATCAGTGTGGTCTGCATGATCTGGTCGTTTTGACGAATAAGTAGTATTAGTGTCATTTAATCTCGCTTTGTATTCGCGTGTAGCAACCTTCAGAAATGTTTCTTCAAGATTTTGTAAATCCAGAATTGGTCCATATACCGAACGTAGGTGATCCATCAGCTCCTGATAAAGAATATTCCTTATTCGAATGTATGTCGAATTTATGTTGGGTCAGGCTACGAGTACAATAATTCTATCTTCTGTTAACAGGTCGCATCATATGTATAATCGAGCATATAGTCGCATTGTTATTTATTTTATCCTCTCTTATCTTAGATTTATCCCTTCATCCCTTATCAAAGATATATTACAGGTATCAACACAAAGCCCGCAATATTTTGCATATGAAACATTGAAATTTAATTTGAAAAAGTCCCATCTATAATACAACTTCTAAATTAGATATAATGTTCTGAATTTTCAAATTTGAAAATAACCAAGGTAAATGATGTATTAACTTGACTTTTTTCCGGTATTATTGGACAAGTTTTTTTTCTGTTTACCTAGACCCTGTAAATTTTGGAGTTGTGCCATCCACTTGTGCCGTCACCCTTACGTTCGTCCACTTGGAAAACCAGACCGACCAAACAATTGTGTTTAATGGACACCTGTTTACAACCATTTAGTCACACAAAAGTGAATTATTTTCCTTATTAAATTTCATAATTTCACGTATAAAATTCCGTTTACCTCATGATGATATCTGTAATATTGTCTAAGGTATTCTTTTTTTAAAGAAAAATTGATCCTGAATTTGTGACCCTCATAACTAAAAAAGCTTTAACAATATCGAGGAACTAACTGTGGATCTTCAGATAGTGCATCAAGTTCGACATGCCTATGCAATTTCGTGGATATTATGTGATATATCAAGTGATTTGTATACCAACATCTCTTGGCTTTTAATAGCCACTTTGACGAAAGTCTACGTTCACGTTCTAAAGCATATATCATTACAAGTATTTTTTTTAAATGTGTTGATTACGAAGTTGTTAAATAATTTGTATTTACATTTATCTTTCATGTACAAAAGATTTATTCATTTTAATACTTACTTGAGATTTTTCATCAAGGAAAGTACCACGCCTTATTGTGTCGATGAAATAAGTATGTGCAGTGATTATGTCATCTAGTGAAACTGCTTGTCCAAGCTGTTTTGCAAATGCATCCCAGGAACATTCGATTACCTTAAGATATTGTTTTATTAGTATCTTTAAAATCTTCAAATATCTGCTTTATTTCATTGTTTGATATAAGAAAATATTTAAGGCATAATATTAATTTTTTAAAAGAAAACACCATTCTATCGAATTTTTTCTAAGATCACATTTTAATATTTAAAAAGCATTTAAAAGATATAACCCAATTTTTTTGTCATTAATAATTAATAATATTCGGTCTCACCTCAAATAAAAAGAAATACTGCATTTGATGAACCAAGTGAACCATACTACTTGTAATTAAATGTATGTGAGTCTGAATTGTCAGTACTTCTGGCATCTTACGAAACATTTTTGCCGAAGTTATTTGACGTTTCCAAATTGCACACAATATAGATTCCATCCTTTTTGCTCTCCACAATGCAAAAAATATAGTCTGATACACTTCTCTATATGGTTCCAGAATCTAAATATTGATGAATTAAAATAAGATAAAATATTTACGTAATAAGTTATTGAGAATTTACTGTATATAATTATAGAAATATTAGCAAACGTACTGTTCCAATGGGTCCACCAACATTATAATCAAGAATAAAAACATCCCAGCCAGTTTCATTTTCTGATGGTGCTAACAATCTTACATCGAGTCTCCCATCTAAATCCAAGTCATCTATTTTTGCACTAGTTGCTCTTATCCCCGTTTCCAGAATGGAAGATATATTGTGTGGATATAAAGAACTTGCAGGTTTATCTAATTCCAGCCTAAAAGTCGGAAAAAACCAATACATTTACAATTACTGTTCAGAAGGGACGAATATATCAGAAGGTATATTGTATACGATGCTACGATATTGTAAGCTTAAAATAAAACTGAAAAACGTTATTAAATATTCAATCCTCTTTGAGACTTGTGGCCTACCCTGTCAAATTATAATGCAAACATCTTGAAAAATACTCTACTTACTCCAACAAGTGCATAAGATGTTGAATAAAATGTCCTTGTCCTAGTAGAAGATATCCTTTAATGGCGTGTAAGTGATCCATAAAATGATATTGCTTTGTTAGTACTTCAACTACTCTGGTTGATGTTGCTTTATAAGCTGTATCCATCATGTTTTGTAATCGACCATCTGGATCCATATCAAAAAGAACATCAACTAAAAGGAATACAAATATTAGAAATACTGAAACACGTACTTCTAGATTTAACAAAACAACTTTTTCCATAACATGTAAATTATTGCGGATACCTTTGTATTCTTCTGTAAAATTTTTAAACATGTTTGTGTGTTTGCCTTGCCAAGGTGTAACATCTTTACATACTTCACGTAAAAAATTAATACTCTTTCCTGTACCCAGAATTTTTTTAGCTTGTGATTTGGAAATAAAAGATGGAAGCATGCTATTACGAACTTGATATTTTTCATGCCACATTCTCTCTCCAGTAATATCAGCACAAGTCTCAATAAAAAATTCCCTGTACGGATCATCCAATTCACCATCAGCAATCCACTTTATCAACATATTGTATAAAGGATCACAGACACTTTCCAAAATTTCCTTGATTAACTTCTTCACATCTGCATCTCCATAGTTACTAAATTCATATACTGCAGAGGCGAGAGCACCACCTTTCTGGCCTTGACAAGCTCTCACCATACTGGCCAACCATTTTAAAGTTTCTAAAGGTTCGTATGCCCAAAGGTGTAAATGTGATAGAGTAACTTTATATAATCCTAGTTGTGAATGTGCTCTGTAATGTAGCAGAACAAATTATAGAAGAACTTGAAAATGTCAGGGATTTTTGCTCGATTGGAAGATTTTTGTCTACTAGGCTGATTCAGGGATTTGTATTTAAATATTATATTCTTCAAAGGGTGAAAGCTAGTCTCGCATAGAAAGACTTAATAAAATGATATACCTGTTTACTTCCTCTTGTATAGTAGCTATAAATCTGTAATACTCAGATAATTTAGAATACAAAGCTGCAACAAAACTATCAGCCACCTGTCCGCTTGATGCAGCTGATATTCTCTCTAAACCTTTTTGTATTATATTGTGTAAATGCCCAAGTTCGCTTAATCTTAACGTAGATTGTTTCCGAGGTCTATCAATGTTTAGTGTTGGGTCTATTTGAAAACCATAATTCGAATCCAACTTTAATATTTTTCCTTCGATGCCTTGGAAAGAATATATAAGGTCCTGAACTAGTATATCTTCAGAAATAAATTCTTCACCAAGTATTCTGTTAGATCTCATTAGGAAATCCCTCGAACTTTTCTCTGTATTATTCACAGATACAATTTGCGGTGGTGTATGCACGTCTGGTGTTGTCGCTAAATATAAAACAATGACATGTAATTGTAGAAATTTCAAATAATTAATATTACTTACCACTAGAAGATGCATGAGCCGCGGTTAAACCAAGCTTCAAGTCAGGAACTGAAAAAATTCTTTTTTTCGGATGTTCGCCAGTTTCGGACATATTTATTAAGAACACTAGAAACTGAGTTCTGTTTTTCAACAGCTGAAAAGTAAAAGTATAAATATAAAATAAGGTCTGAGCATGATGAGACATAAAAAGGGTGAAAACAGTCTCCAAAGTTAAAGGGATAGATTAGATCCCTCAGAATTAAAAGCTAGAATACTGGCAGTCATAAATCGACCATAGGCATCTTTATTTGTTTAAAAAAATATATTAAAAAGTAGTACTTTTTTTGTTAATTTTTCCATTCTAATGTTAATTCTTATTCCTGAATATTAATGTGTAAAAAGTATACATTCAAATACAGGGTAATGCTGTCAAATAGAAGATAATTCAACATGTAAAAATAAGTCAAAACAAAGGAATAACATTTTTTGTGGTGTCTTATTTTCGAGAAAATCAAGTTTGAGAATTCGTCCAGTTCGTGTGCCCTAGTGTCTGCAGAAAGTAGAATCAGTAAGTCATGAACAGATACGACAGCTGATTCCTATTAAATTTTCAAACTCGATTTTTTCGAAAACGAAGCGTCAGACATAAAAGTCATTTCTTTTTTAAACTTGCTTTCATATACAGAATCACTCCCTACCCGATTGTACCAAAAAAATTCCTTAAATGCAAATAATCAAATACATAGGAAGACTTCACGATATTTTAAATAATTGCGAGATGTGTTATGTAAAATGTGTAGCATACCCCATCCTTCAATTCATGAAATAATTTGTCAAATTGTACTGTATCACTACGTGATAATTTCTCTTTTATTTGGCTTGCTATAGTAACTTCATCTTCTTGTAGTGTTTCTATTCCTTGCGATGACGATAATACTTCAAGAGCAAAACGCATCCATTTTCTTACTACTTCTAAAAACAATATGTGAAATAAAAAGTTAGGCAAATAAAAATTTTTTATTTTTATGTACAGTACTTTGAACAACGCGAGGTTGAATTACTATATCATATATGTGTTATGTATTAGATTATTCTACTATAGTATTATCATTATACTAATGTGAGTAATTCACGTAATTTGAAATATCCCTCCGCCTTTACAAAAATCTGAAGTATATATATTCCATCAATGCATGTGCATATATTTGTACGTATGTCTATGTACATGCATATTATACATAATTAAAAACTAAATTGAAATCTTTTGATAAAATTCGCTTATTCTATTGATAGTGTCTCTGAAATCATGATACAAGTTTCACTTTCGAGAAAAATAAGTTTGATAATCATCGGGTTCGCGTGCCATAGTGTTTGCAGCAGAGTCGCCAGATCAGGGGAATTGACTCGAATTAAGGGGAAAAAGTTACCCTCTCTCGGCCAGTATCGAATTAGTCACGTGACATTATGACACATGCACAACAGAGACGAAACGTCTCACGTGACCTGGCCGTGGCAGGTTTATGGGGGAATAGTGTCGTAGAAGAAAAAGTAGAGTAGTAGACAACTGGTGACTTTGGTTTGCAGAAAGTAGAATCGGTAGGTCATGAACAGGTGCATCAACCGATTCCTATCCAATAACACGCAACAAAATCCAGGCAGTACAATTGGTTATCCTGTTTTTAAATAAGCTCTTAGTGTTAACGCACCAAGAAATACGGTAGTGATCTACTACGGTTTATGAACTGTATATTAATAATTGTTTGATAGGGACTTTAGCTACCCGATCTTGAAAAGTTTCGCGTTGTGATACAAGTAATACAGACTTTACTTCGTTTGGAACACCAGATTTTGAGGAGGACGCATGTCCCTTATATGTATAGGACCGAAATCGGCCTAAACTAGTGATAAACTATAGTGGATTAAAAAAAGAAAACAATAAAGATTGTGTATAACACAAAAAACTATGTGAAAGTACTTAAAAAAGTAATAGACACAAATTTATATTTTTTGTTAATGATGTTACAATTAAATAAATATTAAATACTATAAACATATGATAATAGTAGCAAACAATAATATATTTGTAATAACTTAAAACATGGTTATCTTAAAAAAGTGCTACAAGTATTTGTCGAAGCAACTATTAATTTGAGTCAAACAATTTTGACATCTGTGTCACAAAATAAACAAAGTCTTGGTGTAAATAGTAATAGTAACATCTAATTATTCTAGAGATATATATTCAATTAGATCAGAAAAAATAACAATTACATATAATATTCCTGCTAATATTAAACATATTTGGTTAAATAGATATTATTTATCAGTCCATTCAAAAAAAATATTGTAGGTTAGGACTACCATTACAACAGATGATTTACAATGTATTGTAGAAATAATTTTCTGTCATATTTTATTTCTTTTCTGTACTTTTTTGATAAAATTTATCTTTTGTTGTAAATAAGAATGTATAACTTTACCTGTCTTTTGATCTCCACACAGAGAAAGAATCAATTTTTGGACTAGATCACCTATAATTTCTGCTTCTGACATTTTCGTATTTTAACCTTACTGAGACCACTCATAAATATTAACGCATTATCGCGACACCGGTTTAATGTTATTTGTTAACTTTTGTACCAGTTTACGCGCGTTTTCAATTTGATCGTAGATTTAAACTTACATAGATTTGGTATACACCCACTGATCATAGATCAGTGTACAAATCATTGTGACAGTGTAAGAGAGTGCACCGAGTTGTGACGGTACGATAGTTATATTACAGACGATAGATGGATCTCGCAGTGTGATTTTTTTACGCGCCAAATATAAATTGTGGTAGTATTTACGATTATATTTATATATTGTGCAATCATAGTTATATCATCTCTACTATTAGTATTATTACTACATTACTGTTAGTTGCAGCACTGAAACGTACAGCAAGCGATATTTTGTCGCGTACGCGTCTCTGACGCGACGCTTCGTGGACAAACGGCCTTAAACTTTTGCAATATATTTATTTTTGTGTCGAAGACCTATTAATAAATACATACATACATAAACTGTGGTAACGGCATTGTCGAAGCAATGCATAAAGAAATCTACAATGGATAACAAATTGTTGATTTTCAATTGCTACTCTTTGAAATCACTCATAAGGACGAGTGAGAATAGTACAAGTAGAATAAATAGAAAATTTGAAAGATTCTTTTAAGAAAATTTTCTTTTCTATGAAATATTTCAAAAACAATTAAAGATATTGAAAGAAAATTTCACTAAAAATGGCATGTCTTTTCATATTTATAAAACAACGTAGAAATAATTTTCAAAAGATCTCATACACTTCTCGAGTAAAAATTCACGCATTTTGTTTCAGATGTTCCAAAATTTTTTATTGCTCTATGATTATGTTTTAATTTGATATATTCGTTTAAAATATGAAATTATAAATAAAATACAATTGGTTGAAATAAAATGTAAATCATGAATGTACAAAATTTCAGTCTTACAATTTATCAACAATGCTATAAATATGAAGGCAATATGTCCTGTAAAGGATTGTTGAAAAGGAAGGATATGTGTAAAGCAATTACAGTATTTTATAGTAAACACAAATACAAATAGTAACTCTTTATATTAGTAATACATTTAATATATTAGTGTGTAATAACTTATGTTTCTGTGATTTTGTCGTAGACGAGATTTATAAAGATTTGTCTTCAGCTTTAATGTTACTAAAATAAAGAAACATACATACGTATATCAGTTTATTGAATTTTTATAATAACATTGTAACGCGCCGCAGATTTTGTTATAGAGGTAGGTATGGATAATACGATTGATAACTTAGACAACTGGTGTATTAACTTGAGAATGTGGAAGTTGGACGGAATTATGCGAGGCGGGCAGAGATAGTAAATGTCCGCGTTCCATTTCATTGACCTCTTGTTGTTCTGCTCCTCTCATAGACCCAGTTGAACGTGCAAGGCTATTGCGTTGTCTGCACATGTATGGTGTTTCTCCAGGCGAAGGAGTTTCACGACCCTGCAGAAGAATACAAATAAATTATAAACCTATTCATTATAGTGGCTTCGTGATTTACATATCCAATATATCAAGAACATGTAATAGTTAGTAGAAGAGGCGTGTGAGAACCTGAAAATATCGGGTCGGGACAAATCGAGAATTTAATTCGAGATCAGGATGAGTTTTCGAAAATTTCGGGATTATTCTTAAGAATCTCAAAAATTCTCAAGAACCCGAATATGCTCAGGAATCCCGAAATTTTAAAGAACCCTGATGTTGCTTTTCAGACCGACACGTATCGACTATTGGGTACCCGACATTTTCAAGTTCTCGCACATCTCTAGTTATCAGTTGATTACGAAGTACTGAAATATCTAAAATTGTTGTACATATATTCATTTAACCAAAGGGTCAGGACAATTTTTGAGAAGAATATCATTTGAACCGGATGAACAGAAAAAAACGTCAAGTGGCCATAGCTGTTGTAACATGAAAAGAGCCGGAAGAAATGATTATATCCAAGAGCAACAAAGTTTATGTACGAAATAAAAGGGAAAATAAAGAAGATAGTCGCTAAAAAAGAGGCATAAGATAAAAGGAGGAAGTATAAGTGCGTAAAACTCAAACAAAGAGAGGAATAGCTAAGATATGGGAATTTAGATGGTGTTGAAGATGGAGTTGATATCAAGAGAAGTATAGTTAATTATACAAACGACCGGTATTGATCTGTCGTGTACAATCAACCTCCATAGTCTAAGATTAAATATGTTACCTATCATCGTATTCGAATCTGAATTAATGGCTTCTAAGCATTGCCCAAGACATTTAGAACAGGGAGGACGGAAGTTTGTCTCTTTCTTCGAGGCATACTGTAGAAGGGAGAGGGTCGGGGTTAAATTATTATGAAAGGACGGGTATTATAATTGAGAACACATACCTGTTTAGAGGGACCACAACATGTTGCATGATTGCAAGGTTTGTCAGTTTTTGGACAGTCTAGTACACAGTCCTCTGTCGGTGTTTCCTTAATTTCACTATTAGATTGGTACTGGAATGTTACAAATATCTTTAGTTAATGATTGTTGGTGATGATAGTATAATTTATGATTTAACTTGGTAGTTTTACAAAATTCTAGAAGAATTCTGTAGGAAATAAATTACAAACTTTAATTAGAACAAAAATATTCTACTTACGTCAATAAATTCTGGCTGTATCGTAGTAGAATGTATGCCTTCGTTGTGAAAAAATTCTTTAACTTGCTCCGCAATTTTCATATATTCTGATAAATTTCTGCACCTGATGTGCGCTGAAGCAATAATGCGGTCGCCAGCTAATTGCCATACGTGAAACTCGTGTACAGCCAAAACACCGTCAACATTTTCGAGTAAACGTTGTTGAATAGCATCAACCTGCAGTATCAAATTTAAATAGATTTTAATTGTATTCATATTAAGAACTTTATAGAGTGTATCCTGACTAACAATAAGTGCATAAAAGTCGATTATTTTGAATCTATTCAAGATACAAAAAAGTTTTTTCAATGGAAATTAAATGGTGCAAGGGGACAAACTTTTCATAGTCTAATTCTTTTTGAGATTATTGCCTTAAAATAATTGTACCGTGTAATTTGTATTTAATAAAAATTGTCTTATACCTTCAGATAGTTTCGAAATAATCGGTTTTCGTATTTTCAGCTGAGACATTCAACTGTATATTATTAATTTTTTAAATAAAATGTAAAAATAAATTAATAAAATGTTTTCAACATGTCGATTCTTTTCACGCTTAAATTATTGTAAAAAGAGGATAGATTGGTTTTCATTATGTATTTGAAATCTCCAAATTTCGGATTCATTAAGGAAGTAACCTAATCATTTTTTTCACCTGTAGAGAAACTACTTACATCATGTAATATCTCCTACCATAGCAAATAAGTTCTGAAAAAGAACAGTTATTTTATACTTCCCGTTTGTTACTTGATATTAAAAGTTTAAATGCTTAATATAAAGATATTATTTAACATGGTTACTACGTTCCTCACATCTATAAAAATATAAAATTAATTTATGATAAGGAGATATTACAATTTTTCTTCTGAAATTCCAATGGTTGATTAATTTAAATCACTCTAAAACGTAATTTACACATATTACATTAGTTGAAACTAATAAACTAATAAATTACCTGAATATGTGTTGGTACAGTTTGCAAAAGAATCAAGGCAGATTCTTGCAGCAATGGCCACACTGACCGCAGAATGAGAATAACTAACAAAAGTGAAAGAGCTGGATCAATGTAAAATCTGTAAATGATAAAAATCTTATATAAATACTAAATGAAATGACATTACCAAGCTACATAATACAGATAGAACAATCATTTGAAAAAAAAATTGTAATACATATACAGAGTGCCCGAAAAATATGGGGTATCCTGGAACATGCGTAATCTTCATGCAAATACAATTCAGAAATTCTTTTACCATTTTTAAAGTCGAAGCTCTGTTTCTGAAATATTAAAGGTTGAAAAATGAAAGTTGGACTTCTTTATTATATAATTTAGATACCAGTCAACTGGCCAGTCATAAAACGTATGTATACTACCGTCCATAAGTACTTGGACACTTCTGTATTTGCACTACTGTTTATAATATTTCCTATTATGATTAAAATATAATTATATTAAAAAATAACAGTGTATTACAATGCAATTTTAAGTTCAATTTTTTAACTGTAACCAATCCTCAAATCGAATTATCTTGCAATCAGAAATTAGAAACCACGTTTTACTTAGTCACTCCAGTTGCAGTTAAAGAATTCCGTCATTAAGATGTTTCAACATCTAAATTAACATAAAATATGAAAATAAAATATACAATGCCCACAGCCAAGAGCCTTTCTGTCTTTTCATCCAATTTTAGGTATTGCATTATTATGGTATTTATATGTCTATTATATGTATCTTAATATATGCATTTTATTAATATAATATATATGAAATTAGAAACTCTTGATTAGATTTCACTAATTGTCCAAATACTTATGGACGTGCACATACTATTAAGAAACAGGGGTTGGAATCCCCTTCCCATCTTTTGACCACTTTTTTTACAATATTCAAGAAATTTTATGTTTCTTCTTTTATTATAACAATACTATGCATACATGTCCATGCAAAAAGGATCATCTAACAGTCAACTAGAGTTTGTAGACGGGCGAAGTATGGAAAAATATTACACTTGTACTTGTTTTATAACTTTGCCTTTACGTGTTTACACGAAAAACTGATTAAGGCACGCGGAGACATGATTCGCAAGAATCGTTTGTCTTTCAAAGTAAATAAAGATTATATAAACACAATTTTTGAGACCACTGTTTCTCGTTCAGAATATGTTCATACAAAAAGGTAAATGAACAACATAGCGTGGGACAGAAAGAGTTTCACCTTTCCTTTACATTTCGCCCGAATTATTTGTTCTACTGTCAATTGCGCGCTGTGTGCGTGCCGCTTAGGATTACGAAACGAAGCATAGCCATAAGGATTTTTTATTTGTCGAATAAGTGTTGTTGAGTAATAGATCAATCTCTTTTCTTATGAAGATTTGCATAGTGTTGAATGTATCATGAAAACGTAAGAATAGAAATATGACACTAAAGCAGTCGCTAAAACATGACTACTTCAAGTCAATTTTGATGATGAATTATCTGGCAGTACAATTGGACCACAAAAATTGAGAAAGATGCTTCGCAAATAGTATATTAAAAGAATTATAGAGTGTCAATATTAGTTATTGAAACAAAAAAATTATTTTTAACATGTTACTAGGCTTATAGAAAAATTCTTGTTTGAATCTTACAGGTTTAACTCGTAGAGGAATTGGTATACTCTGTTTTCCTTGTATTAACTATGTATTTCCCCTTGTGCTGATAATTATATGCAATGGATGCAATGTGCATTTTATTTGTTCTTTATAAGTTTACTTTAAATGTATACGAATGCTCAAATATTTTTGTGACTATGAACGAACAGTTTCGAGTTATTTTAAGCAGACTGAATTCCGTTTACAGTTAATTATTTTTTCCAGAGAATAGCGATTCTTTAAATTCTTTATGAGAAACCAAACTCAAATGAGTTTTAACAATGGGTGAGTTACGCTTACATGGTATCTGTCATTAAAAATGCGATAATCCAAACTTATGCATTCGATTGTTTCAATTGTAAACAATTTTAGTGCTTATATCATAACGATATATTCCAAAACATTCGAAATTACATTTTCTTATGTTACCAAACTCCGACGTTTTTTTCATAAAATACCACACAAGATGAACGTTCAATGTATTCGATATTCGTAAAGTATTTAAGTTTATAACAAAAATTGATTACCTGTACTCCCATTTTGTCAACCAAACAATTAAAGCAGATACGATTACAATAACAGATCCTAAGGCATCGGAAAGTACATGAAGAAATACACCACGCATATTCATTTGACTGGCGTCATGCGTATGACCATGATGTGTCCTTTTCACCTGAGGTGTTGAAGGTCTGTAAGTTTCGTCATTTTCGTTGTCGTCTGTTCCAACGAAAGAGCTAAGCCTATTATGACTTCGAGATATACCGTGTGAATGTGCATGTGAATGGCCATGTTCTGTAAAAAATAAAATTAAAATATTCTTCATAACTTGAGGTAATAACAAATAACGTTTGAAAGTTTAAATCTAAACTCGTTTTCTGCGTCACAGTATTACAACATTATACTCTACTTTATTATATACTATTGTAGGGAGTATGTAATATAAAACTCTACAAGAATTGGTTAATGGAAAATACTGCTGGACAGTGTTATTGGTTCTTGTTGGTATGAAAAACAAATGTATGTAGAATATTATTTCAATTTATAAAAATTAAACAGTTTATGTTTACTTCATTAACCATCCATCCACCCACAACACAGACGTAATATATACAGAATAATTATTATAAAGTGACTGATTAAGTTTTCTCAAAAATGGAAAAAATACGAAAAAAATTGATCGAACGAAACGGAGAATTTTAAAGAAAGAGAAAATCAACTCATTTTTTAAAAAATAGGATTATATTTCATAGATCATTGCGCACATTTATCCAAGATCATACTAAATCATACGGAGCTAAAGATGTGATCATCATACTTCGCGGAAATTACATGTTTATTACATTATGACTTCCAAGAAAGGAATTAATGGTATCTGAATGCACATTTAATGATACTTGAGACTGTATGCTGAGAGAACGTCGTGAGAATACTAGAGATACCTTTGAATACGAATATTTAAATTATCTAGAGCAATGAAACAGTACTGATCGTCCATCAGAAGATAGCAGTGAGAAATTTGTAGGGACCACGGGATATCCCTACTCCGTGATACACGTCTTCCGTTATTGGCCGAATCGTTTGACGAAGACAGCAAATGCATGCATTAGCGTGACTGGAACAGAGCGATGTAGTGACGCCGAGCGTTCCCTCCCTAAGCGTAAGAATGGGGTCCGCAGCCTGGTCAAGAGTGGGATCTCGCAGATCCTCTTGCGTTCTACTGTGAAAATCGCTGCCATCTCTTGATGGACGATCGGTACATTGATTTACAAGTTATAAACGTTTTTGCCGCACAGTGACCTAGTATGATCTCGTAAAAGACTGAATGGGAGGAGAATGCACACGCGTAACAATCTCTATTATACTTACCATGAAATAAACACAGTCCAATAACATTCACTAGTAACCCAAGTGCACCGACTGCTACAAGTAATTTAGGTTCATGTATTTCTTCTATTTCAATAAATCTCTTACATGCTTCGACGGTAATACTAAAACACAATGCGACTAAAAAGACAGCATTTACCAAAGCACCTA
Source organism: Lasioglossum leucozonium (assembly GCA_028454225.1). Classification (NCBI taxonomy): domain Eukaryota; kingdom Metazoa; phylum Arthropoda; class Insecta; order Hymenoptera; family Halictidae; genus Lasioglossum; species Lasioglossum leucozonium. Next base: position 2,670,106 of record CM052215.1, read on the forward strand.
AAACTTCGGCTCTGGCCCAACCAAATGTATTTTTAGACCATTTCTTTGGCGACATCTGCAACATGTAGAAGAGCAGGAATTAATATAAGGTTGCAAAGAACAATTTTGCAAACTAAAGATATATAAAAATATATATCTAAGGATACATCACTTTACTTTTCTTTTTACAAAATTTTTCGGGTAACTTTAGAGAAGTACATTGTATTTACTTGAAAAAATTTGAATATACTCCAAAAATATCATTTAATAAATCGAGAAGATTTGAAATTGGTAAGTGCTATAGTTTGTCTCGAAAAAATTTCCGAAAATTATTTAATTCGATGGTCATCGCACTAGCATAGCCCCTTCCTTCAGATTAGAGTCGCCAGATTAAGAGTTGTGTCCCCACCTAACCCAGACCTTCCCCTTCTACGACGCTATTCCCCACGCTTCCGTCGCGGCCCGGTCACGTGACTCGTTTCGCCTCTGCCGTGCACGTGTCTGAATGTCACGTGACTAATTCGGTACTGGCAGAAAGAGGGTAACTTTTTCCCCTTGATTCGTGCTCCCTCCTCTCGTCTGGCGACTCTGCATCAGACTGCATTACTTAATAAAAGGAATGACTTACCTTTACGGAAAGAAATGCAACGACCAATGCTGCTACATCCGACAGCATGTGAAAACTGTCAGCAATTAAAGCCATCGAGTTAGTTACATAACCTACTACTATTTCTACTAAGAAAAATAGAGCAGTCAGCCATAACATTGTCAAAAGGCGACACTTTTTCCCTGTGTAGCGTCCCATAGTGCTTGTTTGTACCTAAAAATAATTGGAAAGTCATGTGTAACAGTAAGGCAACAGTACAATTAATATGCATAAATAAAATACAGTACAGTCGGATATGAGAATGGTAAGAGATCTTGATGGGTACAATACTACATACAAAAGGTTGGAAGTTGCTTGCGAAAGACACACGTTTCCCAAATGTTTTTCTCAATTTTATAAAGTACAAATCATTTTCTGTTCCCTGAATTACTGCATGTAATTAAACGTATTTTTAACTGTAGTTAGATTCCGAATTCCAAACTATTTTTATTTTTTCTAAGTCCAATTGTCAAAAGCACATGAATTAATAAATTTATTTTCTTATATCATTGAATCACTAATTAAGTAGCCATTATGGCTCAAAAGAACGCGCACATTAAGTGTCTGCAACTTTGTTTTCAATAAAAATATATTTGATTGACATTAAGGATTTCACCAAAGACTGCTACTGTCACTGTATTTGTATACAATACAATGTGAGAATATGTTTGTTATCAGCTTGCTACTTTGTTGGTCGATCCATCAGCTATTAACAAAGAGGAGACATGACGCGACCAGAGTCGCCAGATTAAGACTTGTGTTCCCACTCTACCTACCCCTTCTACGATACCATTCCCCACACTTCCGCCGCGGCCTGATCACGTGACGTGTTTCGTCCGGTACTGGCAGAGAGAGGGTAACTTTTTCCCCTCAATTGGTGCTCCCTCCCCTTATCCGGCGACACTGGACTAGGGCTATTACTTTTCCGTAGCTTCGACTCTTCGAAGTCTTCAAAACGTATGAAGTTGTAACTTACGAGTTTCATATCATGTTATGATTTTTGATGAATGAAATTAATAAAAAATTTGACAGAATATGAACACAATCAGTTATAACAAATTTATTTATTGTACAGTTTCGGGGAAAGGTCCTCGAACAAGGGATCTTTATGCAGCGTCTTACGGATTTCGTGAGAAAATCTAATCACGGAGTTAGTAGGCGTTGCACAATTTTTGAATTCCGCCACGAACTGGTGCTTCGTTCACTTACGAACTTGGGTACGGTTGAAATTTAAGTGTCTTGTTTCGAATTGGGAAAACAGACCAGCCGTACTCCACTCAAGACGATTGACGCATCGCAGACCCACATTCAGCGATAACGCGACACCAGTTTCGGGGAAAGGTACTTGAACAAGGGATCTTTGTGCAGCGTCTTACGGATTTCGTGAGAAAATTTTTAATCACGAAGTCAGTAGTAGTGTTCCCGATTTCTCAACATTTTTCATTTCTCAAGAGAAATAAGGCTATATTTCTCGAGAATTTTTAATAAAATAAAAAAAATATTGGGAAACTGATGATATTTGGAATATCGTCGATAATATTTATCGAAAGCGCAAAAAATTTTAACTCAATGTTTATTCCTGTCCAATATGTACATAACTTTAAAAACAAGGAAAAATAGACGCTTAATATAACCGATAAATTTATTTATTTAAAACCAAACTTTTATGAAGTGAAACATTACGCTTTTGTTTTGAAATTACTTCTTAAGAAGCATAATGCGTCTAATGTTGAATCAGACAATCTACTTCTTTTTTTTTATAACAAAATCTGTAGCCGTAGAAAAATTTCTTTCATTTTGTGTGGATGTTGGCTTTATTGTATGTAGAACATCCAAAAGTTGCTGTAGATTGGGTGACCTTTTTCCAGTGGACTCAAAAATCTGGAATTCCTTAGTTAGAGTCCGGAATTTGTTTTCTTCTGACGCTAAACTCTTGACACTAAATTCTTTAAGGCTATCTGCAATTTCTTATTCTAACTATTTTTTTCAGTGATAGTTCCTCATTCTGTGAATCTGAAAGTTTTTCACTATTTTCATAAGAATCATTATCATTGTTATATTTTCCGAGAAGCCTGCTTAGAATTTGTTTTGCCATTTTATACATATCTGCCTTGGATGTTAATTATAATAAATTATCACATTGCAAACATGCATACGTAGGCATCGATATGCTGCTTATAGATATGCTTAGATGTACGTGATTAATTAGTGTAATGTGCAATTTGAGTTAACTAAAAATTCATTTCCAAAAATATGTTATGAAATAAATGAGATTGATAAGAATTTTCCTTGATTTAAATTTCTCGAGAAATACTGTAATTTCTAGAGAAATGAGAAATAACCAATTATAAAATTTCTCGAGAAGGAACACTAGTCCGTAGGCGTTGCACAATTTTTGGATTCCGCGCTTTGGTAGGGAGTTGCAGAAGAATTAGGACTTACAGTGGGTGTAAAAAATATTCGTACAATGATAAATTTCAATCAAAACTTTGTAAAGTTGTTGTTTATTAACTATCTTTCTGTTAACAATGACTATGTACATATTCTGAGAAATATATAGATTAGATGCAATGCAAAAAAAAATGAATTTCTTGATTAACTTGTGAAAGTAACAAGGAAACACAAAAAATCGGAATACACCAGCAAATAGTAAATTTTTTGTGAAATTTTTCTGTGGGGGCGTATTGTTTTCGAAATGTACGAGTGTCCAATCACTTTCTACACTCACGGTAATTGTATCAAATATAACTTAACAGCGGAATTTCGAAGTTTAAAGCTTCAAAACTCCGTTTTTTTCAATCTTCTAATAATTTACTACGGACCTTTGCGAAGGTTCGAAATTCGAAGCTTCGAAATCTTCGACCTTCGAAGTTCTGAAATCGAAGCTGCGAAGCTTCGAAATCTCCGACTTTCGAAGGAAAGTAACAGCCCTACACTGGACGCGACACACTAACGGAGGTACGATTTTTAGAATTGCAATACACAATGCAATTTCGACATATACTTGATTTTCACATTGTTTTCAGGCATACAATCTCCCAGACCTCCTTTGCATTATAACTTAAAGCCCACCCTGTGCAAACCGTATAATGAATTACAAAATATGAATAAATTGGATCTATATGTTTTCGAAGTGACCGGTTTTCATACACTTTAAAACTAATCTTACACGTTTGTTAAGTATACAAAAAATAAATAACATATTTGCAGTTATTACTATCTTTGTATTATTTAATCTTTTATCAGTTCCAGCATTCTATTCGGTAATTATTCACGCGACTTTTTCATTATTCTTTCTGATAGTCTTTCTCGTTTGCGTTCAACAACGCGTTCCTTTCATGGTATTAAAATTTTGATTACCAGCTTAAGAGCCCGTGAGAGTTCTGACCAACAGTTCTCTCTATAAATTCAATCAGAGGGTCTTGCAAATTAGGCAAGTACATATTTTCGGACCTAAAGAATACTTTCATTATTGACCGTTTATAAATGAATGCATTGTCCTATTGAAATTGTAGAATTTGGTCCTACAATACAGATCTTATGGGACTTAATCGACGCGATTAGTGTTTTATATGTTACGCATTCATTTGACAGTCGATAAATTGTACACCTGTTCGTTCGTTGCAACTACTTCTGATGCAACCCTCATTGTTATTCTAATATCGAGAAAGTAGCAATATTATTTTAGAAATAACTGAACTTCTTTGTAGATTTTAGTACATTAACCCTCGCACGGCTCACCATTCGGACCCCTATGGTAAAATTACATTTGTCATTGAAGTTTTCTTCAAATTTTTTCTTTTCTATCTATGAAGTGCCGATTTCTAAGAATACTATCATTATCTCATGATGGAGAATAAATTAAACCATTTATCGGGTACAAAAAATATTTATTTATTTTCATTACGATTCACGCATAAAAAATACGCGCATTGTTTATTTTGTTGTTACAGATTTCATATTTATCACACATTGTTTTTATTGCATGAATAATTGCTGCTCTTAACGCGTGATGCTTCCTCGCTACTAAAATAAATACAGTAATTCATCCATAACTGTCTATACCACGGGTCTGGGCAAAGACAATTATCGTGAAGGGATACTATTCTTTGACTTTTGCCGAACGTAGAACAGGACACCGAAGCTCGAGAGGCCTCGGCCGCCGAGCAGTGAAATCCGATACCGGGTCGGTCGTATCGGTGTGAATCGCTACCAATGACAAAACTTCTTTATTTTTTATTTTTTTATGGAACTTTCACCAATATATTCGTGGCACTTTTCTAATGAAAATGATACCAAATATGATATAATTCCGATGATATTTACCCGTGTAAGATTCGCGAATTGTCCCGGTCAAGAGAACTGACTTAAATTATAAAGGACCATATACATATCTGTATATGATCCGAATTCTGTCGTGTTTGGTATCATTTTAATCAAAAAAATTGCCACAAATATATTAGTGAAAGTCTCGTAAAAAAATAAGTAATAATAAAAAAGTTTTTTTTATTGGTATTACTTTGTGAGGACACGCGGACCTTTGAACTATGCCGGCGACTGCGACTATCCGCGTCTCTTTCTTTCCCATACGCTGTCCTTCCTTGCATCCGAAACTTTCATCGTCCATTACACGGGTAAATATCATCGGAATTATTTCATATTTGGTATCATTTTCATTAGAAAAATGCCACGAATATATTGGCGAAAGTTTCATAAGAAAATAATGAAAAGTAAGGAAGTTTTGTCATTGGATTAGTAGTGGTCTCTTGGTCTCACACCGATATACCCGATCCGGTATCGGGTTACATTGCTCGGCGGCCGAAGCCTACTGAGTTTCACGGCCCCTCACGGGGTATGCCCCTCAGTGGAATGGGTAGGCGACTAGACAGTTATCGTTTAGACATTTTAGACAGTTATGGATGAATTACTGTACTGACCAGCGTGTGGCCAGATTGAGACTTGTGTCCCCACTCTACCTTCCTTTTCTACGACGCTATTTCCCCACGTCTCAGCCGCGGCCCGATGACTAATCCGGTACTGATAGGGAGAGGGTAACTTGTCCCCCTCAATTCGAGTCAGTTCCCCTCATCAGGCGTGTGCAAGGTTCGGCTGTTTCTAAACACGGGTCCGTTTGGACCCTGCATCCGTCCGGTGAAGGTTAAAGTACATTTGATTTGTTCGGAAACGTTATTAGCGCTAACAGTTTTGGTTTATTTATACAATCAGTTCTAAAATTTATGGCACACACTTTAAGCCAAAATGACGTTTCTGCAAATGGACCAAACGACTTTAGTTCTTCTGCGAAACTAGATGGATTAGTTTACTGGATGGTGTGTGATGAAAAAATTGCGTTAAAAAGCAGATAAATGGATTTTAAAAATATAGATGACCATATATGTTTAAAATGCTTATAAGTGGTTCATTGTGGTATGTACTATGTTTCAGATCGCAGTATTTAGTGACGTTCTAGTAAAAGATCTTGATTTTCTCATGTTGAAATTTTATAGAGATTGAAAATAGGACAAATATTTAAAGTTGGACATTTTATAGACTCTGACTTAATATTCTCTGTTTATTAAAAAAAAAAAATGAAAAGCAATCTCTCCTGCGTGTAAAATTTGCATTAATTTATTTAAATATGATATTTGCCTTTAAATATGATCTTTAAAGTTTCCCGTATCTATTGAGAGTTACAATAATTCGCTTTTCAAAAAAGTTCTACAGTCCTTATCTGGACGCTAGGACTACCGAGCAACAAATGAGTAATATGCGTTTAATTAGTAAAACGTAAATAAATTAAAAAAGTAAAATGCAATATGTGTTTCGATAAATCAGTTCATTCAAAAAATTCTCATTAGAACATTTTTATAATTTCAGCGATTGTGATATAAAAAATTAGGAACCGGTCATTTTGACTGTTCCTCGTTAAGTTAAACAAATATAGTATTCAGTAAATACATAATATTTTTTAAAGGAAAATTTCACGCGTCGTGTGCACTGCGCGCAGTTCGAAAGTCGTAGCAAAGTGCCACTAAATTCTTCGACCCAGAGCACTGTGCGTCGTCGTTCGCGCGATTGTTCGAATCGTCGCGACGGTATTGCGACGATTGACACATTGAAAGCGGAAATGTCGGCTGTAATCTCAGCTGCGTGACTTTATAAACTGTGGGAGCTGGTCGGATTTTCCCACTGCACATGAGAAACCAATGTGCAAGGTGCCCGCATGCTAAATATTAAGGTGTTACGATGCTAGTTTTCAAACACGACAGTATAGATAAATCGAAAGGTCCTGCCATTGTGAAACAGGCTCCGTTTTTCAGAAAACAAATTCCCATATTTATCCCACCAACATTTATCTTGTACACGCGTGGAATTTATTCCGACATAAGACGATGGCTCGGGACTGGCTTCCGTCGTACTTCGAATGCACGGGAAACCATTAGGTCGTTCGGAAACTAATTTCGTTCAAGTCGTATAACTCAATTTTTTCCTAACAAAAAACAGAAATGCTACGAGCATGTGATCTTTATGTTGCCTGAAAAATTGCAAAAGATCATAGAACAAAATATCGCGATCTATTAGGTTGTTGCATATATGTCCGATTTTGAACAGTAACATTAAACAAACGCAAGTGTCTTCCTAAATGAACTTATTGATCAATGTGAGCACCATTAGAATCAACGTATTCCGTCAATGAATTTCCAGTTTCTTGATAGGGGAATAGTCCATAACAATTTTTAACTTTTTTTCTTTCGATATTTTCATACAGGTGGCGGCAATATTAAGTGGACACTCTTAAAAATCGCTTAACTTTTTTAAAATTGGTTCAAACGATTTGAATTTTATTAAGATGTTAGACCGACTAGTTTGCCAGAGAATGAGTAAATGGTAGGAATCATAAAAAAAATTAAAAAATAATGTTTTTACAACGTTTTTATCTGAGCCTGTAACGATAATTTAAAAAATTCGTTTTGTAGATTTCGGTAACTTGTATGCATACAGGAAATTTCATCGTATACGGTGAACGTTGCAATGAGCTACAAACGATTAAACTTGATCACATAAGGGCGCAATGCCTTGACAAAGTCGAAAATCTGCGACTTTCACCCTGAAGTTCTCATCTATTAGGTGGACCGGAAAGTAATGTCGTTTCTGCGCATGTCAATATTTACTTATTATTTATTAACTCAATGTGTACTACAAAGTCGTGCCAAGACATTTTGAAGTTAAAATGACTTGTTAACTTGTAAATAATTAAATCTTGAATTTTTTTGCTGTTTTGGGTGAACTTTTTAACCAACTACCAGAAGAGGTACATATGTATCCGGCATTGTATGCTTTTTCAGTTTCACAAGGGTAGTAACGCAACAGTTGCTACAAAAAATATTTGCGATGTTTATCCAAGTGAATTACACGTTCGTACATTTATTTATTATTTTTAATTTCATTAAAAAAAATTTTTTTTAATTTTATTTTTCTTTATTTGCACATGAGATGGCAAAAGGTTGTTGATAATGAGGATGAAACATCATTGATTAATAATAAAAACTTGCTAAAAATGTATTTGTTTAAATTTAATGTAAAGGAACGACATTACTTTCCGGTCCACCTAATATTTACGAAATCTACAAAACTAATTTTAAAATTTTTGTATGATTCCTACCTTTTGCAATCTAAACAAATTTTTGTTTAATCATTCTCTAGCAAACTAGTCGGTCTAACATCTTAAAAAAATTAGAGACGTTTGGCCCAATTTTAGAAAAGTTATGCGATTTTTAAGAGTGTCCACTTAATATTGCCACCACCTGTAGGATTGAGAATTTTAAATGCCTTTTAGGAAGGAGAATTGCAATAATTCAATGAACACAAACTTTTTTCTGTCAGTGTACTTTTAATTTAATCAAAATTAGGGATAATTTTAGTAAAATTACAAGATAAATGCAAAAATTTTTGCATTTATTGTAGCGGTATTGTAGTTCCACCCCTGGGTCTGGTCAACTTGTGATACCGCAACTCCTCTCCCTACTCCAGCGTCCTCCCCACCAAACTCCTGTGGAGTGCAGGAGGAGGTAGGGGAGATTAGAAGTGTACACACAGGAGACTGTATCCCTGCGAGACAAAGCACGGTAAGTGGGGGAACTGGTACACTGGTGTGGGGGAACCAGGAATCATGAAGCGACAGAGAGGAAGAAGTTGTTCAGGCCTGAGATAGATCAATGCATTCGTCTCGAAATGAGCTACACACTTGTCTGGATGAAATTTCGAAAACAAGTCCACCTAGAAAAGCTCTGAACACTTCAAAAAACAGTATTCTATTTAAAATGTTTTTAATCCCTTGCCATACCATTTTCTTTACGGTTACAGTGATTAAAACGTCTTCATCCCCAAAAATGTCGTAGAAGAGAAAAGAATACATATATTTTTTGTATTGCTACATTGATTTTAATGCTGAAATATTCATTACTAGACAGCGGATCTTTATGCAAAATAAAAATTGTCTGCATCGATTGCAAGAAATAGAAACCAAATTGAATGTTATTTCTTCCCTTAACGGTTTTAATACAGAAGAAATTATATATTGACAACTTCAATTTTTTGAATTTTCCAATAATTTTAAATTTTATTTACTTAATTTTCCTATAAATGCATAAAGATCCGCTGTCTATTCATTACAAACAAATCAAATTTTATTTAATCTAAAAAGAGAGACGTAACATTCGTATTTGTTAGACTTTGTTTAAAATATCTTCATCACGAGTCTGATTCGTTAAAATACGGCAAGGGTTTAAAGCTACAATTTGCGAAATAATTGCGTGTGAAACTTCAAATGGAATATTCTGCATGTACAGGGTGTTCACACGCTTTCTAACCAGCGTTACTCTAGTAAACGATAAATATGCGTAAAAACATGAGAAAACAGACAGTATGTTGTCTGCAAGCAAAATAATACTGTACGTATTTTATGTTTATGCACTATTTTTAGAGGAACGAAAGCGACCCTCTTTTTATATCTTATGAAAGTGTGCATATGCCAAGGTGAATGCAACGATGCACCGCACAATGACCTTCAGGTCCATTACGGTGTCAGAGAAATATCGCAGAAGGGGATTGATTGCAATGATTCCATTGATTAAATTAACAGTTATTAAAACAAAATGATAACAAACTTATGTTTTATCGAAAGTGTAATACTGCCTTCGTAAAGTGTATCAAGATGACCCTGCACGTGGATTTAGCACTTGCTGATAACAATCGTGTTAGATAGCCTTGCACGGGTAATTTCTTACAAGGAGAGAAACTTTAAACCAAGAACTGCGAAATCTCAAATGAGTGGGCTGTACGGGATATTCGATGGTTCAGGTATGCTCAAATAGTTCCGAAAATATTTTAATACACGGCTCTTTGTTTATATGTATAATATAATATTAAAAAAGGTATGGAGCATTCTGAGGTACAAACATAAATAGCACTCAGAAATGGGACAACATGTACAATTTTGAACAAATTTCTATTATTATGTCATTTACTGAATTCGTCCTAGCTTCGCAGAAAATCTGCAGTTGTTCGACCCACTTTGTAAAAAATTATTCCGACCTAACGGCTGTTCGAACTATTACGGAGTCAGTGTAGCGTTCAAACGTTCAAGCTGAATGAACTCGAACTGCTTCGTGCTCTCGAATCATACCTATCTCGAGCAATCTAGTATTTTCCCTTGTTTTGTTCGGCTCCATTATTTTAATCTCAACCATTCAGTAGATCGAGTACCGACCTGTTTGTTTCGAATCGAGCGACTCAAACCTATTGATCACATCGAGCTCAAAATTCTTGAAGCTCCTACTCATATCCCATAAGACCCTGTGGCATAACCCATGCGACCTCGAATGTGGTCTATTAAAAAAGTCAACAAAAATCGTTCCATCGTGCTTGTTGTCACCTTGTCTAGTCTCGTCTACGTCTCGAGGAGGGTTTCACGAACCACCTCAGACCAATAGAAGATAATACACACCGCAGAATCTTCACTGAAGTCTGCACGCTATATTGACGAACAACGACCTAATAACGCTTATCGCGTTATCATTCAACTCGAGATTATTTTAGATTATTTTAGAAGATTTTTTTACATCTAAATCACTAAGTAGTTGTAAAAGTTGAGATTATACTTAATGGAGCGTTCCGTCGATCAATGTATATTATCTATACTTCAAAATTCTCCACATTCTCGCGAACTAGGGACCCCCAGACGATTAACACTAAACCTACCGAGCGTTAAAACTAACTGGCACATGTTTCCTTATAAAAATGACAAGATTGATTTTATTTAGACTTTTTTTCGGCTCCTATCGTCATACGTGCTCCACTAAAGATATACAATCATTTCTTATGAAATCGTTTCTATTATTTGAATAATTGTAAAATAAAAAATTCAGGAACCGGTCATTTTTTCATTCGAGCCATTCGACTGGTGTCCTATGAAAGACAGCGTACGGCCAGAATATTAATGGTGGGGGGTCGCGCAGCGATGACGAACAAGATATTCCCCGGCTCTGATATAGTGTATGTCATAAATACGTGTATATTGACAAACTATATTTCCTTCGATATTATTAGAAATTATTCAGTTCCGAATTAGGGTCAATAGAATTTGTTTATTTGTCTATTATGTTCGTAGAGCATGCGGGGTAAAAATATTTTTCATCACATTCTCATCAATATTCCAAATATTGACGATACGTCAATCTGTTCCATGAATATTCGCTAATACTGACAATATACATACGACAATGTTGCGAACCTTGAATATTGACAATATCTGTATATTGATTGATTGATTGTCTGCCCGCTTCTTAAAATATGTCGTTCGAGTTACCATCTTTAATTGTATTATCATTTGTATCTATTTAGTTGTAATATTTCCAGAGCACGCACTTCAGCAACGCAGTTAATTATCTCGCGAGGTATCGATGATACACAAAGTCTTTCAATTCGATAGTAATTGGTACGGAGAGGCGTACTTATTCCTGAAGTGAAGATTTTTCCGTTGTTAATCAAACAGATAAAACAAACGAAACGCGTTTGAGTACAAATCTTATAATTAGACTGTGGATGTTCGTGCAATTAGCAATTCTTCCGGACGAATTTTAAGAAAGTGGAATCAAATAAAATCTTATTTTCAGTGCTAGAAGCCTTTGTGGATCTCAAATGAATGAAAATTGTACTAAACTCTATCGAAGTTTATGTTTCAGCATTTTTTGAAATTGTTCAGAACGCAATAAATTCACAAATCTTCATGCTTCTTAGATTAATAATACGGGGTGTCCGAAAAATGTTGTACTTCCTTGAAAAGAGTGATTCCTAAGATCGATTCAAGTAACGTTTTCCTTTGCGAAAATGTTCTCCGCAGCTTCGTTAAGGAGTCATTAACGATAAACACGGACCAATCAGAGCGCGGCTACAGCGGACGGATTTCGGGTCGGCCAATGACAACATTAGACGTTCAGCGAGACCTGTCGCCCAGCCGGAATCTGTCTGCTGTAGCCGCGCTCTGATTGGCCCGCGCTTTTCGTTAATAACTCCTTAACAAAGCCGCGGAGAACATTTTTGCTAAGGAAAAAAAGTTATTTCAAATACCCTCAGGAATCACCCCCTTCAAGGAAGCGCAACATTTTTGGGACATCCTGTAACTTCCACTAACAAGGGGAGGCTGCGACCTTCGGGTCACCGATTGTGCTGAAACTTTGCACATTTGGCGGCACAGAGTGCGTAAGAGAGAGGAGGAAAAGGAAAGGGAGCGTTTCGTCCTAGGCCCGCTAGAGGACTCATCGGTAAGGCTATCTAGCGGGCCCTGCCTTAGACGCTGGGATATTAGAAGGCGGTTGAGGACGGTATATATAGGAATCGGTGACAGATCAGGTAGAAGCGAGAAAGGTCTTGAGTATCTGTCCATCTTGTGGCAAGTGTAGGAGGTAGCCGCCACATTACCCCCCCTGCCAGTGAACAACGATAATCTTGACAAAGTTCCCTTTTTCCTACTATGATCCATGTCAGAATCCAGAGAGGACGGGGATGCATGCAGATCATGCCCACTCGATTGATGTTGTAGTCGTCGTTTTTGAAACCTCGTTGCTCAAATTGTAGACAGAAGAACATCATGGCGAGCTGTGAATCGCGCTCGTGCCTATCGAGCCGTAGATGCTGCTGTCCTAGTGTGGCCGCTCGAAAAGGACGCGGTGATGCGCCGTTCCTCCGTGAGCCCGTCATGATCTGCTGACATCGTCGTAGGTCCATGGATAATCTCGTTCCTTCGGGGTACCTGATTCTGTAAAGATCGACGGGTGGCCACACTAGGAGAGGGATTACGTATTCTCGGCGATTCAGCAGTAGCATCATATCCTCCTGGTGTTGTCGTCCTATTGCTGCTGTTGTGTAACTCCTGGTTGTAGTCCTTGCTTCCCTCCGGTCATCGTGTTGCGTTGTCGGGGTCACCAATTTGGCGGCACAGAGTGCGTAAGAGAGAGGAGGAAAAGGAAAGGGAGCGTTTCGTCCTAGGCCCGCTAGACACACTTATAGATCTCGTTCTCCTGTTCACGAATAGATACCATTATAGGGGCAGATACTCAATAGTTTTCGAGATATTGACGATTGAAGTTTCGTAGCTCTCGTATGAAACAGTATTTTGTCTACCTTACTACAAGAGCCTGTATGCCGCGGCGTTAGCGTGCCAAGTTTTAAGGCGGATGAACAGTGTTCAAATCCTGCTGACGAACGTATTTTTTAAAAAATTTTACTATGTTTTTCATTGTGTTACGAGCCGAGGGTTACGACGGGGTTCGGCGTGAGCCGAGGCTTGGTGGTTTAAGGATGTGGACTGGCCGATGTCTATTTCACCATCGGGGAGCCACCTAGATAGGAACACGTACTGTGCGATGACTATTTTATCATCTGGTCGCTACGTGTTTTAAGGGAACAGAGGACTGGCCGATGTCTATTTCACCACCGGGGAGCCTCTGTAGGTTTGGTAGGACTAGTGGATTGATCGGTGTCTGTTTCACCACCGGGTAACCACTACGGAGTAAAAGGGTTGTGGGTTTTTTGACTCGTATGTTTTGATACACCTCGAGCGGCAGAGGTGTATCGTCGCGGAATACCAACGCCTGGACTCGAATAGGATAAAGGAATGTAATGTTTAAATGCTGTAATGAACAATATATTTGTAAGAAATATTTTAGATTAAAGGGGGAGAGACTGTAAACCCGTAACTATATATATGTGGAATAGGATGAACGGAGCGGGTGTTAGAATAATACTCGTATTGACGGTGAAGCCGTCCGCCAAAGAGTGCGATTTATTATGAGAGAGGAAAGGTCGTTACAAACTGAGCGTCACCTGAAGAGTGACCGCTCCGCTAGCTTATAGTCATGAGGGCCCCCTGTTGCTAGTATTCTTTTTACCTGACCGTACACCCCCGTGGGTTTTCCCCGCGAAGGGTACGCGTCACGCTCTCGAACCGCACGCTGCTCATTCTCGACATTCCTTAATTCGATATTTCTCACATATTCTTGATTTGCTTGGTCACAAATGTTATGTGTCAATGCCGCGGAAATCTACTCAGTTTTCACGCACCGAGAAATGCGGGGGTGTCCTAACCGCGATCTTTATACCGTACGTACTTTCGATTTTGAGGATGCTTTGACGAGGATAAGGCCTGGTCTTGCTCTGACTTTTGCTATGTCGTGAACGAAGGTCTACTGGCTTTACAACGCGTATGTCACCCGCTTTTGAGGAGGACTTGGGTCCCTTATATACCCCCGAAAATCGATATTACAGAGGTGGGGGCCACGTGTTTCTGCTTACTTTACAATTTATCACCAAGGGGTTCCGACAACCCGCTATCGAAAAACCTTCGCGGAATCTATATCTTTGATTATTCCCCGGTCCAAACAGCGCGCCATCCGAAACCCTTCGCTGAAGCTATATCTCCGATTACTCACGGGTCCAAACACCGCGATTGACGTAATATTGTTTATTTCAAACTACTTGACCGGACCTCCTGTAAGAACACGTACACCGCAGGAAGAGCGAGATAGGTATGAAGGTGAAGCCTCCATACGCAACAATTGTATATTTATATTATTAATTTCAATCGATTAAATTTCACGCATAAAATTGTATTTTGAATTATAAATAATTTTTAAACCAATGATACGATACGCATGGTTTGCCGTTTGACTATGCAACGATAGTGAAATTTTTGAAAATGTAATTAAAAAACAAATATTCATGTGATCAACAAGTATTTATACGATGTGCAAGGTGTTTCGCATCTTTATGTTTTGTTAGCTACTATGATAAATACCACTGCTGTACATAACAACAACTGTAAGTATTCTATTATAACTATTCTACTTTTGTTAGTAAATAAATACATGTTATTTATAATTCAAAATACAATTTTATGTGTGAAATTTAATCGATTGAAATTAATAATATAAATATACAATGAAAAAAACATAATACAATTGAAAAAAAAATACATTCGTCGGCAGTATTTGAACACTGGTCGTGCGCCTGAAAACTTGGCACGCTACCGCCGCGCTATACAGGCCCTTGTAGAAAACCGGACAAAATGCTGTTTCATACGAGAGCTACGAAACTTCAATCGTCAATATCTCGAAAACTATTGAGTATCTGCCCCTATAATGGTATATATTCGTGAACAGGAGAACGAGATCTATAAGTGTGCAAAGTTTCAGCACAATCGGTGACCCGAAGGTCGCGGCCTCCCCTTGTAAAACAAAAGTCTTGTCTCTTCGTACCGTTAAACTTCGACTTAAAAATGTTTGTATCTTCGATATCTCGCAGAATTACTACTTTGACGCGAACACAATATGCTTTTAATCTGATTGGATCAAGAGGTACGCTTTCAAAACAGATAATATGTACTTAATAAATTGTATGAATTGTTGTAGAGTAGCGCAATAATAATTGAACCCATTTAGAGTACTCTCTTACTCACTCACAATAGTGTGAGATAATAAGCAGCGATAAGGATTGGTGAATAAGCGTGTAACGGTTGAAGTTCGACTGTTTAGCGCTGAGTATGAGTAATGCGGCGAAAACTAATTGGGGAAATAGGTTGTGTCATGACTTGTAACACAGATTTCAGAGTCGGTCAGTTCACAATGGTTTATCCCAATGTTCATTAACATTGAAGATGCATATTACGTTTCCTTACGTCAGCGTATTTCATTTAGTTAGCAAAAAGTCAAAACGATCGAACGGAGCCGTACGCCAGAAACAAATAGTTATCGAGACACAAGATGATACATTTTTATCAACGATTCGTGTATTGTATATAGATTAGGACCTACTACCACTCTAAATTCAGTCACGTGGCTGTCACTCAAATCACAAAGGTGTGCGCCGCATTAAACCATGTGACGTTGACTGCCAATCGTATTTCGGTGATGTAATTATTTGACTTAAAAATTAATTTTTGAGAAACGTAGAAAGTTACATGAACTCTTAAATAAGTAATCAGAAAAAAAGGATCGTATCAAGGAAATAGGGAAAATGCGGTGGAACTTCCCGTGATAATCATTGTGGTTTATATATAAAGGAGTCCCAAAAATGTTGTACTTCCTTGGGAGGGATGATTCCTACTGACATTTAAAGTATACTTTTTCCTTTGTGAAAATGTTCTCCGTGGCTTTGTGGAGGAGTTATTAACGAAAAACAGAGACCAATCAGAGCTCGGCTACAACAGACGGATTCCAATTCGGCGACAGGTCCCGCTGAGCGTGGCGTTGGCATTGGCCGAGCCGGAATCTGTCTGCTGTAGCCGTGCTCTGATTGATCCGTGTTTTTCGTTAATCCTTACCCAAACCGCGAAGAACATTTTCGCAAAGGAAAAAGTTACTTCAACTGCTCTTGGGAATCTTTTCTTTCAAGGAAGTAAAACATTTTTGGGACACGCAGTATGTTGATAAGCGTTGATTATCATAGTAATTTTACGACTTCCCCTGTATTCCCCTGTTATCGCTCCTTTTATTATTTGTAACATGAAAGAAAAACACGGTAGAAAATATTTAAAATTCGTAAAGGAAAAATACAGTAGAAAAATATGCAAATCGTGGTGGTGTACAATCAGAGCACATGAATAAGTAAGTGACATAAACAATTAGCCGTAACACTCCGTAAATAAGGCGCGGAAGAGAAACCGCGCTCGCGTGAACTAATTGGTGAATACATAAATACATTGTGAATTAGTTTTAAATGCATTTACTTTGCTCATTTACTTCATAAGATTATCCCTATGTTTCAGTATTGAAGAAGTATTTTGGATTAGCCAACTAATCTTCGAACTTATTTCAAGATTTTCATTTAAGGAGATAAATGAAGTGCGTCTCTTAAAATATTTGCAACATCCTGAGTCACAAGCAGTGACGTAGAACGTCATCTGAACATCCTTGCTGACTTGTCTCAAGGCTGACAGCATTCTTAATGTCAGCAAAAAATGAATCAGACCTTATATTTTAATC
Source organism: Lasioglossum leucozonium (assembly GCA_028454225.1). NCBI lineage: Eukaryota > Metazoa > Arthropoda > Insecta > Hymenoptera > Halictidae > Lasioglossum > Lasioglossum leucozonium. The sequence goes on from CM052215.1 coordinate 2,687,269, forward strand.
CTCATGAGTATTGTTATTATTTTTACTACGGTTATGGATTAAGCGAATTTTTTGCATAACCTTTTTTACATTTTTTAAAATTCTTATAAAAGGGAAAGCCATTAGAAAAAGGTCATAGGATTGAACGATGACGAAATTATGGCGATTTAAAATTTAAATATTTAGCATAATTTGCCAGTTTTGTTATAGCTTATAGTATAATTAAAGTCAAAAAGATGTTTTATTCCCGTTTATGGCTTGCAAAATATTTAAAAAAGGTGAAAAATTAATGTGTAATTATTAATTGTTAAACAAATTAATCTTTTTAGTTGTCTCTATCTTTGTATCTGATAGGTATAAGTGGCTTCTTATAATCTTGTAACTTAGTTAGATAGATGAAGAAAAAAGATTATACAATTTGAGTTTGTCTAAAACTAATGCATCTCACAAGGTTTATCATTTTTTATACACTGTTTAAAGGGACATCATTATATTCAGCATCAGCTATACAGATCAATTATTGCTATTCCCAATTTATACCTTAAGTATTAATTGCTTGTAACGTATGGCTTCTTTTCATTAGTCCTCTTTATGTATAGTACAATAAATGCTGATGTAAAATAAATTTCACATTAATATGCATGATTATGAATATCCTTGTAACGAGTTGTTTTAACAATATGTTCACTGATTCAGAGACATAGATACACCTCTGTAAGTAGTACAGTGACCCTCAATTTTTAAACATGTTATACATGTAAAGTACATCTGATTTATAAAATGCATGAACTAAATTTGACCTTTGTTCACAATATTTATAGAAATACTCTATGAATTGTTGTTTAAATGTGTACTTCAAATGTATATCACTAAATGTATACTAAATTAAGTAAAATCTTACAATAATGAATATATACAATTGCATTTTAAAAAGCTATGGTATCAGTTAAATCTCAGTAAATAACAATTTAAAAAGAACTTCAAATAATCCATGTGGTGTCTTTTATAAAGTCAAACAATATTCATGTGAAAACTTCTCACTGGATTTTAAGTAGCTAGCGTAGTATTTAAGTAGAACAAACTGTAAATATGCATATATAGATACTAGCAAGTTTGAGCATACATATATTCGCAACATCTTATTTATTCAATAAAGAAAAACAAACAATTTTATCATTAACCAAATTTGCTATGTAGCACTATATCTCTAGCAAATAATATCTCACTCGACGAAAGCGTAAACAATATTTGTATCACTTTATAGATAAAAATGATCTAGAACTATTAATAATTTTAGCTTTAGTATAACTATATGATAATACAGTCTATAACTCATGTATATACGTACTTGTGTATACCTAAGTACATAAAACATTCATTTCTTAATAGTGAAAGCTCGGGTATTTTCCAATATTTTCATAATCTTATATTATCCATTAATTAATAGTGAAAACACATGTAATAATTTTAAGGCATTATTCAACAACTATTTCTGAATAACATGCACAATATACTTTGAATTATTGACATGTTGGAAGTATACATATAATAAGCATATTTCTGTTTATCTTGTGTACCAGAAGAATAATTGGTTTCTTTTATATTTTATACTATAATAACACATAGTTTTTATTATTGAAAGTACTCTATGAAATGTTTCTGTCGCTACAATGAGTCATTTTAATTCCTCCTAATACATGAATTCATAGTTCTTATAATAGTTTACATGATGAATTTCTTTGTGTAAATAATGATGCCTACTTTTTTATTCAAAATTATAATGTGTATCACTCCTAATAAACAATGTAAAATGTCAATCAAATGTAACCTAGCAACGAAAACAATAAAAGTAAATATTATTGAATGAATTTTGAAAATATGATAAATTGATCCATATACTCAATTTTATCAAGTTCAAAATATATATATTTGTATATCTTAGATGCTTGTTAAATATATGATACCAATATATTATTCATGTTCCAATCAAATGATTCATTGTCTGCTAAACGTATAAATTATTTAATATGATACCTATGATTTTGTTCTTGATTTGTTTATTTTTTATTCCTTAAACTAATACAATTTTTTTATTATATATGAATGTCAATTTTGTGAGTAACTACAAGCAGAAAATTAGAAAGCGCATTTAGAAATAGGAATAAAACTAGATAAAAAATACTTCGAATAAAAAAAGATTTCGAAATGCATTATCAGATGCATTGGCAGAAGTATTTAAAACAATTATTTAAAATTCGAAATACAAGAAAATTTGTGTCCGATTCATAAATTGTGTGTAGGTTATTTATTTTTTATTAAATTTGTTAAAGTATCATAAACAAAACAAAATATTCGCATTACTTACGTTTGCAGTAAAATATTATAGTTCTTCGAATAATATATCAAAATTGCGTTAAATGGCACAAATATAAACTGTTTATAAACATGTTACACAGTACTGATGTGTATCCACGAGTAGCGTCAATAATATAGAATGACATTAGATCTTTTTGAACACTTCAAAACATAAACGTTTTAATTCACTACCGAAGAACCACGTGGTAAAAATAAAATGCACTGAACCTATATAATTAATAATACAATTCGATGGAAATGTTACACTGCATTTCGTTAAAGATAGCATTGATAAAACAATAACAAAGGTAGATGATCAAACACCATCACATTTTTTTTAAACTACCAACAGTCACTTGCAGTCACTCTAACGATACATTATGTTCTGAAATTGACTAGCAACGACAAAATGAGTTCTCACTCCCTCTCTAACCTATAAGTCTACAGACTGTACATAGAAAGGCAAAACTGTTACATAGCTTTTACGCGCATGTTTTTAAACCTACGAAATATTTGCAAGCTGCAACGAGATTTATTCTGTAAAAGGTATGCACGTATTCAATTTACAGTTACACGAGATTATTATTAAAAGTAATCGTTCTAAAGTTTTCTAAAATAATCAAATGTTTTTGTTAATGTATATTAATCGGTATGTACAATTTATGTTTACTAAAATTTCAATTACTGTACAGTTTTTTTAAATGTCACGGATGGCGAAAATTGTTATTACAAGATATATCATTCATAAACGTTATCAAACTATATTTAGCTCTTTTAAACTGAACATAATTTTAAATCCTTATGTCATATAAATCATAAAAATTAGAATTAGTTATTAGCAAACGTTGAAAAAAGAGGATTGGGAACATATTTTTAAATTATTCAGAAGAATTTTAGTGAATTATATACAACCAGAGAGGAAATGAGAGTTCTCACGCCCGGGGTCTTTTCTGCTACCACTTTTATCAGTATAAACAGAGACAGAACATACTCAGGTTTAGCATCGAACAGAACCAATACCCACTGCCAGCATGCTAAATATGAGTATAGGTTCTATTCCATACTAAATCTGGGTATGTTTTGTCTCTATCTATATCAACAAAAGTGGTGGCAGAAAAGACCCTGGGTGTGAGCCAGTGTGAGCACTCTCAAATGCTCATATCCTCTCTGCTAAATAAGGAGGAAATTTCCTCTCTGGCCAAACCTAGTAACCAATTAAATTTCTAGAATTATTCCCTAGTTTCTCACACACCTTTTTTTCACATACTGTACACCAGACTCAAATCGCTTTTGACAACTGTGATAAGTGATGTGGATAATAAAGTAATCAGTGGATGAAACATTCGCTTTACATTAATAAATAGCATGTGAATTAAAATATATAAACAATAATAAAATTTAGTACAATTGTTACTTGAAGAATCTAAATAAAATGAATTTGGTGGTTGCATTAAAATTTTACATTACACGAATGACAGAAGAAAGTGGACCTGGCATGAAAGTTCTTTTGATGGATAAACAAACGGTAAATATTTTGTAAACATTTCAATAAAAAGCAATCTTTAAATTTTGGATTTTTAAATATTAAAGTCAAATGTTTTCATATTATATATAATTTATTTATAATATTTTATTAATATTAGTAATAAATATTAATATTTATTTTTAAGTTAAATAAATCTTAGTATAAAATATGTAACATTTATTACAGACAAGTATAGTAAGTTTGTTATACAGCAAATGGGAAATCTTTATGAAGGAAGTTTATTTATTCGAAAGAATAGATACAAATGGTCGAAACGAAGGATTAAAGCATTTGAAATGTATAGTGTTCATAAGACCAACGAAAGAAAATATTGAATTATTATGTAATGAATTAAGATGTCCTAAGTATGGAACATATTATATTTGTAAGTAATATTAATGATGAATATATTAATGAAAATTCCTTTAATATTATTGATCAGGTAGTTATAGTTATCGCTTCTATTTCTTGTTGTACTTTATTATATATAATTCCCTATCAATTCTTACAGATTTTAGTAACATTATTGCAAAAGCTGATATTAAGCTTCTGGCTGAAAACGACGAACAAGAAGTGGTAAAAGAAGTACATGAATATTATGCAGATTATTTAGCAATCAGTCCACATTTATTTTCACTTGGAATCACTGGCTGTTCACAAGGTAATTTTTTATTATTCAATAGTTAAACTAAAATTGTACAATATTGTATAAGATGGCATAACTGGAATCTCACTGTATAACAATTTTTTCTCAATGGAAAATTAAATTCCAGAGGTTTAACCATCTATAGAAAATTGACACATTTGAAGCTGTCTCAGAAATTATTCCAAACGATTTTCTAGAATACCAAAAGTTGTAATAAGCCTGAAACATGCTAGCTATAAAACAAACTTAGCTGCTATTGGCAATAGGAAAAGATGCATCAAATTTGCTTAGTGTAAAAGTTTCCATGATCTGATGTCAATAGTTTTTAAATGGAATGATTTGCTTCTTTATATAATAGCAGCTTCAGGATGCCAATTTCCTAGGTGGAAACGATAAAGATGGACCTATTCTTATTAAAACATTATTCTTTTAAGATATTATGAGGCAGGAGTGGTCTCAATGAAGATCGAAACAAAGTTTAATCTTAAGCAAACGATCAATTTTTACAGATTTGAGCATTGCATCAGTATTTTTATTTCATTATTCAAGTTAGTCACTCAATTAGTTAGTAGTTAGCAATTGGCCACTGCAAAGTCCCATTCTTGCATGTACATAAATGTGGCAAGTATAAAATGATTTTGTTGAAGTGGGATTCAAATATCAAATAAAAAATTTGGAAGCATTAATTTCAATGTCCGCAAAGCTGTCCTTTGTGCAGGGTATCTCAATTTTTACAAAACATAATTTATCAAGATACAGAACATATGCTGCAAATTCTGTATAATTTGATATGGATTGGTTTGAATGCAGGGTCTGATATTTCTTTATACTAGAAACATGTATTTTGAATCATTAGTCACAGTTTTATTATTGAAAATTCCACTTGGGAGTTTCTTTTCTATGCTTTACAGTAGGTATGGGTATACTTACCTGTTTTCTTTTATGTACTTTATTTCTTATATTCTACAGGTTTATTATGGAATCCGGTACACTTACATCGAACTATCTTAGGCATAATTTCCGTCTTACTATCAATTAAAAAATGTCCTTATATACGCTATCAAAGTAGCTCAGAAATGGCAAAAAGACTAGCGGAAAAAGTACGAGAAGTTTTGAGTAAAGAATCAAATTCATTTATCTTCAGACAAGACACAAGCCCAGTTCTACTTATATTGGACAGAAGGGATGATCCTGTTACACCATTATTAAATCAATGGACATATCAAGCAATGGTTCATGAATTGATAGCTATTAACAATAACCGTGTTAATTTATCACATGTGAAGGGTATTCCTAAAGAATTAAAGGAAGTTGTTCTCAGTGCAGAACACGATGAATTTTATGCAAATGTAAATAGATATCCCGAAATATATACTATTAAACTTCGTATATAGTTTTATCACAGATTTAAAAAATGTTTAATAATTTGTAACAGAATTTATATCACAATTTTGGCGAAATCGGACAAACGATAAAAGAACTCATGGATGAATTTCAAAAGAAAGTTAAGAAACACCAAAAAGTGGAAAGTATAAATGACATGAAAACCTTTTTAGAAACTTATCCTCTGTTTAAAAAACTGTCTGGTACAGTGTCAAAGCATGTGACGGTAGTTGGCGAACTTTCATCACTAGTGGAACGTCATCATTTACTGCAAGTATCAGAGTTGGAACAAGAACTTAGTTGTCAAAATGATCATTCGATGCAGGTATGTTAAAAAATGATGTGTTGTATAATTTACTTATTACGATATTCTACATTTCTGGATTTTGTTGCAGCTTCAAAAGATTAAAGAACTTATTAATAGTAAACAAATTCGAGAAATTGATATGACGAGATTAGTAATGCTGTATGCATTACATTATGAAAAACATACGAGTAATAACATTGCTGGATTGATTAGTTTACTAAACAATAAAGGAGTATCAGAGAAAAACATTAATGTATAGTCAAATATAATTTAATCAACAAGAGTTTGATAAAACTTTCGTTCGAAAATAGTTAAATTAAAAAATCTCGAATAATTCTATCATTATTAGTCCTTTTTCCGATTTATTTTTCATATTTATATCATAAATCGCTGAGTTATTGGAATATAAAATATGTGTGAGGCAGTGTAATAGTAGGAAGTAGAAGCATAATAGTTGAATGAAATAATAATTAAAATGATTTTACTCAAACTCTTGTTTCACCAACAAAAGTAACATTTTAGATTTTAATACTAACTTCAAAACAATGTTTTAGCTGGTACGCAATATTTTAGAATACAGTGGTATTAATACAAGGCGAAACAATTTATTTGACCGAGAATCGGTAGCCAAGATTACGAAAAAAATTGTTTAAAGGCTTAAGTGGCATAGACAATATATATACTCAGCACACTCCACTGTTGCATGAAACATTGGAGGATTTAATAAAAGGAAAGCTAAGCCCACAGTCGTTTCCATATCTTGGAGACACTATAATATCGAAAAGGTAAACGTATATTGTTGTAAAGTAATGATAGCATACAACGGGAACATTTGTATCAAATCATTAATTAAATGATTATTTTTGCAGACCGCAAGACATAATCGTTTTTATGATTGGTGGAACGACGTATGAAGAAAGTTTGGCCGTATATAATTTAAATAAGCTAAATCCGGCAGTAAAAATTGTTTTAGGTGGTACTAATGTGCATAATTCACAGACCTTCTTAGAGGAAGTTCAATGTGCCACATCTGGCATTTCATCAAAGTACAAAAATAATAATAACTAAGAGTAATATATGTATATATTAATATATAAATTTGTGCAAATTTATAATTACGAATAATCAATATATTATAAATTATTCTTTTGTAAGATCTAATGTACTATTAATTATGATATTAAATCGAGGCTACTGTGGAAACGCGTTTTAATATTCAAAAATGATACAATGGCGTACTCTAATAATTCTGACCTTTTATTTTATTTTCTAAAAGCCATATTTATATGGCTTGTGCGCACCATGCGGTAAATTCTAGTACTAATCTATCACTAACCATACTAGAAGTAGAGAGGAAATGAGAGTGCTCGATGGATATAGGAATCTGCTACATTGTCATAGGGTTGCAAGATTACTACCACAATCTACCGCATGGCGTGCCTAAGTCGTGTAAATATAATATATTCAAAAACACGCATTTTGGTCAAATTTCCACTTCGATTTTTCCAGAGATACTCTGTATACTTTTTATGTCCTATGTACGATTTTTTAAATTTATGTTTTTTGTCTCACTAGCGTGAGAATCTCCAGACATGAAGAAGTAATCCTTGTACTGCTCTCTCACATTAAATTCTTCTCCCACCATTGCTATTCTTGCTATTCTCTCCAAATTCAACTATTGTAAAATATAATAAACGTTGAAAATTTATTAGAATCATCTTACTTAAAATAGTTTAAAAAAAAACTTCAGAAAAATTTCAGGAACGAGAGTATAACAATCAGGAATACGTGTCAATCAAATGGTTTAAATATATGTAAATTTTTTTCATTTTGCTGGTATTACCAGCTAAAAAACCATACTATGTATACACAGGTGTATCACTTCCCACCTGTAAACTGATTTCATTTATATGTATTGAATTCGATGACGTTCACAGTTCGGTTTTACTTCTTGGATTAAATTGAATTTTTGTTTTTCTATTCGAGGTATGTAAATAATGCTTGTACTTGATCATTGTTTGGCATAAGGATTTACAATAAACGAACTAAATAATAGAACATGGTTTTTTATTATAAGATTGTACATTTTTGAAGATTTTATAAACTAAATACACCAATTATAAAGGTACTCCATTTGTTCGCAAACGGAAAATTACGAAATATACGGCTGTTAATTTTTTTAAGTACTATACACGCTTCCAAAAAATTTGGAAAAGTTACAATATAAAAATTATAATACTTTCAGATCTCTGACCATAATGGGTATACTCATTTATCTTTGTTTGGCTATTTTGCCGGTGATCCATTCGTTTAAGGTGATGTATATTTTCCAATATTTACATCAAGTCATTATTCATATGTAAAATTGTATAAAATGCGTTATTAAATATTTTGTTAACAAAATAAATTAAAGGTAGTAACAAGAAATGTTGTACAAAATATTTTACATTGTTTTTCAGATTCACGAATTGATGACTGCAAATGAAGTGATGGGAATATTTCATACAACACATGATTCTGGTATAAATGTTACATTTGAATACGCTTCTGCGCATTTTCATTCGTGAAAAATGACGTTGGGATTGTTGTTATTGTAAATCATTGAACCAGTTTGTAATCGTTTGTAATCTACAAATTTTTCTTTTTAGTGCCCGACTACGAAATGGTGTCGATACTGTACTCTATACACGCTATACATGGAAATGGTACCAGAAAAATGTACATAAACACCTTTAATCACCATATTGAACTTACTTTAAATCCTACCGAGGGATATCTTGCTAGTGAAGACACTCCTTTATGGACAGTCAAATCTGATAAACAAGCACCAGAAGGCTTGCAATACACTTTTATACCAAAAGTAAACAATTTAAAATTATACAGAATGAGCAACTATTAACAAAATTATTTCAGGCACTAAAAAATATCGGTACTCCAATGCAAGACGAAAAATCTGGAGCAGCAGTATTAGTTACATCAGAAAGCGAAAAATTTCCTACTTTCGTGAGTTCCTACTTTCCTACTTTCGTTTAAGTTGATCACGTTTCATGGTTCACCCAGTATATTATATTATTTCTCCTATGAATTATCAATTGTGTGTATTGTAATAGATGCATGATAATTCGATAGCGAGGTATAATAATGTGTGCAAAATTGTTTTAGGACGGATTTCTTCCATCGAATTTAGTTATACGTTCTTTACCACGACGCATTATTCACCTTTTGTACAGAAAAGATGGGTGGTTCGAGTCCAATTTCAATAAAATGGCAGCAATAGAAAATCTAATGTACACTTATCATCATATTATCTATAAGAAAATTCCGGAGAAAAACTACGAAAGCTTTAGTAAGTTTATCTTGTAATTATAAAATGAACAAGTGTATTTGTTATATAATTTGAATTCATTAGTAGTCTTTTTTTTGTAGTTAGTTTATTTAAGGTCGCAATTATAGTCTTGATCTAATTGTAAACCGGACGAGCTGTACGATTTTAGTCAGTTCGCCTACCTCCTCCACTGGGAAGCGTACCCCGTGAGGGGCCGAGAAGCTCGAGCAGCCTCGTTCGCCGAGCAGTGTAAAGTGTAAACAAAAACATACCGTGTAATCCAATACGGGGTCCGGTATATCGGTGTGAACCACTACTAATCCAGTTACAACACTTCTTTATTTTCCAGTATTTTTTATGGGACATTCGCCAACTTTTTTGTGGCATTTTTCTGATTAAAATGACACTTAACACGATATAATTTCAGCTGTATTTAGTGGTTCAATTGACGGTATGCAATAAGTTTTCGGCCGTGCTGTTCGTGTTTACATGCTCTGTCCTTTTCTACGTTCCGCGCGGTCGATGAAGTCACAAAAAATAGTAGTAGCCCTACACGATCTATGTCACAGCATGGATCCGAGGATCCGGCTTAGATCAAGACTTTACTGTATTGTGAACAGAAATTTTATAAAAATTTTCTTTTAATTCTCATTATGATACGCTCATGTAAAAATCGTGTTTGTTATATTTTTCAGAGATCACAAATCCACTGACTAGCATAAACCCTATTCCAGATGTGGTATATCCAGAAGTTTTAGTAGTCATTGATTATGACCTATACTCGTAAGGATTACTTTACGTAATTTTTATTTATTTCGTATTTTGAAATGTTAAACTAATTCATATGAAAAGAATTTCATAATTATGTACTTAAAAATAAGTTCTTTTCACCATTTCTTTCGTAAAAATGAGTTTACAATTTTTATTGTAATGTATCTTCTTGTTTCTTAAAATTCTGTTCCCAATTTAGAATGCTGGGCAAGAACATTGACCAAGCTAAACGATATATTGTTGCGTTCTGGAATGGAGTTGATTTACGATATCGCGTATTAACGAAACCAAAAGTACGTCTAAATATCGCTGGTATCATAATAGGAATGGTATGTGTGTATTTATAAAAATGAAATGTTACGGAAGAAAACCTATGTTTAACATTTTATGACAGGATTCGGGAGCAGTTTCGTATATTGAGAATAGTCGTTTGCAATCGAACTTGGTCGATGCCGATCATGCTTTGAATGGTATGGCAACTTACTTTTACAAAGAAAAAAGATTCCCGTGGAAAATTTATGATATGGCAATAACAACGACGCAGTAAGTCATTCGCAGGAAATCTAAAAATTTAATTAGATTGAATACAAACTAAATTCATAATATTAATAAATTGACCGCTGCATATGACGAATCATTCAATTAACATACTCAAAATCAATAGCTCCAAACAGTTTTGAAACAAGTGAAATAATTAGAATCACTTGATTTTTACAGTTTAAATTTATGCAGTAAAATAGATGAACATTTATGCGATCCTTCAACATTAGGCAAGTGAAAAACAGTTCTTCCTCCATTTATTAATTAATTGTGAAACTCTATATTAGAGTTTAGTAAAATCCCAAAAATTTATTTTCAATTTACTTTCAAAAAACATGTTTACAGGCTACGCTTATGTAAAAGGCGCATGCAATAGAAACAATAAAACAAAAATGTCAGAGGCTGTTGGAATAGCAGAAGATAATGGTGGTTTTAGTGGCATTATACCAGTAGCACACGAGTTGGGACATTTGTAAGTTTTTATTTCTTCCCTAATAAATAGAAAATTTAGGGGCAAATATTTAGCTTAATTAACATTTACCATAATTTCAAATATATTTTATCAGATTGGGAGCCCACCATGACGGTACTGCAAAGGATTCTAAAACCTGTTCTCCAAATGATGGTTACATCATGACGGGATATCTGAAGTTAAGCGAAAATCAATTCAAATGGTCTAATTGCAGTGTAAATGCATTTCACAATTTTATCGGGTAGATTTCACATACTATTATTAAAGAATAAATAATCTACAAGTATAATAGTTTAATTACAATTATGCATATTCAGATTATTTCTACTAGCAAACAATATAGAAGACAGATTTCTAAAATTTAATAAATAAACTATAAAATCGTAATAAAACTTTAGAAATATATTCTTAATTTATATATTATTAAATATATAATAATAATTAATACATTTTATTTATATTTAAATTTATATAAAAATAAGATATAGTATTATTGATTTATATAAACAAATGATTTTTCAACCGATTATTAGAATATAATATTTATGATATTAAAATATTTTATTTCAGTGGAAATGAAGCAAAATGCCTCTATGATGAGCCGCCGAAGGCTACCGCGATAAGACGTCTAATGCCTGGAAAATTGATGTCTCTTGACGATCAATGTAAAAAAGTTTATGGCGGTATCGCGTGTAAAGTAAGTGTTTAGAAATCATAGTACTAAAATTTATAATAATAATGGTATTTCTTGGCTAGGAAAACAAATTCGAAGTTTGCTATCGATTGCATTGTGAAGTTCCTGAGAGCAATGGCTTGTGTGCAGCAATTGCAGCAGCAGCAGAGGGTTCTTCGTGTGGAATTAATCTTGTAGGTTCATAATACTTAAGATTCAGTTAGTAGTTTTATATTTCAAAATAATAAATAATTATGTAATAATAGAAAAAGTTATAATATATAAACGAATTTCAATTCTTTTTATAGATATGCCTTGATGGCCAGTGTGTACTGGAAGGAACAGAAGTCAAAGATGAAAGAAATTATGCAGCAAAAATGGAGTAATGACATGCTTATGGTTTGCTTAGTAAACTTGAACTAGTATATACCTTATTGCAGTTAAATATTAAAATCAATTATTTTTAAATGGAAATTAAATAATATGAAAGAATTTACTAATTTGTATAATTTTTAATCATTTATTATAAACTGAACATTCAAAAGTGAAATGATCCTTTAAGCAACATAGATAAAAATGTGGTTTACTATGTAGGCATCATTTGTCTTTTGTATGAAGTTAATGATAAAATAATGTATGCAAATATATTAATAAAAGATTGGCATGAGAAATGAGAAGGTACAATAGAATTCAAAGTATACTTCACAGTTCTAATTTCTGTTCCTATAATACAATAGTGTAAAAAATATATATTTATTAATAAATGATTCTATAAACTACACCAATATTACCTTACAACTTTAATCATAACATGTCAAGAGATACAATTATTTATTAAAAAGTATTCTAATGTGTAAAGAGAGTATTAATTGTTAACTTACATAAGTACTTACTTTAAATATAAAAATATAAATTTATATGTAAATGTAAGGAATAAAATATATTAAATGTAAAGAGTTGCACTAAAGAATTTTTGCTTCTATACCTATCTCCTCATATAACTCAGTTTTACTACCAGGATAGTTTTCCAATATGCAATCTATAATTTCTGTACATAAACGTTTTCGTTTAGTGTATTCGCGTGAATACTCGTTTAATGCTTTCTCTGCTTTTGTTCTAGATTCAGTCAAATCTTCGGTGCTACTCGCTCCCATCAGTTCATCTATTTTGTTTGTGAATACCATAATATTTTCTTTGAGCTCATCTCTCTTTCTTTTAGCTTCTTCAATTGTGATACTAGATTTTATGGATACCAATAAGGCTTCTTGAACTTTAATTTCTTTCTCCAATTCCTGATATTTGTTCTCAACTTCATTGGCATGTGCCTGTAGTTCTTTATCTATTCTCATCAATTCGTGCACATCTAAATTTGAATCCTGAACTAGACAATAAACCTTCTGTTTCCCATAGACCTGATGCAAAAATTATTAATTTATATTCCTTCCTATCTACAGAATATTGCAAAATACGCAAAAATAAGTTGATAATATAAAATTGTTTCATTTATTGTTATAATATATTTATACATATTCCATCAAAATACGTCTTTGTTCATTAAGTTCTGAATATAAGTATTTCAATACATCTTTTGCATAGAATTGGCAAGCTATCTCGATTAGCAAATTAAAAATTATATAGTCCTAAAATTTATATGACTGAAATTTTACAGAAATGGTATAGAACTCTAGTCAAGTAATTAGTTATTGTTTTTATATAAATCATTATTAACCATTATTTTTGGAATTATGTCGACTTCTAATAATAACTATAAATATATTAAGTGAAACAGAAACAAGTTGTGGTAAATATAATCTCCATGGTTCTGCAGTATATGTATCCCAAAATATTGTAAATCAAATTGCTGTTACATGGAGCAACATTCGTACAAAGAAAGTTTATTTTCCTATATCTACTTATTTCTACTGATTCGATATGAAATGATATCTATTTGCCAATGATTATCTTACTTTCTCAAATATTTTTCCTTCAGTCACCAATTTGTCTATAGCTTTTTGTACAGAAGATTTACCATATTCATTATGTAGATTACACACTATGTCATTAATACTATAAGGCCTGTTCTGCACTTTCATAAATTTATATACAATGTCTGTCATTGTAACATCTAATTTAGATTAGTTCACCACTTTATCTAAAAAATTTAAAGAAATAATATTTATTAGTAGTTATTAAACTTCTCATTTGGAACAATAATATAAAGTGGAAATTTTCTCTCTGTTAGTGACTTTTAAACTTTTTGGTACCATCGTACATTTAAATTAATAATATAATATCAGAGATTATCTTCTCTTATAATATAAAATAAATTTAATTCTCTATATGAAACATAGATCTTCGTGGTAGTCTCTAAAAGAATTTTTATAATCTTCACAATTTAACTTTGAAATTGGTTTGTTTACCTTGATATTTTGTTTTGCAACTTCCTATTATTTGCCAACATTCAGGAACACCAATTTTTAACGAAAATAAAATAAAAACAATATATCACCAAAGAGTATGGTCACAGACGAAGTATAAGGATAGATGAAATAGATCTATCATCCAATGCATTTTTTTGACACACGTTTTTGGGGTCACGTAACCCCATTACCATTTTTGTGTCACATCCTGTATTACCAACTGGAACTGAAATACACTGACAGCGTTCTTAGCGGTAGGAATTAAAATTAAAAATAGCTATACTGCAGTCCCGCGAAGATATAAAATATTGTTATCTAAAATGCCCCAAAAATTTCAAATACTACTTTCGATTATGATTAGTTGATTATGATTATGATTAGTTGGGTATAAATAATAAATGAATGAAACTGTACGTACAATGAAGAATATGTTTAACTGCAAAATTCAAAATGTTGTAAACAGCTAAATATTAATATGTATTTATTGATCAACTACATATTGCTTTGAACAATAAGAAGAGAAATAAATAAACCAGAGTATCGTTAAATAATCATATGTGCATTATATAGCAATTAAATGGTATTTATGAAAATTTTTATGAACATTACAAAACAAATGCATTAATAACTTATTAAAACTACAATGCTTAGCTTTAAACGCAATTTCATTATATAAATAGCCTCAAATCAGTAAATATATGTTAGCGCCAATATGTTTCGGGCCGAATCAGGGACGGCTACCGATACAGTAATTCATCCATAACTGTCTATACCACGGGTATGACCAAAGACAGTTATCGTAAAGGGATACTATTCTTTGAATTTTGCCGAACGTAGAACACGACACCGAAGCTCGAGAGACCTCGGCCGCCGAGCAATGTAACCCGATACCGGATCGGGTATATCGGTGTGAGACCAGGAGACCACTACTAATCCAATCACAAAACTTCTTTATTTTTTATTATTTTTTTTATGGAACTTTCACCAATATATTCGTGGCAGTTTTCTAATGAAAATGATACCAAATATGATATAATTCCGATGATATTTACACCCGTAAGATTCGCGAATTGTCCCGGTCAAGAGAACTGACTTGTATTATAAATGACCATATACATATCTGTATATGATCCGAATTATATCGTGTTCGCTTTCATTTTAATCAGAAAAATGCCACAAATATATTGGTGAGTCTCGTAAAAAAATAAGTAATAATAAAAAAGTTTTTTTATTGGCATTAGTTTGTGAGGACACGCGGGCCTTTGAACTATGCCGGCGACTGCGACTATCCGCGTATCTTTCTTTTCCGTACGCTGTCCTTCCTTGCATCCGAAACTTTAATCGTCCATTACACGGGTAAATATCATTGGAATTATTTCATATTTGGTATCTTTTTCATTAGAAAAATGCGACGAATATATTGGTGAAAGTTCCATAAAAAAATAATAAAAAATAAAGAAGTTTTGTCATTGGATTAGTAGTGCTCTCCTGGTCTTACACCGATATACCCGATCCGGTATCGGGTTACATTGCTCGGCGGCCGAGGCCTACTGAGTTTCACGGCCTCTCACGGGGTATGCCCCTCAGTGGAATGGGTAGGCGACTAGACAGTTAGCGTTTAGACATTTTAGACAGTTATAGATGAATTACTGTACTTGGTAAGCACGGCGACCTCTGAGAGTCGGCCGATGCTTTGAAATCGGTGACAGAGACACCGATCCCTAATTGCCGATCGCCGACGCTACCGTTGACGTGATGTCAACGGTGACGTGTCGGATGAATAACCAATCGAGATGATTTCGGGGCGGATCTGGCCACGGAGTGGGGAAGGTGACGAACCTTCTGGCAAGAGGACCATGACGAACCGCGGGGCACTTACCCCAGAACCGCTGGACGATACGGGTATCTCTAAAACTCTGACATACATTTTGAAATATCAACATCACTAAAAGTTCCGCCTCTACCTAAATAGAACATTTGCTCGAGATCTACGTAAGATTGCGTCAGTGGCGTATACGTAAATGGACTTATAGCATCGTAGGTAATGAATAAACGTAGAATGCTGACATTACTCATTCTATAATTGCTTGGAAAACAATTACTTTTTACTGTAGAATGTCATTACGCTCTTATTGTCGTTGAATCAGACGGAACGTGACATTGTAAAATGTTATGGAAGGGAATAGGTTTAAAATAGTCATGGATATTAATTTACAAGATCTTTATTGAAAATCTTTCAATACATTTGTTGTTACATTTATCATGTCTTACATTCTAGGATACAATATTTACACAAATTCTAAGTGTGCAGCTATTAGCTCGATATTATCCTCTATTTGTAAGATACTAGAGGTTCTTACAAACAGAGGATAATACCGATTGCCCAGGTCTCACCACGAGGAGGTTGCTGCACAAGAGACCCGGAAAGGGAGTCAGAACGAATTCGATATTCCTTCTGGCTCCCTTTCTTAACAATGACGAACTTATACTAACGCAGTTACGCAATGTGTTGGGTAATTATTGCGGGGAAAAAGGTGTGAATCGGAGAAGAAGTCTCCGATCCACGGGGGACCAAAGGTGAATCAGGCAGAAGGCTCTGATTCTTTCAAAGTGAGAAACAAGAGCGAACTAGAGCAGAAGGCTCTGGTCCGAGGGTGACGCGAATGCGTACAATGCTTGCAGCTCAACTCCAGCCAGCACCCGACGTGAACTCAAGAAGAGCGATGACCAAGAGAAAAGCTCACACGGTGTCCCATTTACTCCAGTTACCACCTGTCACCAGGCAACATACGTTGAGGTGACTCAGGTGGAATTACGACAGAGAGGACTTTTCACTTATACAGTGTAACACGGCGAACAGATCGCTCAACCATCCACTCTCAATGAATTTACGCCGAGTACCGATGCCAACCAGTCTGGTACATACAAGCAAGGTCCGACACAGCAGTGGATAAACAAAGACCGTGGAGTGTAAATGTCTGGTGTGGCATATTAAATAATCAAATAATTGGTCCTTATTTCATAAACGGTACTTTAAATGGAGAAAAGTATGCAATATTCTTGCAAAATGAGCTACAAATGCTTGTTCATGATGTACCACTAGATATCCGTTTAAGAATGTGGTATCAGCATGACGGTTGTCCGGCTCATTCTACACGCCTTGTCAAACAAATTTTGGATTTAAAATTTCCAAATCGATGGATTGGTCGTACCGGAGTTCTAGGATGGCCTCACCAATGGACTTTTTTTGTGGGGAAAATTGAAACAAACAGTTTATAATGAACGACCAACTACACCAGAAGATTTGAAGAACCGAATAGTTAGAGCTTGTGCTGATATTAATTCCGAAACAATTGAAAGATCTGTACAGTCGGTCATTGCACGTTTCAGAAAATGTATCAACGTAGAAGGACACCATTTTGAACATCTCTGATGATAACTTAAGAGAACGTGAGTGTTGTTTTAACAGTTAACACATACACACATATGTTGATCGATATTCTTAGTGTGATAAAAAATATTTTCTTCCCATTCGTAGGTTCAGGAGCCGTGGCCGAAGATATTCGACATCAGTTCAAGGTATATCTTTAATTTTCGAGGATCAAGGTCATTTCAAGGTCATGTTATTATACATATCTGAATGTATTTTTCCATCAGTTACACGATGCAATACAAAAAAAATGTAGTTATGTACCAAAAAACATCGATGACCTTGACAACTCCGAAAAAAATGACCCTCGGAAAAAAATATTCGTGCCAAATATTTGGTCCATTGACACCATGCACATTATGTAACAAATAATTTTTGCATCACAATAACCTGAAGAGATATTTAGGTGTTCTTATTTAAACGGACCACCCTGTATATGGTATTGGGTTTGGACAAAAGTTTGTAGAATTTCAAAATTGAAATTCAAAAATAAAAGCAAGATATTTATTCAATAACATATGTCCCATCCTATTGTATTACTTTTTCACGTTATTGTAACTTATTGTTAAGTTCTCACGTTATGAATAAACTTATGAATAAATGTCTCAATTTCATCTTTGAATTTTAATTTAAAACGCTGAAAGAACACTTAGAAAATATGGGAATACTAGATTTCTAGGAAATCGGACAATTTTTTGAGCAACAGATCTGCCATATTGTATCCGCCATTTTGTTTTTGAAATCGTTTTCAAGATAAAAATAGCTTTAAATACGTACTTCAATTTTCGACAACAATTATTATTTTGTTTATTATCAATGAATAAAAGTTTATTTATATAAATCGAAAAAGCATTTATTCAGCTCTAAAATAAGTATACAGGCAGGAAGTTTCTATATGTAAACAGAAATGAAATATTCAAGTTGTAGTAATCATGTATTGACTCGTTTCGCTTACTTTCCCAGATTTGTGATCGTAACGTAGAAAATAGCCGAAATACGCGTTGTGAATTCCACGGCAGTAACAGTAAATTGGCAACCTTGCGACGAATATTCACGGATGTGATTTGGCAACTACGCCTTCGATACCTGACAGCACCGATGAGGATATCTCGTCCTTAGATATATGGTCTAAGATCTCGTCAGTGCTGAAAGTCAATATAATTCCTAAACTCACCACTCCAAATCGTAGAGGGCATACCAAAACATCTGATTTTTTGAACAGTCGGTATTTCAGAATCACGAAGAACGACCCTCCGGAACAATCAACCCAATCGGCTGCCCACTACCACCAAGCGATCCATTGAAACTTGAAATCCTCCAAATGTAAGCGAGCTAACCGATCTACTCAATCAATTTGTGACCTCGAAATTTTGTATCAACAGGCGTTTAATTGCGAGCAAAATTAACATAAATTTTATTAGAGAAATATATTTTGTTTGTTTTAGCCAATCGAATCGGGATTAGTTAATTTCAAAAACAAGCTTCGGCTTCATCCAATAATATCCTAAATCATAGAAAACCCCTATCAGTAAAACAATAAGATCTTTAATACCCGAACCGAAACCGGTGAATGCAGGTAGGTTCGACACTACGTTAAATAATAACACTGTCCAACAAATTTCAACTTTTTTTTTATGCTTCGATTCTCACTATGAAATTCTTATAGAGTTTTTTGCGCTGATTCCGAATCTGGCCTTAATTTTTCTCCTAGTCGCACAGTTTTTGAGAAATTTGAGTTTGAAAAAAGACCTATTTTTCAACTTTGAACAAATATTGTGATGTTATTATAAAAGATATTGAATTGATTTTTACAGCAAACGATTTCTTAGACTTTCCAGAATACAGTGATATCCAATATTAATACATTATGATTGTTTAAACATGTTTAATGTTTTACTGTCTGTTTGATTGTCTAAACATGTTTAAACGATCATAATGTATTAATATTGGATATCACCCCAGATAGCACATGACGTCTTAAAGACGTCGTTTTGTCGTCATTTTTACGTCTTTACGTCTTACGTCTCTAACAGACGCCTTTTACACGCTCTCAAAGACGTCTGTTAGAGACGTCGTTTTTACGTCACAAATGAGACGCCTAAAAGGCACCTTTTTTCAAACGCCAAAACGGCGTGTGAGAAAAGACGTCTCTTGAGACATTATTAATACATATGTATA